>JARHVA010003579.1:1400000-1924798 GCA_037957365.1 Torreya grandis
TAACATGTCATTACCATAGTTCAATAATAAATACACATGCATTAGATCTCAAGTATCTATGTTATTTCCTAAATTAATAAATATTCCACATCATCTTCTCTATAAAATATACACTCAGGGGTACCTATTAAATAGGATATGACTTTGTTTTTCAAAAATAACTTTTTTTATGAATAACTACAAAATATGTGACCAACCTAAAATATTTCACCATTCCAAATTCTACATGCATACACCAAGTTATCACTCAAAAAATATAAGCACTCATTAATTCAAGATTGTCACCTTAATTGAGTGTGATCATGATCATTATAATATCCTACCTTAAGCACATAATGGGGAGTGGAAAAGGAGGTATGGTAGGAGATTGATCCCCAAATATGGGTCTCAACAACTAGGCTTAATCAGGTACCCATGTACAAACAATTAGAAAAAGAGTTACTAAGGATGAAATGTGTCATTTCAAAGTACCCAAACATTAGTAGAATAATAATGAAAGTGGAGAGGTAAATTATCTTACAAGATGTCCTAAGAAGCACAAATCAAATATCATACACAATGTTGAAGTATGTGTTTATTAGATAGAAATCTAGTTAACAAACTCATTCTATACTAGTGGTCTACATCAACTACTTGATCACATAATATAAAACAAATAACATAATATAACTCCATTCAAAGAGACTTTCAATAGTGTTGATAGTGTAAGAGTTTACCAAACTCAATTAAATCTACTACTAGAAGATGTAATGTGCAAAGGGTTATCAAGGGACACAATACTCGAAGAAATAAGATTAGTTTTTTCCCTATGCTCTAAATGGGTGAAATAATGCTAAAAATATGTATGATTGGATGAGGCAAACTATTTAAAAATTTAAAAGCTGACACTAGACTTCACCACACTAGCTACACTTTATAAGGAGAATTATTTTAACTATAAAGTTGAAGGAGGCTGTCAACATGCCTAACTAACAATTTCTAAAATTAATATACAATATATATTGATGGAATTGGTAGAATTGGGATAATAGTGCAACTAAATAAGAAAGTACTCATCATGGAGCACACATTCATGAAGAAAAACTCGATAAATCCTAGTGTGAATACAAAATTGTCCCATACAATAAATAAGCTCACTAAGTGATGTAAAAAACCTCTAGAATGTAATCATTTTATCATATATGAAATGAGAGATGATCAAAAAAAACATCTACCTAAATTTATCTTATACAACTAAGGAGAATAAAAATGTATGAATAATGGTAAGATGACTAAGGAGCTGAATAGTGGAGGTTCCACATATATAGTGCCCTCAATAAGAATGATTCTGCCACTACCATAAGTGATAAAAAAATAAATCCCATATGAATAATAATGTTTAATGAATATGAATTCATATGAGTGGGTGAAAAGTGCACAATAATAACATGTTAAAAATAATATAAATGTGTGCTAGGTTGATCATGTCTGACAACTATAATCTCATGGTTTTCAGTCCTAAGTGATGGTGATGAAAATCTCATGTGTATCTCAATATCCTCAAGAAGAGTGGAGTGAACACAATATGGAGCTCTATCATCAAATCATCCTAGTGAAGATGAAACACCTACATCATAACTAATGCCATACTCAACAAACCATTCAATAAGTTAGATAGGGTTAATAATAACCTATAAATGCTTACCAGTGCCCAAAAGTTTATAAATATGATCCATGGAGTGAAGCATGTGAGATCCAAAGGGAGTGATAAGCCTTTTAAAATAGGAAATCATATATATATATATATAGGTGAATGTGAAGTGGAATATCCATAATGTATAACTATAATAGGCACATATAAATAAGCTGAAATGAAATAAATAACATGAACAATGGGTTGTTTAGGATTTGATATGTTAAATTATAAAAGTGAATCAAGTGGATGCATGCTAGATTCAAAATTAGGAACATCAGATAAAATATGTGGTCCATATACTAATAAATTAGGGTCAATGGGATTAAGATTTGTGATTATAAGTGGACTAGGACCAGGGTAGTCAAATGTATTAAAATGATGTTGTAAACTAGTAACTTTACTTTGTAAAAATAAAATGAGGCCATCCTTGTCATGAATGAAGGAGTATAGAAGAGAGTTTCCTCCATTATTTTTTCAATTCTCTTCCAAAAATTTGATAATGCCCTCCTAAAATGAGTATATATAAAAAAATATCATGCCATTTTCCATATTATGTGTGTGGCAATTAAAATAAAAATCCATGATGGAATAAATATATACACACAAAGGAAATCAACACCTAAGGTGTGAAAATTTGGTTTGCCTGATAATGCATCTATGATATTAAAACATTGAAAATAGTGGTGAAAAATAAGCCCCTAAGAATAAAACAAATAATTTTCATATAAATCATAACAAAAAAATTGAAGTGTTTTTGTGAGATTTGATCACCTATCAAATTGGGCCTCACCCTCTGGTCTTCATCACTCAATATTAGAAAGGTGTGAAAATGTGTAGGTGTCACAAGCATTAAATAAAAATCCTCTTTTAAAATTAATCTTTTACAATAATTTCTCTCTCAAAGAGTATTAAAACTCCCTTTTAAAATATATAAACCCATTTATAAAACTTATAAAAGAGTCCCCTCTCTTTTATAACATACCATCTCCAAAAAATAAGACCCCTTTATGAAAAATTTAACACCCATATTAAAATAAATAACCCCCTTTGTAAAAATATTTTACCCCAAAAAGCACCACCATTTTGTGTGTTGGGGCTCAAACACTTGACCTATTTGTGGTGGAAGTTCTATTAAAAAAATATAACCATAAAATCCACTATGTAAAACTATGAATATTTATATGAAAAAAATAGTATATTAATTTTTAAATTTTGTAGTTTGAAAATAAAATTAACATTTTATAAAGGCTACAATGTATGTATGGTGGGAAGTTGGCCAATGTGGACTTAGAATATGTTAATCTCCCTAGTGGAGTGTGTTAATCTCCCTAGTGGTTTGGAAGAAAGTTTATTTCCATGTTCATGATAAGGTAGATGAGGGTTTGTTAAACCAATTAGTTACAAGTAAATAAGGATGGTTGACTGGTCATCAAGTTGTACAAACTAATTCATTATTCAAAAAGTTGAGTCAGAATCTACTACTAGGTTTGAGGGAGAATCTGATAATTGGTGAGAGGAAAATAAATCTAACACCATAACATATTTTTTGTTGAGGAATCCAAAAATAAAATAAATATAATTTAAGGGTGAGGCCAATATTGTTATCAAGAACATGAATGAGAAGAGCTCAAGTATAGGTAGAGATAGAAGCTTGTCAAGGCTATAAAGGGATCACAATGTTTTGAGGCAATGCAACCAAATGTAATGTAAGTAGAAGAGCTAATTTTACCACTTAAGGATCAGTTATGCATGATAAGGATCAGTTATGTATGATAATGATCAATTATATGGAATGGTTACTCTAAATTAACTCATCCATTATCCCTTAATGCCAAATTTTATGTCTCCTTTTTGATTAAGTAGGTTTACTAGGCCAATTAGGCCTAGTAGCCTAACTACTTGCAGTTGATGACTTTGAAATCCTACATGAAACTTTGAAAATGTATTAAGAAGTGAATTTTGGGCTTGAAATAATGCCTCAAATCATATATAGGTTCTTTTTAGAAAGAAACATCTACAAACTTGTCAAACTAGGTGAATAGGTCACCTTGTCCTTCACTCCTACAGACTAGCTGATTAGAAGGGACTCATAGGGGCACTTAAAAGTATGGTTTTTAAGCATTTAATGACTCTAATAGATGAAAAAAGTGTCAATATTTTCCCTCTAATGATTGGCATACTCTTAAACTACCTTTTACATCTCTTTATACTCTTTTTCCCAAAAAACATTATTTTCTAACAGGTTTATGTATTTATGTACAACATGATACCATAGTCAGGATCCTTTATGTGTGTAATTCATGGTTCAAGTGTTTATCAGGGGATTCATGGATGTTTTAGTGAAATAATCTTTAGTTTTATCAAGAATAGTCTTAACTAGGGTTTTATAGAGGTTTAAGAGTGTTCAATACTCTTAACAATAATTCATAAAGTTTGTGTGTTGAATGTCTGAACCAATGCCATACAACACTAGTATAACCATCCCTCTATCTCTCCCAAAGTGACTGTTGATGATATAAAATTGCACTTTGTAATAAACACCAACAATGGGAAGTTTCAAGATGTGGGACTTATGACTTGAGACAACCTCCAGATTTTAGAGAAGCTGGTTCTTCTTTAAATCAAGTGTATACTGGGAAAAGGGACAGGAATTTTAACAAAAACACAAATGCGAGAAAGAAAATATAACTATGGCAATGCACCTAAATGTAATTCAACCTTAATCTTGAGTATAGTGAAACTATATGTAGGATTCATTTACATTTAAGAGCAAACAAGTGCATGATCAATGTAAAAGATGGAAATAATAGAAATTGAGGCTCACAACATAGACTACTTTTGCAATGATACAAAAAATGTCAACAAAGGCATAGAGTTCAATCTTCTTATTTGAATTTTCTAGTCACATAAGAGGCACAAAAACATGCACAGTTATATAAACTTTTCAACTCAAGAAAATGAGACAAAAGCAAATGACATTCCTAATCACAACTCTAGAAAGTATAAACTCTTGACAACACAACCTAGACTACTTTTGCAATAACACAAAAAATATCAACAAAGGCATAGGGTTCAATCTTCTCATTAATATTCTAGTCACATAAGAGGCATAGAAACACACACAATTACATAAACCTTCCAACTTAAGAAGACAAAACAAAATCATATGATATTCCTAGTCACAGCTCCAAAAAGACTAAACTCTTAACAATAATTCTCTCAAAAAATTCTCTCTGATCTCCTCCTCCTTTTCTCCTTTGCACCCTTATTTATAGCCTAGGATTCACTCTAGATTTTCTACTTGTTCCCAATCTAATGACCCAACTGAAATCTAACCAAACTGGAAGCGTCTAATAGAAGATATTTTATAGATTCTAAAATGCTTTGTTTTTTGGCAGTTCATTAGCTGAAACAAATCGTAGGACATGCCCTTCTCTTAAATTCTAGGTAACACTTAGCCATTTTCTTGAAAACCTTCTTATTACTTTAGGAGACACCAAAAGATGACATTTGGCATGTTTCACAGTACCTATCGAAGACACGCAACACTTTCCACATAACTTATACTCTTTTGTGTCTTTGCTTAGGAGTGTTCTGCCTTTGACACTTGTCACAATCCACTTCCTCAAAACTTCAATAGCTTAAAATAAAATAAGACCCATAGCATTTCTTACCCAAGTAACTTTAAAATGGATATAAGAATAGGTGTCAATCTCTACTGCTTCATTAAAGGACACATGACAATCTCTGCTTTATTTATCTAGGGTTACATGGTAGTCTCCACTTCTTTTAGCTACCTTTTTAGAAACCTATGGAAGATGGCACGAGGTAGTCTCCACTTTACTCTATTTATACCATAGAAAAAAATGGGTCTCATTTCATATTTACATAGACAGTGACACCTGGCGGCTTTTGCTTGCTTCAAAATTAACACTTAAGACCCACCACGGTCTTTGCTATATCAACAAAAATGAAGATAATTTGGATCATGACACGTGGTGTCTTCCACTTTATTTTTCTAGGGTGCATGGCATCTTTTGTTGCTTTTATAAAATCAAAATTGAGACCTTTCACAACTGCCACTTGGTAGTTTCTACTTTATCCTGATACTTAGCTTGTTAAAACCTTTTGCTGAAAAGAGATGAAATGCAGGTGCTGATATGAAACCGTGGATGATGACACTTGGTGCATTCCATTTAGTTGCTATGAGATACATGGCACATCTTGACCAACTCATAGAAAATATGAAAGTTGCCTCAGACAATGACACTTGGCAGCTTCTACTTGATCCTGACACTTAGACAAAAATCAATCAAAAAGGAAAATAGAGCCCGTGCTCTATTTCAAAACTTTGCCATCTCAAACCAAAGTATGCAAAGACAAAATTTCATAGTGTGTGAATAAAAAATAGAATGAAATGTAGATTAAATATTTACTCTATAGTTATTGGTGACCCCAAGGACTTTTGAGCCTGCTAAAAAAGAAACCACAACTCCCACTAGATCAAAATTTCAAAATCACAGCTGCAGCAATGTTGTCTGGTAGGCAGACCACTCATCATCAGATAACCCTTACTTATTCTGCAATTCATTGAAGGCTAAGTCAAGGTTAATAATATTCTTATGTGAAAAATTTTGAAAATTTGAACTGTAGCCTTCAATTTGAATTCGAGCTAGGAAATAGGAACTAAGACAACTTCTACTTCAGGGACCGATGAATCATCCCTTAGATCTTGGAAAACTATTTGATCATTCTGTTTAGCCAACAACAAAGGTTCAATTTCATCTACCTTTAGCACGGTGTTGTCATCAAGAAACAGAGAAGGAAGACCTAATTGTATTAGATCTTCAACATGTTGTTTCATTTCATTGATTCCTTCCTTCATGACATCTAAAAGCTCTCTGCAACTGATGGCTGTAGAATTGCAACTGAGAACCTCATTTACTCACTTGGCAGTGACCATTCTATCATTGATTGTTGCTGTTGATAATGTTGCATTTGTTACATCATATTTTTTTAAGCAATGTTTACGAGTCCATTATTCTCCTAGAGACTATATCCAGAGTGTTTACAACTAAACTCTCCACCTTTTTACACAATTTTTATGCATTTAGCAAGAAGGTGAGAGAAGGCCTGAGCTGAATAATCTCTGAAGAGATTCTCTTCCACATGGATTCATATAGCTCCTTTACTAGACTTAATACCCTGACATTCCTTGGCCTATTGGCCAACTCTAGTGTCAATTGTGTTGTTCTCTATTACTCTACTTGAAATTAGGCTTATATGACCGCAATATTATTCCTGTTCGGCCAGCAACTTTTATTGCAATTAGGTAACTTGCAACAGGTGTTCCTCACATTTTCCTTGTAATGCTATCTTTTTGTGCCTTAGGGTTGTCACCACATATTTTACCTGTGTGAACCCTACTTTTAAATAATCATTTTGGGCTTGAATTGCCCAGTGAGTCTGAAGAGAAATAATATTTTGCAACTATTTATTCAGATTCTCCATTTCATTATCTTTTCTATTGATCTCTAAGGTTAAATTGTTACAATTTGCCTTTTCCTTGGCTAGCTCAACTTCCATCTTCTATAGCCTCCTTGATATCTTTAAGTAGTCTTCAGTAACTGTAGAAGTGGATTTAGTCAATAGCTCAATTTTGTCCTATAGCTTGAAGAGGGACATGTCGATGACCACTACATTCATCATGTAATCTTCCAGCTGCATCTGTTCCATTTTCTTTATTACATTTGGTGACAAATGAGTCACCATCAATTACTACTGGATGAGGTCAAATTGTGACCATAGATGGGGTGTAGCCAATGCTTTATTTTCCTTGATCTTCTTTTTCTCTCTTTGGGCTTCCCTTGCCTTCCTAGCAGCATCTGCTTGGGTTTGGAAGGTAGAAGTAGAGGCAATGTGCCCACCTAAAAAAGGATGTCCTTGTGGTAGACCATATTGAATAGCCAATTGTTGGATATGGGCAATCTAAGGAGAAAGTTTCTTGGGAACAGAGGGGGAGAAATGAGGTAATATTAAAGCCTGAGGTGGCATATATGGGATGAAGTGAGAAATGGGAATGGCAGAAGTGGCAGGGGATGTCATCTGGTTAGATGAAATCATCATGCCAATAGGAAAAGAAATAGACTAAGGAGAGGGAGGAATAATACTTACCTGAAGAGCAATTACAGTACCCTGTAATTGGCACTGTGAGGTGTTTATCTCCTCTTCTAAACCAAATTGAAACTGTACCCTCTTTCATTTCTTGGGTGTCTCCTCTTTTGGTTGCATCCTTTTTCCTTCCACATCTACTTCTTATGGAGAATTGGGAATATATATAACCACTATTGATGGGGAAGCTTGTGGTGGTGTAGGCACCACACTCTTTTGCTTTTCCATGATGCTAAAAGATTGGGGCCAAACTGATATAGTTATTGCAGCTGTAGCTTGCTTGGAGGCTTGTGACTCTTGGCTTGACCTGGCCCTAGCTTCCTACTCTTCACCCAGTGTCAGCAAATTACTTGTCTTTGGGATAGATACAGGGGAGAGATGGCACTCATCCCATAGTTCTTCCCATCTCTCATCTGTGTCTATGTTCTTGAAAGAATGGGTTGTTTGACAAATTTCTTGCCTATATTTCCAATAGGCCTCTATTTTCTTAGTATCCCAATCTTTATTCTTTAATGTCATCCTTAAGCCAGAAGTCATTCTAACTTTAGGATCATAATCTCTCTACTTAACATAGAATGTTTCCTAGGGTCTATTTTGTGGAAGGGGCAAGTCTGTTAACTCAACATAAAATCTAGGATTGTCTTCCCTAGGATTTTTCCTGATTTCCCAAAAAGGGAGGCACTCATGTGCAATTCTGGTTACGACTCTATTAGTTCTTATCTAGGAAGCTATGAAATCATTTGGGTTATAAACCCATCTATCCTCTATTAAAAGGAAACCCAAAAAGGCTAGCTCTCTGAGCAACACAACTTCAACATCTCTGGTTTCCAAAACCATGTTGGTTGTCATCCATGGTAGATTATACATTTTTCTTTTCCTCTTCCCAGAGCCAAATTCATTATCAACTATGGATACCTACCTGGTGACCTCTAGGAATGCTAACCTAAGAGTCAAAATCTTAGGTAGCAATATTGGTTTCCCCACAAAAACCATGGACTCTTATAATGGTATGGTGGGATCCAAAATAGAAATCACAAGGAATTGAGCAACTAGCCAGAAGATTTTAAACACTTGGGAATAATCTATTCATAACTAGTTTAGGACTGAGGTGTCAAAAAGTAGGGGTAACAAACAATTCCTAGAACTCATATGGGTCATTAGTCTTTGACAAAATGTGTGTCCATGTAGACAAAGGAATGGTCCTTTGGAGATCAAAATCTGGGTCATACATATTAAGATACATATGTTGGGAAAAGAGGTCAGAGTTTTGAAAAAGCATGAGGTGGAACAAATAGGAAGAATACCTGAACACTCCTTTTGATTTGAAATGGGCCAGTTGTTCTACCATTGAGAAAGCAGTTTGCTCAGAAAAGTCAAGCTGATACTCTTGGGGTTTGTCAATGGTCTTCAGCCTGAAAAGGATAGCCATTTCTACATACACTGCTATATCATCTTTCATGACAAAGATGAAATCCATCATAGACAATGCATCTTGGCTAGCCTATGCAAATTGGGCTCTTGCTGTAGGAACTGTGGGCACCGTAGTGTCATCATCACCCATTTGTAATTTAGATCTCAAGAACCTTGACTGAGTTTTAATGTTTTCCCACATTATTTACATTTTAGCAATAGTGGGAAATGTAGCTGTACTATCATGATACAGGGCTAACATATCCCTGATAGCTTGTGGTGTGATTTTCACCGTGAATAGACCTCATTGAATGGTGCATGAGGGTGCATGGAGCAAGTCTGCACATAATTTGACTAGGTCAGGGCATGGATGCACAACTAGGACAATGAATTGTGCCAACTGTAAAGTCCATATCCTCATGGTAAATGTTTCATATTGCCCTACTCTAGCCCTCTGTAGACACCTTTGATGTGCCCCTTCTCTAAGAGTTTTGCTACTAGCTCTCTGAAAAATTGGGTCCATAATGCCATTTGCATAATCTTTTATTTTCACTGGATCACTTGCTTGACCAACTTTAGGAAACTTGGTCCGTGGATAGGTCTTCAATGGTTGCATGGGATCTGAAGCATATGACTTACTTACAAGAAAATTATCAAGGGATTCATACATCCCAGCTCCTTGTTGTGAAGATTATGCCCCCTCCATCTCTATGTCTTTTTTGTGATAATTTTTATGAACTTTTGAAAAATAGAAACACTTTCACAGAAGCAAGTTTACTAAGCACTGAAAATGCAAGTGGCAGGATATTTTTACAGATGCAAGAATGTTTGAGAACTTGTAAGCTTTAAATCTTGTTAAGAGGTATTTATTGACCTATCAAGTCTCAAAATGGCATTGAACTTGGATAACCGTTAGTAGATCCTACTCAATCTTTATGGAACAGTGAGATAGACACATTATGCAAGTGGTAGCACAAGGTACCTTGAGGATTTCTAAAGATTTGGGAGACATTCAATGTATTGGAATTTTGAAAAAATTGAAAATTTTGAGCTGTCGACTACGTGTTTGAAGAACACTTATTTAAAAGAAAGGCAGAAAAACAAAATGGGAAAACAAAAGCAATACAGAAAGGGGAAACTATCTTACTATAATACATAATATCTTTATCTCCCTCCTGGATCAAAAGAATTTCTAAAATCTCTTTCATGACAAGCTAGCTTATATTGTTGGGCAAGTGTTTGAATTCGATATAGCTTTGATAACTTTCTTTCTTTGTATGCCATGGTGTCTAGCCTGCATTTGGGTGAGTCTGAGTCAAACCTACTTCCAACATATATAGACTCTTCTTGTTCTTGGAAGCTCATCGAATGCTGACTCTTGATATTGTTATGTCTTATCAAGAAATTAATGATTATTTGTTCATTATTAGAAGCCTTTTGACATATATCATTTATTGACTTAACTCTTTCTACTTCAAACTCAGGTTCTATTGCATGATCATCCTCTTCATGACTTCAAAATTACCAACCTCTTGTAAGGATAATTTTGAAAGAGTGAAATAATTTTGCATATGTAATTGAGTCTCAATGCTATCTTGTTCCTCTACAATCAACTCACATCTTCCCTGAAAAATAGTATAACCTGATCCAATGAGTTCAAACAAATCATTTAAATCATGATCAAGGAAATCTTCATGCTCTTCCTCATCATCTTACAAAGTAAGAAGAAAGTCAAAAATTATTTCTTCTTCATCTGAGATTAAGGCATACACTTGTGACTTCTTACTCAGAATTTTGAATTCATGTTGAGAGACCTAAGGATTGATAGAAGAGGTATCTTTTGACCTTTCTTCCTCTAGAACATTTGGGATTTTATGATCCTCATCAAGTATAACATAAGTTCCTAGACCAATAGAATCATAATTTCCATATGGGTCACTTTGCATCATAGCTAACAAATGATCATTTTCTTATTCATGATTATATCCAGTCCATTCACCTAGCTTCTCAACAAAAACCCTTTCTTCTTTATTCATCATAGCATGAGCTGCCTCTAACTTTGTAGTTGGTTCATTTGTGATATGATCCTTATAAAATGTCTCAGATAATATCTTCATCTTTGAACCATATTTAGTTCTTAAAATGAGGTGAGACCAATCAAGGGACATATTTCCTCCTATTTTGGTTGTAAAGTCTCTTGATAAACATAATCCAAAAACAAGAGGTATATCTATCACTACTATATCTTGATTTACAATTATATTGGGACAAGCATATAATTGTAATTGGAGTTGTTTAATTCTCCCTATTGTTTGTACTACTTTTCCATCTAGCTATATGACTCCTTTAGTGAGTGGTTCATACTTAATTTCTAAAGCATCAACTATTTGCTTGGGCATTACTGAAGTATTAGCCCCTGAATCAATCATTGCATTATGCAGCAATTTCTTACCCACTATCAAAGTTAAATAGAAGGGATCTAGTTTGGATTTGCTTACCTCTGCTGTATTATTCACTAGGGTTGTTGTCTATAGATGAACTGTATCTTTGAGCTTTTCTTTTTCAGTAGGTCCTTCTTTGATAACAGTATCTTTAGGCACTGCTTGGCCTTGTAGAGCTTCTTGTATTAGTGTCTTCTATTTAGGAATAGCCAATATATCCCATATTGATACTTGTGCTGG
Source organism: Torreya grandis (assembly GCA_037957365.1). NCBI lineage: Eukaryota > Viridiplantae > Streptophyta > Pinopsida > Cupressales > Taxaceae > Torreya > Torreya grandis. Next base: position 1,411,938 of record JARHVA010003579.1, read on the forward strand.
AGTCTTCTTCAATTGATCTACCACATTTATTGGTCCCAAAGTCTGAGTTCTTTAAAAATAAGGATATCTTGTTTTTTCTTGAATTTGTGTAGGAATCCCTTGATTTTGCATCAGCTGAGGCACTTCTTGTCTGATAGTTGTGTTTCTTTGTCCTTACAATGGAGAATTCTCCATGACTTGACTATTTATAACCTCAGGCTATTCCACCATCCTTCTCTTTGATCTGGTGTAATAATCAGATTACACCACTAGTTTTTTGGAGGTAGATGCTTCGTTTAAGAAAACTGATTCTTCATCTTCAACCCATGAGAACAAAGCATGTTGTGAGGCTATTTCTTCCTCTTGTTACAAGGACATCCCTTGCATCTAAGCCATTAAGACTAAATTCTATATACCAGAAGATTGGTAAGCTTGATTGTCACTAAAACTTGCAAACTGACCATCCATTCTTCTTTGCTTTGCCACCTTTTATTGTAGATTACCCATAGGACAATCTTTAGGTGTATGAGAATTATTGAAATGGAAACACTAGGCATTAGTGTCATCCACATAGTTATTTTTCCTTAGAACAATCTTGCTATTTGAATTGGGAGGAATAGTTTGTGAGGGTGTGGGGACTGCAACCAATTGGTTTGTTGGCTGATGGTTAGTTTGTCTTGGAGGACCCTGATATTGGTTTGGCTGAGATGAAAATATATTTCCTTGATAGCCTTGATATGGAGGTTTAGGGAAAGTATTCTACTACCTTTTTATATTAATTAAATCATTAGAAAATTTCCTTAGGATATTCTTGATATCATCCAGCTCAGATGACTGAGTGGGGACAATTTCTTTAGCAAATGGTTGAGGATAGGTGTACATAGACACAGGTGGGGCTATAGATTTAAGGGCTTCTTGAGGTAATGGTAAGGAAATTTCTAGGAACATGGGCATGGGAGGCCTTTGGGGTAACTTTCCAACATCTATCAAATTATTCTCAGCTTTGACCGCATAGTCATAAGCCTTAGGCAAAGTGTGTCCTCCAAGTGACTAAACCATAACAGATATATCTGAATTCAAAGCCTTAAGATAAAATACTATAGCCATACCTTGGAATGGTCTAGTTATAGCAGGGTTTCTTTCCCAAGTATTTTTAAATTTGGAATTGAAGTCAGTCATGGCTTCTTGTGGTGCCCTTTGAATGGTAATTAATTTCTGTAACAAAGAAGACTTATCACCCTTCTCTTCAAATCTTTTGAAGAAAATATCTCCAAGCTGATCCCATGTAGATATGGTATTTGGAGTCAAAGACTGATACCATTCTAGTGCCTTCCCTTTAAAAGAAGCTACTAATAATCTTATGGACACATTTTTCTATGTGACAACATGTATAACACAGACATCTGATATATCTTGAAGATGTTACTCAGGTGTTTTAAAGTCTTACCCATTGAATTTGGGTAGAGCTTTTAGGGCATTCACTAGGATAGGATCCCAAGTGGTTGGTGGTATTGGGAGAATCAAGGGACTACCAGTATTCTAGCTTGCATAATTTCTTGGGGGTATAGGGGCTCCCATATTTGCTCTTGGTATTAGTACAAGATGGTTGAATCTTCTTCTTGGACTAGTTGCCAAAGGTGGCAAATGAATACCTAGATTTGTAGTAGATTGTAATCTAGTTACTGGTCCACAGCTATGACTCTTGTAGCTATTTGGTTCATATAATCTTGGAAGAAAATTTAAGATTGGTCCCACTGGGTGTGCCAAATTTTTTTGATGATTTAAAATTGTGCTTTGTAATAAACACCAACAATGGGAAGTTTCAAGATGTGGGACTTGCGACTTGAAATAACCTCTAGATTTTAGAGAAGCTGGTTCTTCTTTAAATCAAGTGTATACTGGGAAAAGGGATAGGAATTTTAACAAAAACACAAATACGAGAAAGAAAATCTAATTATGGCGATGTGCCTAAATGTAATTCAACCTTAATCCTGAGTACAATGAAACTATATGTAGGATTCATTTACATTTAAGAGCAAGCAAGTGCATGATGAATGTAAAAGATGGAAATAATAGAAATAGAGGCTCACAGCATAGACTACTTTTGTAATGATACAGAAAATGTCAACAAAGGCATAGGGTTCAATCTTATTATTTGAATTTTCTAGTCACATAAGAGGCACAAAAACACACACAATTATATAAACTTTTCAACTCAAGAAAATGAGACAAAAGCAAATGACATTCCTAATCACAGCTCTAGAAAGTCTAAACTCTTGACAACATAGCCTAGACTATGTTTGTAATAACACATAAAATATCAACAAAGGCATAGGGTTCAATCTTCTCATTAATCTTCCAGTCACATAAGAGGCAAAAAAACATGCACAGTTACATAAACCTTCCAACTTAAGAAGATAGAACAAAAGCATATGATATGCCTAGTCATAGCTCCAAAAAGTCTAAACTCTTAACAATAATTCTCTCAAAAATTTCTCTTTGATCTCCTCTGCACCCTTATTTATAGCCTTGGATTCTCTCCAAATTTTTTGCTTGTTCCCAATCTAATAGCCCAACTGAAATCTAATCGAACTGGAAGTGTTTAACAGAAGATATTTTATAGATTATAAAATGCTTTGTTTTCTGGTAGTTCATTGGCTAAAATAGATTGCAGGATGCTCCCTTCTCTTAAACACTAGGTAACACTTAGCCATTTTCTTGAAAACCTTATTATTACTTTAGGAGACATTAGAAGATGACACTTGGCATGTTCCATAGCACCTATTGAAGACACACGGCACTTTTCGTATAACTTATACTCTTTTGTGTCTTTGCTCAGGAGTGTTCTACCTTTGATACTTGTCACAATCTAATTCCTCAAAAGTTTAATAGCTTAAAAGAAAATAAGAACCACACCATTTCTTACCAAAGTAACTTTAAAATGGATACAAGAATAGGTGTCAATCTCTGTTGCTTCATTAAAGGACACATGACAATCTCTGCTTTACTTATTTGGCGTTATGTGGTAGCCTCCATTTCTTTTAGCTACCTTTTTAGCAACTTGTAGAAGATGACACATGGTGGTCTCTACTTTAATCTATTTATACCATAGAAATAAATGGGTCTCATTTCATATTTACATGGACAGTGACACCTGACGACTTTTGCTTGCTTTAGAAACAACACTTAAGACCCACCATAGTCTTTTCTATATTAGCAAAAATGAAGATAATTCAGATCGCGACACATGGTGGCTTCCACTTTCTTTTGCTAGGGTACGTGGCATCTTTTTTTGATTTTAGAAAAGTAAAATTGAGACCTTTTGTGACTGCCACTTGGCGCTTTCCACTTTATCTTGATACTTAGCTTGTTAAAACCTTTTACTGAAAAGAGATGAAATGCACGTGCTAATATGAAACTGTAGATGATGACACTTGGCACATTCTACTGAGTTGCTATGAGATACGTGGCACATTATGACCAACTCATAGAAAATATGAATGGTGCCTCGGATGATGACACTTGGCAGCTTCCGCTTGATCCTGACACTTAGACAAAAATGAATCAAAAAAGAAAATAGAGCCTATGCTATGTTTCAAAACTCCGCCATCTTAGACCAAAGTATGCAAAGAAAAAATTTCATGGTGCATGACTGAAAAATAAAATGAAATGTAGAGTAAATCTTTACTCTATAGTGACCAACCTCCCATGTAAAATCTATGTACCATAGTGAGCATTGGAAGTCACCTCTCAAGGGAGAAACATGATTTTTAAGTAGTGTTTGGTGTCTTACGACTTAAATGACCAATCATATGATCTCTTCTATGGCTTAAATTTGACATGCACCTCTCTCACAACCTGATAATGATTTTCATGAATATTTTAAGTGCCTTCATGACCCCATCTTGCCTTTTACTAACCCCTCTTGATGACAATGTCTAATGAATCCAACATACAAGCACATGTATAAGTATGGTTCTTAGAATTTTGACCTCATTTTGAGTTTAAAGTCTCTTACTCATCATATATGGCTTGAATAACCTCTATGAATTCATTTATAATCATGGTGTTAGATTGAATGATCCATTAACCATATATCTATATGCACATGGATTTTTGTTTGAACACCTAAACCTATCTATCTATGGAAACTATCATAAAAACTCTAGTAAATGTTTCTTGAAAGGATATTTAGAGAATTTAAGACCCAATATTCCTTTTTTAACTCATTATATATTCAAACACCAATCATTTTCTTTCTTTTAAGGTTAAAATAGCCTTCTCAAAATTATTTCATATAACATGACTCATGCATGTGCCAACCAAAAAAATATCATGTTGGTTAGGATATTTATAAATAACACCAACACCATTTCATATCTCAAACACTTCATTATAATGCACATTAAGGCATATCTAATCCATCAGGTATCCTTCAGGGTTTTGCAAGGGTTTTAGGGGTCTAAAATGCTTAGAAATTATTCATAGCATATGGACACCCAATGAAAAACCTCTTTTCATTAATTTAAATTATTTTTACCCCTTAAACTACCTTGAATATCTCAAGCTCCCATGTAAAATATCTATTAATATATGTACATAGTGAGAAGGTGCTTCGACTGGCTGCCTAGACTGTATAGGTAAAAGGAAGGTTAAAGAGCAAAAATAACAATTATATTTCATCCACATATTTATAATATCTATATTAAGACTATAAATTATTCTCCACACCATTATAATGACCATCAATGTGAAATAACACCTAGATCAGTTCAAAATGGTGGTAGGGTTTCTTAGGGGTTTAAGGCATGTATGCATATGCTAGCCCTTAACGGCATATTGGCATGAAAACTAAATATGATCACTTTTATAGAGTTTTTAATTACTTATCATCACCTTTAATTTCTTCACAACATCAATATGAAGTCCCACATCTCCTATCTTACCTATAATCCCTCAAGAAGGCCTCCTAGCTCCATTACTGACTGTAGATGACTGAGGCAACTCTGAGACAAAAAAATAGATGTTTCCAATATTTTATAGTGTTAAATATAAAATTATAATATTAATATAGTGATAATTATATATTTTATCAATTTTGAGATCGTAACTCCACCTATGGAGGCTTCAAACCATCAAACTCCTCAAAACTAGCTTTATATGTTGACTGTGACTATAACTTTCTTCATTTTTCAACTATTCAAGCTATGTTTTGATATTTTCATGATTTTAAAAAGGTGTATAAGTTATTTATGGGTGATAATCCATTATTTTCATGATCCTCATTAAATTCCATTACCTCATCTTACCATAGTTCTTATCTTCCCTTAGACTTATAACAAGAAACCTTAGAAGCCAAGCATAATATAGTTTATTTGACTGTGTTTTCATGTTATATGACCATTTCACATGATAATAAATATTAATAAATTAATTTTAACATGATTATTCAAATGTACTTAAGTACACTTTAACATGCTTACTTGATCATATACATAGTACAATACTAGTACTAGTAGGTTAGCTTAGGAATTGGTGATTATTAGGTTTTAGGTTCATAACACATCAAATAATTTTAATGGTTTAAAATTTCATGTGAGAATTTATCAGGTCCAAATACCCCATCATGCTTCATAACCATGAGTCCACCTTCCATCCTTGGTCAAAACTGAGTTTTGCCTTTCTTATCTACACAATGCCACTAAGTTGGTTATAGATGCATATTTGATTACTCATTGATTCTAAGACCATATCAATACATCCTTGAGTTTATATCAATATTTAAATAGCTTAAACCTTTAATTTCCTATATAACCTCTATCTTCTATTTGGAATAAACTTGTTGAACTTACCAAAAGGCCTATAGGTGGAAGTGGGGGTATTGATTATCTATCCTTTACCATGACTGACTAAAAATAATGTTTCCTTGGTTCACCATGTATAAATTTTGTATTTTAATTTTATAAAAACCCCAAAACCATGTTTTTTATCTGTATATAAACCCAAAAACATATAACCTTATTGGAAATTGGTTGCCTAACTATGTTTTTAGTGTGACTGTAGATGATGATCCATTATGTATTTTACAGATTGAGACAAAATTAGACATTGAGAATGACAAGGATATATATTAATTAAACTCTCACATATTAATTTCAAATTAGGGAGATATTTTGAACAAATTCCTTCAATGAGATATCCATATCTTATTGTCTCCTCAAGACACCACTTTTATGAAGCATATCTTGATTGTATTTGCCTTGGTTATAGGTGGAGATTAACCTCTTAAGTAGGGTTTTAAGAATTTAAAACATATATTCATGACCATAATTATTTATAACACTCTTGACTCTTCTAAAATAATTTATTCATGAGGTGAATGTGGATAGATAATAGTGATATGATGATAACTGACTATATGGGAGGATGAAGATGGAACGATAAGTCTACAATAGTAGTTAATGGTAGTGATAAGGCTATGAAATGGGATGAATCATGATGGAGTGAAAATTAAACATGAATCCAATATATAGGCAGCCATGAATGGTATTAGGTAACCATAGGCATATTCCTTAACCGACTATATCATTGTATAGGTCCTTGAACTAGAATACACTATTAAAAGTGAAACCTAGGAATCATCAAAATACCTTAACAAATGCTAAGTTTCCTTAATAGTTGTTAAACTAGGACTGTGATTATGTTTGATGATTATTTATTCTGATTGAACCATTATAAGTTGAGTTAACTTTGAGACACTTTAATGAAGGACCATTGCCATTAATGAAACACTGAAAACTAAGTCTTAAAGGGTCTTGATATCTTTAGATCCCTCATGAACTGTACAACCTCTCCAACCTATTTGAAAATTGAAAATTTGGAATTATATGTATTATTGAACTATATTCACTCAATCATGTGTATCAAACTATTTTAGAATCCATGGAAGGTCTCTTAAAGACCTCAAAAAATAGGAATGAACACTAGTTTTTTCAAAATAGTTAAGAATTTCATAAAACTATACGACTCTTCTTGCCTTATGTAGATTCAAATAGTGATCAAAACCCTTAATTTATTATCCTTTTTTAATAAAGTTAATAATATAAAACCAAAAACCAATACCCATGATTGGAATTCATGAGGTATAGTTTCTTTGGTTAAGAGTTCAAATCTATTTTCTCTCTCTACTATATAGACTGAGCTTAAACTTGAGGTGGTCTTGTAATCTACCAATAAATAAGCTATAGAATAAACACCAATTTTTGTTTCCTTAATCCTTAAAACCTTCCAATCTCTTCACCATGTGTCTAAAACTAGTTCTTCATCTCCAAAAATCCTCCTGAACAAATCCATATAGTATGGATTTATACCATCTGAAAACACTATCAAAACCTACAAATTCTCCTTCATTTCCTCATAATTAAAATTAAAACCATATTTTTAGGGAAAAATGGAGAAAAATACAAGTCAAAACATCTTTGAAAAAAAAAAATGCCAAGGAGAACAAAAAAGTAAACCCTTTCACATGTGGGAGCTCTTTTGGTGGTCAAATAACCTTCTAAGCTCATGGAAGAGATATCTTCAAAGTATGCAATGATTGACCAAAGTAATTTTATTAACATGGGGTTATTTAAAGATATTATGAATTATTTAAATCCTTATGAGGTCAACATTTACCATTTAAAGACTAAAACCTTCACTTTTAGATCACATACACATAATTTTACAATGAAGACTACTAATAAATATCACAAGAGTACCTTAAAACCTTCTTAAATTTTATTCATGAGGATTTTAAGTATGTTTATCACTAATTTTTAAGTCTTATATCCCATCATGCTTGAATATATGAGATAAATCAGATAAAATCATAGTGAATCATCAACTATCATCTTCAACCTTCTCTATCAAGGTACTTTAGATCACAAGACCACTTGAATTCTTTTTCAAATGCCTCCAAACATTCTCAAACATCATGATGATACTTGACACCAATTGAAATGGAAACATGAAAATGACAAGACACTAAGACATACTCCATTTAGTTGTATTCAATGAACACTATGATGATCAAGCACAACACCTAAGGACCTAAGACATATAAGAGATATGGTGATAAAAAATAGACTCAATGACATCTATAAGAGTATTTTAATTAATTCAAGAAGAAAATAGGAGGCATCATGACTGAGGATAACACCATGTAGAGGATTAAGTGGATTCCATGATAAGTTTTTAGTTGTATGGGTTGGAATTTGGCCTTAGCAAGCCAAATTGTGAACAATACCAATAATGGAGGGTGGCTTAGTAGGAGAAATAAAAGTTGAGAATGGGTGATGCCAAGCAAGAAAAAATAACTGATCAAAATCGATCCAAGAATATAACTAGAAATAAATCTTACAAAACTCATTGATAAAAATAGATCTAATAATAGAACTAGAAACAAATCTTGAAAAAATAACTAATTGAATGGTTGAGTGGCAATGGAAAAGCTTGGGCTAAATAAGAAAAGTGACACCAATCCTCATAGAGAGAAGATAATGAAATCTAAAATTATAAGAAGAATCAAATCATGGACCATTATATCTCTACAAATTTTCCATGAAAGAGTATGCTCTTTGAGTGAAAAATAAGCCCTTATAAAATTTTAAGTATACTATATGCATTCAAACACATGGAAAAATATTTCTCAAGTAGAAGGTTTATAACAAAAAGATGAATTTATTTTTATTATATGAATCTAAAACATTGAAAATAACCTATTTCAATATCATATCATTTAAAAATAGTTATCCCTCAAATTGAATATGCATGGTTATGATTACCTAATAAAAAAATGGAGAAGTGATCAAAATCTGAGTATTCAAACTAATTAGATGGCATAATGGAAATTTAATGATCCAAAATAATGACCATGTGTTATGGCCTCTAAATTAGAAAGGAGAGAACTCTTAAAAAATTTATAAACTCCTCATAAGTTATCACATCAATTTAAAAAAATGGATTGGGTGGGCTTAGATTTCCTACTTTCTAGATCTGTCCTCTTGAAGTCATTATAGATGACATAGAGGATCAATGTATAAATATAATGCATTATTTAAGTCTTCATCAAAACTAATACTCAAAGCACATGCCATGCTAAATTTAGATCAAACCAGTTACTAATACAAAGGTAGAATGACATATAATGTGGTCAATGCATGTAAATTCCCTACAAAACAAAAATTTCATTGAGTAATAACTGTAGAGGCTTGACTTGATGCAATATCAGAGTTTTAAAAACTCTCAACTAGGATATTTCTATAATGGAATTACCACATTTCAATAAGACACGAGCATTTTATCTCAAGTCTCTATATTATTCCCTTAATAATAATATATAATCTACACCATCCTCTCTTTTAACATTATACTCTTGGGAGTTCCTATTAAATAGGCTATGAATTTTCTTCACAATAACCACTTAGTTGTTGAGAACAACTAAAAAATAGGGGAAACCTAAATTAGTTCATCATTCAAAATTGTACATGCACACATCAAGTTTTCACACCAAAAAAAACCACTCCCTAATTCAAGCTTATCACTTTAAGTAAGTGTGAACATGCTCACTCCAACAATAAAAATTGATAATAGATATCCCTTTCCCATAATAGATGATATTTTTGATTCGATGAATGGTGATATTTTTTTCTCTAAGATTAGTCTTAGATCAAATTATTGTTAGCTAAGAATCAAAGAATAATATGTGCATAAAACTACATTTAGGACTTGGTATGGCCATTACGAGTTCATTGTCATGTGGCCTAACTAATACACTTGAAAAAATCATAAATTTAATGAAAATTTTATTCAAAGATTTATTGGATCAATTTATGCTAATATTTCTCAATGACATTTTCATTTATTACAAAAATGAAGTAGAGCATGTGCAACACTTATGCATAGTATTAAAAAGACTAAGGTAACAAAAAATTTATGTTATACTTTCAAAATGTTTTTTTATCAATCCAAAATTCATTATTTGGAAAATATTATATCAAAATAAGGCCTTACTTTTGATCTTGAAAATATCAATGCTATAAAAGAGTGGCCAACTCCTAATAATGTTTATGAGGTGTGAAGCTTCATGGGACTAACTGGATATTACCATAGGCTTGAGAATTTTTTTTTAGAAAATTAAATCCCATTACATTATTTCAACACAATGGTAATAAATATATTTGATCACTTCAATGTGAATATGATTTCTTAAGGCTCATGGAGTTGGTCATTTTTACATGAATTCTTATTACAGATGATCCTAATGGTAACTTTTAAATTTGGGTTGATGTTTCATCTAATGGGATTAGTGGTATTATATCTAAAGATGGTTAATTGGTTTTATATGAATCACACAAACTCAATGAACATGAGAATAATTATCCTAGTCACGAACTAGAGATAGATGTTATTGTGCATGCACTTAAACAATGGAAACATTTTCTTCTTGGTAAGCATTTCATTATGAAATCAGACCATCATAGCCTTAAAAATATTTATCAACAAGATGATTTAAATGAAAGGTAGTAAAGATAGATATAATTTATAATTTATTTTGACATGGATATCTCATATGTGAAAGTTAACAAAAAATGTGTTGCTGATGCACTGAAAAAATTCACTTACCTAGCAACACTTTTTGTTATGAGATCTAATTTCATCAATTTTGTGTTGGAACAATAGTTTATTGATGAAAATTGTAAAAAAATATGTGTAGAGTTAGCCAAATAACCTATTTCTAAGACATTTTTAGATTACTACATGGATTTAGATGGTACTTTTATACATATACAAAAATTTATATGCCTAATTATAGTAATTTAAGGGAGCATGTAATAAAAATATTACACCTTATTTTTCACACCTAGGTGTATCCAAAATTTTAAAATAACTAATAAATTATTATTCTTGGACTAGTTTGAATAAATATGTAGCTACTTTTGTTGCCCAATGTCTAGAATGCTAGTGAGTTAAAGTTAAGCATTGTCATCCACGTCATTTTATTTATCCCCATGATATACCAAAAGTTAAATTAGCTGTGATTTATTTAGATTTTATATAAATATGGTCCAAATATCGAGGTTGACATAATATTTTACTAGTGGTGATTGATATATAAAACAAAGTTGAACATTTTATTATTAGAAATCTAACTGATGATGCCTTTGTTTTTTATGAAAGGTTTGTGAAGGATTTTTTAAAATTTTCATTGAGTTATAAAAGTGATTATCTACAATAGAAATAAGTTTATCACTTCATGATTTTTGTATAATTTGATTTATATCTTTCAAACATGATTTAATTTTAATTCAACATACCACCCAAAAATAGATGGTTAAAATGAAAACCTAAATCAAATTATTTAAGATATGTTGAGAATGCATGTTATGGATAAATAAACCAAGTGGGAAGATTATCTGATTTTATTTGAATTTTATTATAATAAAACTTATCATTTTATGATAAAAATGGATCCTTTTAAAACCTTATATGGATAAAAAAATTTAGCTCCCATTGGTGGGAAAATTAAGAGAATAGAGCTATTATTTGACCTAAAGTTATACAAAATTATGATACACAAATACATATTATTTTTCAAAGGCTAAAAGCTACCTCTAATAGGCATGGGTAATCTAACCAGACACTAGGATAATCAAACCAATTAGTACTAGCTTAAGAGGCATGGGTAATTAAACCAATCACTAGGCTAAAGATCTGACAACCTTGTGCTATCTGAGACTAGCCAGAGAGTTAGGAATCTTAAGATTAGTGATTAAAAGAGACTCACTTAACAAAATTAATTTTATATATAGAAATAATCTATTTATTTATATAATTAGCCACAAAATTAAGGGATCTCTTTTGATTATTCAAACCTTATAGGAAGTCATTGTCCAACATGTCTATAGAGAAGGAAACTCTTCAGTTGATTAGTTTACAAATGTTGGAGTAACATATCCAAAATTTAGAAGGTGGTTTAGTTTTTACGGTTTACTTAGGTTTTCCTACCAAAATATTGAATTAGGATCCTCAAATAATACCCAAGTTATCAATTATGGTTAAGGTCCCCTTAGATTTTATTTGTGATGTACGGTAATTATTACTATGATATTATTAATTAGCAATGTAATGTGAATTTTAATAAAATCATGAAGAATAGAATTAAAATGGACAATATTTTTTTTGGCTTGTGCAACATAATTACCAAGCATTCTAGAACTCAATAAAATCTACTTTGTAAGATTGTGGAAGGAGTTAAACCCTATTTGTTCATTTATATTTTGTGATTTATGTCTCTCAGGATGGGTGGGGATATAGTGAAGAATGAGGCCAGTACTATGAAATATGTTAAGAAAGATGTGGAGGTGTGTAAATCACTATAGATATGAGGGATGGTATAATTTATGCAAAGGGTGGAGGGGCATGATAGGATTTTATCTGATAAATTTGTTAATGATTGGAACAATCATATGGTGATGCTCAACAAAGTGTATGTGGATATATCTAAAGATATTATAACTCATGTAATATACCTTAAAATTGAATCTAATAAGGTTTTAAATTATTTAACGTATTTTAAAGTTGAGAATGAAAATGTTTTGAAATATGGGGAAGAGATCACTCCCCTTCATAATAGTTTTTTTAGGGAGGAGTTACCTCATCCATATGATCAGATAGCCATGTTATTTATGTTGTATATAAATTTAGAGGGAAGGAAGAATGTAGTGCAATGGTATCATTTCATTTTCCTTAACTATTTTTTCCATGACATCCTTATAATTTTACCATTTTATGTGCTATGGTCTATTGAGAGATCCATTATAGATGTTAAAAGGGGAAAAAAGAAATAACCACTACACCATGATATCATTTTCATGATCTAAAAATACTTTAAGGGGATGATTTAGAGATATGGTTTATTTATAAGGTAGGAAAATAGGGACTTTCTTTTGGGTGGTATTAAGCAAAAACTAAAAATCTCTCTAAGAATCAAGAGATAGGGGTTTGATGAAGGTGATAAGCTGGAGGGTGGAAGCATTTCTAAAGACTATCAAATGGTTAACCAAGTTATTATTAAAGATATGTTATTGTATGGCCTTCAAATGCTTAAGACAGTCTCAAATTCATCTAACATGGAAGACAAAAAATAGGGGAAGTGAAAATCTAAGGTTGGGTTAGATGATAACCCCAAACCAATGGTAAACTCTACTATTGAAAGTAAAAATTGTAATTTTGAATTTGATAAGGTTGTAGAGAATTTAAAGGGTGAGAATATGATTACAAAATTTGAAGAAGAGTTGGAACTATAAAATTTTATCCTAAGGTGTTTTATGAGGTAACACTTTACCTTAAAGGAGTAGTAAAAAACCTTTTTTGGGAGAATATGGATCTGAATTCTAATATAAAAACCTTCATTGATATAAGCCAAGTGTATATTAAGGATAAAATTTTGACTATAAAACTCTTAGGTTTATTTTGATTTAAGTGAATCAAAGTGGTGAGAAAGTTAAATGTAGTGAGAGTAATAAGGTGATTGAGTAATACCAAGTTTACTAGAGGATAGACATGGAGCTGGGGATAATGACCAACAATTGGAAAGAGGTCATTGGAAGCCAAGGGTCGTAGCTATTTTTTGCTATCTTTTAGGCATTTTTAATCTTTTCTATAACTTCTCATTTTGGTAATAGATTGGTATGATTATCTGGTATTTTTTAGGCTTTATATACTATTTATTTTATAGAGTTGGATCCCTATTTCAAAAAAACCTATTTTAACCATAAATAAAAAACATGTAGGGGAGAATTACATAAGTTTGAGACCCTATTCAAAGTATCAAATATGTAGGAAATGCTCATTGATAGAGGGGTATTTAGGGAAGCTCAACACTATGTGTCCACTAGCCCATTTTTACAATAGCCAATATGAAGATGAAGAAAAAATATTTTTCTATTTGATGAGAAGCGATAGTCTATGACCTAAATCTAAATACACTAGAGTGAAGGTGACAATGAACCCAAAAGAATCCAAGTGGTCACATCTAGTTTTAGTACATATTATATGTTGGATACTTACACCCAAGTTATACACTAGCATCAACATAACTATCCCAAGTTGATACAAGTGTTTGAGTCTAAAAAAGAATAATTTATAGAATTAGGTGATTATTCTATAATCTAGATCTAGTCCACTTTCTACATGTTCTAGATCTATATCTGTATTAACGTTAAAACTAGCTAAGTATATTATTTTCATTTTTATTACAATATAAATCATATCTATAATTTCTATCTTTAACATCTTAGCATAATAAATTTAGTATATATTCTATATTAGTTTCATAAATAATTAGCCTACTTTAGAGATAGTCGACCATCCTTATGACCTAGGCTATCTTTAGCCCTTTAACCTTAGATTCCTTGCATCTAGATTTTAGGGTTAAACATTTGGTAAACCTGATATTAGAACATCTTTCTTGCCTAGACATACCATATATGATTTTATTACCTATCTTATCCTAATATTTATATTATTTATCTCTCTTATCAAGGATGATATTGATTATTTTGTTGACTATGATTATGAAACTCTCAAAGTTTATATAAAAGAAGGGCTAAAAATATTAATCTTATATTCTTCCAAATGATAAATCATTTGACCTCAAAATTTTTAATGGTGGTAGATACCATCCCTCTAATAAATTCCATGTTCCCACTATTTAAAGATATTAGTTGATCCATATTAAGGAAGATAAAGAACCTTTACTATTATTCCCTATACCAACATCATATGATTTTGGCCTTCGATGTTTTCTAAAATATGGATACAAAGGGCAAGGTTTGGGAAAATATTAGTAAGGTATAATACCCTCCTTATATCTCTTAAATATAATATAAATTATAATTCTTGGTATTTTTAGAAAATCCATGAGTCACCAATAAGGAAAGTCATTTCTACCACATAAGTGGGTACATATGATCAAGATGCTCCTTAATATGATCATCAAAAGTTTTTAAAAATACATAAATGAATTATAATTAATTTACAAATTGATTATAAGGAGGATATTCTTTCAAATAAATTAATTCAAATCTCCATAATTCTAAAATTTCAAAATAATGTCCCCCCTTATCAAGCATGATAATTCTCTTTTCCCTTCATTTGACATTGAATTTTTTCAAAAGGTTAACCAAGACATTATGGCATCTTTACCAAGTAACTTTAAGGTACCTAAAAGAGGGAAGCATTTCAAACCTAAAGTTTTAAAGGCTCCTATATTCTAAATATTGTAACCAAGGTCTTTAAACCAAGAGATCTTTATCTCCCAACAGATTGAGTCATGTAAAAGGTTCATACCAAACCAAAAGAGGTACATTTAAAAAATTATCCCTTCAATACCAATTGATATATCTCTACGAAATGTGAATGAATCAAGATATTTAAATGGTATATTAAGGGTACCACCATTAAGAGATCCAATAACATTACCAAAGTATCCTAAATTCAGTCACTTAGAACTTGCACATGTTATCCATGAGGATGATGATACTCATATGTAATGAAAATACTTATATGATTTTAAATAATAGAATAATATATCATATAATTAAGAGTAAAATAAACAAATCCATAATAACATTCGGTGAAAGAGAAGAATAGTTGAATATTATGAATAAGCTACTTTTAGGGGGAAACTTCCACAATAATGTGTTAATAACAAAATTAATAATATGATCCTCTAAGACTAACTAATACCTCTTATATATAGTCCACCTAGTCATGGTTATTCCATAGACCGACATAATAATCACATAAAAATGTGACAAGAATATAAAATAGATATGTATGCCACATGTCAGCTACATATATCCTTAGACATTCCCTAGGATAAGGGAATACAATTACCCTCCCCTTAAAAACAATGTATTCCTCAACATTGAATCAATCATGCATGTTCCTATAGGAAATATTCATCTTCCCATGTTGTATCTTCACAATGCAGATTTTTCCAATTGATCAATTACTCATGAATTAATATAGTTGATATTTACTTAGTATGCATATAAAGGATCACTTCAAGATTTATAATAAAATAAAATTCCTCATCTAATTTAGGAAACTCAATTTGAATAGAAACTTTATGTCCAACTACCTTCTTTAGGTAAGATACATGGAATAATAGATATATGCGAGTGGACTAGGTGAATTCCATATTTTGGGATACACTAATAATTTTATACAAGATATGATAAGGGACATAATACTTATAGTTTTCTATCATTTTTATACTTTTTCAAAGACATAATTTTCTGCCTATAATTACACAAAGACCCAATCAACTATGTCAAAATGCCATTTACTATGGTGTTGATCTACTTGATATTTCATGTGATTTTAACATAATTCATTCCCATTACATTTTATTTTATTATATTCCTCATAATCATAATAAATATTCTAAATAAAATCCTTGTTATCATTATCATTCTCCCATTCTAATCTTTTTTCCTCTAGCCAATCTGCATGCCACATGGTCATGGTGCATAACATTGCCTCAATTAATTCATGTTATGGGGAGAGGGAATATTACACCACATTCTCTTTTAATTTATTATACACTAATTTAAAATCATAGCCTAAAATTTTATTCATTCATTTCTATTGTTATTCAGATGATAATTATTGTTCTAAAAAATATTTAAGGCTACCATGATTAGTATTTACCTCAAAGTGATGACCCATTAGATAAAGTCTCCATTGCTTAACTACATGTATAATAACCATCATCTATTTATAATAAATTAGTTCAAGCCTATTTCACATTTAGTTGGTTACTTTCAAATGCTGGTGGTTTGAATTTTTACATGAGTATAGCTCCCATGCCATATCTTGATGCATCACACTCCACAATAAAAGTTCTTGAAAAAATAGGAGAAGCCAAAATTGGAGTTATGCACATAGCCATTTTTACCTATTAAAAAACTGAAGTATATGAATTAGTCCAATGGAAGGAGTATTTATTCAATAAAGAGGTGAGTTGGGATGTAATTATACCATAATTTTTTAAAAACCTGCAATAATAAATAGTTATCCCTAGAAAACTTTGAGGGTTTTATGGGATCTTAAAAACCTACCATTCTATCATTTCTTGAATTATTTCAGGATCAAGTTTCACTCCTTCATGTGAAATAATATGACCCAAGTACTCCACCTCTTGGACATCAAAATCACATTTTTAAGGTTTAACATAAAGTTGATGTTGTTCTAGAGATAAAATTATTTGTTTCACATGCTTGAAATGGTCCTCCTAATTTTTGTTGTAGATGAGGATATCATCAAAAATACCAATACAAAATTTATATAAAATGACCTAAAAATAGTATTCATCAAACTCTAAAATGTATATGGTGTAGTTGTGAGGCCAAAAGGCATGACCATAGATTTATAATGACCTTCATGAGTTTTGAAAGTGGTTTAAAGTATGTACTCATTACATATTTGAATCTGATAATACCTAGAGTCAATGTCTAAATTGGTAATAAAAAAACACCGTGAACTTAATCTAAAAAATCATCAATTACTAGAATATGAAACTTATCTTTTATGGTGTACTTGTTGAGTTCTCTATAGTCTAGGTACATCCTAAAAGTATCATCTTTATTCCACACCATGACCATAAGAGAGCAATATTTATTTTGACTGTGTCAAATGATTTCTACCTCCAACATATCCTATACCATATTTTTATATATGATATTTATGGATTATATATCACCTCAGTCTTTTACACTTGGTAAACTCAAACCTTGGCTATGCCTCATAGTTCTTGACCTTTCCCACTTCTACAAGTCTCACATCTACTCTATCTTGTGCCCCTCAGCCTTTATATATTAGTCTGAATAGTTGTGTGTTGATTAACAAGGTGTTTTATCTTGCTTAAAATATTCTTATCATACACATTTAAAAGTTATGAAACTATACCTACTTTCTTACTCCTTGGGCACTAATGTCTGGGACAAACACTAGAGTCAACATTAGTGTCCTAACCTGATACAAGTGTTTAGTGCCCTAAATTAATATAATTTACAAATGAAACATATAATAATGATAATCCTAAGTTATTTAATGTTAGTTACTTATCCAAAGGGATTGATATAAATACAAGATCAACCTTCATTCATTCCTCACCTTTAAAAACATAGAAAAGACCAAAAGATGGCAAGGCAACTTACCAAAATCAGTCTATCAAGCATTTAATTGAACAAATATTCCCTATTTCCATACCAATAATAGGTACAACACATCTACATGTTTGAAGTAATAAAGAAGTAACCCAAGATCCTGATTTGCTAAGTTATAAACTAGTTAACTGTTGTACTTACTTTGAACTTATTTCATGATTTACACACAATCTAACACATGGGTATGTACACAGAGTTAGGGGGAAATTCCATAGACATACATGATCCATAAAACATTAATTTTAATTATAGGGAAATGTACTCATTCCTATTACTAAAGGAACATGTACATGTTCCTTATAAAAAATGTGTATGCATTATGGATCAGTTATCATGAGCCATAATGCATATGTGTTACCAAAACATTAAAACAAAAAGAAATTGAATTGATAATTTCACTTTTACTCCTTTGCATTCATTTTTTTCTCTTTAGCATTCACATTTTACCCTCTAGATTTTCATTTTTCCCTCAAACTCATGTTTTTACCTCTAACTCACATGGAAATCATTGCTTTTTCTCCTACATTTTCAAGATTGATGATGCCACCATGAAGAAGAGGTAAGTTTTGAAGATTAAATCAATTTTCTTGAATTTTTTGTTAATGTTTTGTATAGTTTGATTTGTAATTTTTTTCTAATAGGTTAGCATGATCTACTTAAACCTCCACCTAATCCTTTACCTAAACCTCTATCCAACCCTCCTAACCCTCTGCCTAACCCTCCTCTAGTTCCAATACCCACTTCCATGAACACCCACTACAGCTATTTGGCCAATACCCTAGAGTTAGTATTAGGTCAAGTTGACTTGATAATGAGTTGAATTGATAGATGAAGATCATATATGGATAGATTTAGAGTTTACTATGCTAATAAATTATCAGTATATGAGGTGAAGAAGAAATAAATAACAAAAGAATGATTTTTTTCCTTATTTATTGACCCAACCACCAATGCACCATTTCCCATAATGATCAAACATTTCCAAATGTATTGATGCCAATACAATTTGATTAAATCCAAGTTTTGGGAGTGATGGTGGATGGTGTTTGATTATCCACCTTATAATAACCATGATGTCCCTTTCTAATTTTTGAGGAAACTCTATTATGAGTTTGTCCTCAATGAAATTCTAAACTATTTTGAATATGGTGAGTTTTAGGGCCAAGGGAAAGGCTCCATTTAGGATCAACAAAGTGCACATCATGCACCTAATCAGCCTATAAGGATCCCTACCCAAAATTTACTTCATCTAGAGACTCCCTCTATGGTGAAGGAGGTTGTTGAGATAAACACTTTGCATGCACTTAGTGCATTTATTAATACACTCATTCATCATATGAGTAGGATTTCAAAGACAAATGCTAATGTTATGTTGTTATATGCACTAAACCTTTAGATGATGATGGTGGCACTTCAGGGGGCTTGGAACATATGGTCTTGATTGAGGATTTGTTAGCACACATGTTTGTTTTGGATATGTTGGGACTCTTTACACACATGAAAGTATATTTTATATAAATTTCGTGTTAAAATTTTAAGTTATATTTACAAATTAAAAAGGTAAAAATTAATTTACATATTTAAATTGAATAACATATATGTATTTTTTTGTGTTCTAGGAGGAGACATTACCTTCAACTTCATAATTTCAGTTTACTAAGCTAGGTAGTGGGCTAACCCTTAATACATCTATCCATGTCAGTATGACACCATATACATTTATAGAGGTAAATTTTCAAGTGAATCTTATATACTCTATATATACATTTATACACCTTAATTGCATCATTGGTAGATTTTGTGTAAGAAAATATAAAATACCTAATATAATTTTGTTGGACTTTTTATTGTTTGATGTATTAACATGGATTGTCATAGTGTTATAAAATCATCCTCCATCTCAAATTTATTTTATTTTATTTTGAATTTCAAACTATGTTTTCAATAACCAAAATAGCAAGTTTAACATTTACTTGATATCCCATTATATGTATTTCCCATAGTGGGTCAATCCCAATCAGTAAGATTGGATGTGTGTGTGTGTGTGTGTGTGTGTGTGTGTGTGTGTGTGTGTGTGTGTGTGTGTGTGTGTGTGTGTGTGTGTGTGTGTGTGTGTGTGTGTGTGTGTAATTTGTTTTTTTTTTGGTATAATATATTTATATCAATTTTCCAATTGAGAATAGTATGTCTTCATTAATATGCACACCACTCCTTTCTTTTAAATAGTAGCCTCATAACTAGCCACTTGATTCCTTGTTATCCAAATCACATATAATAATTCAATCTCTATGATCGATATCCAAAATGGTCATAGCTAGAAATTTGATTCCCATCAATTCTAATTGAGTGTAATAATTTCATCTCTATCTATGGAGTTATAAATTTAGATGTGATAGCATCTTAATCCCTTGTACCTAGTCAATTCTAATTTCCAACTAGACTCTAAATATTTGTTTATACAGATAGGTAGGTCAATCCCATTTAAATATAAACCCTTAATCCTAATGGTAAATAGTGTGTTGATCCATCCCTCTATCTATATCACTCCCAAAATATTCATAATATTTATATTTAATTGGAATTCACTTGATCTCACTTTTCCAATGTTATTGCTTCTTGTGTTTTATAGGCTCTCAATAAAAAATAGTCAGTTTGGATTGATAGGCACTCAATCCCAATTCAAGATAGTCATTTGATCCCATTTGATAAGTGATAGTATGCCATTATATATTAATAGAGATATATATAGAGTAGGCTATTATATCCTATTGGTATATTTGGAGAGCATTGACTATAAACTATAACCTATATGTATATAGCATAGGCCTTGTGATCATATATAAATAGGGGACCTCAATCCCATATAGATAGATGGGGTTGAGTAGTTTGTTACCACCATCTACTTAGGGGGCCTAAAGACCTACTATATATAGTTTTGGGAGAGGGCATATATATACCCATTCACTTTCATCACTTGAGTTACATTCTAAATCTATAAAACTATAACACCTTTCATCAGGAAAGTCCCCCTAAAATGAATATTGAGTATCGACAAGACTATAATACCCTTTGTTGACCTCAACCTACTTGTACTATATATATATAGACCTTCCCTTGGAAAAATTTATGGAAATATAATGATATATATTTGACCTAAATTCACCTATAGGGAAACCAAACTTATGTAATTGTAAAGAAGACTATCCACTCACTCTTATCTCTATAATATTCAGTTCTATTTTTTGTATGTTTATTTATATTTTGATGAAACCTATTTTATAAGGTTCTATAAACTCTTAAAAGTATTGTATATATGTCCCCCATAAAATCAACTTATCACTCTAGGTGTCTTAACTTGATTAAAACTTAGTTTTAAAATGTCTCAACAAACACCTATACAAGTTGCTTATCTTATCACTATGATTGTTTTAAGGGATTTTTTATCACACCAATACTCAATTGGACTAAAAAGTAATTAATTTATATAAGAAAAGTATTAAAGGTGTTAACATGATCAAAATTTCAAAATAAATCAACTTAGACACAATAGCTCATAGGACTATCCTCAACTATACCAAGTCACTACCTTAGACAATTAGGCCTAATGACCTTAATTAGGTAAAAATCCAAAATGTACCTTAGAAAAGATATACAAGCATCCAAACCAATGTATATAGGTGTATCAAGGATGTTTCAACACCTAACTTTCATTCAATGACGTAATTTCACAAAATTCACTCATGAATCCTCCCTCATTGTCTTGTTATTTTCCCTCATGAAATTGGCATTTCTTGCCTTCATTATGGTGTTACAAGTCACATTTTGCACATATCCACTTGTCACATTAATGATTTTTGTGACCTCATTATATTTTTTCATATATTATGAAATACTAAATTTGTTAGAAACTTGTTTAATCAATGAATTGCCCAATTTGTTAATTATTAGGTTGTTTGTTTAGTTGATGACTAGGGTGAACACTTGTCCATCATTGTGAGTCAAGACAAATTCAGGAATTGATGCTAAAATATCATATGTATAGGCACTCACCGAGGTAAGTATATTCAATTATAATTTAGTACTTTTTTAAAAATAATTTTACTATACACTTGGGTAAATATAACTTATATGCACGAATGTATTGTGTATGTAGGGATATCATATGATATTTGATAGTATAATTCAAATGAATACTATGGTATCTCCTCATGTTTCTTCATCATTTGACACACCTATTCATGTAGATGAACTTAAAATTGACCTATTTGAGAATCAATGGAAAATTGAGAAGGACCATGAGATTATGGTAAGTGCATGTTTAAATGATTTTTTACTATAGTTTAAAATGAGTTTCTTAACTTAGTTTCATGTATACTTGTTAATTTTATAATGTTTTTTATATTTGAACAGGTTCAACTTCAAGTGAGCTATGATCATAGTACCACAATCAAACCTTAGATCAATCCAAGGCATTTAGGATATCTCCATCTACAAGTAGGGCATCCTAGGGAGAGTCTTCTTCAAAGAAGGAAAAGAGAGGGATACTATTTTATGATTAAGATGTTGTATATGATGTACTTTTTTATATGCCTATATGGCAATGTATGCATTTTTAGCATTGTACATGTGTATATGATGTATTCAAATAAAATTAGGTACTATGTTGTTAGACATGATGTAATTTTTGTATGCCTATATGGAAATGCATGTATTATTGACATCTTATGCCTATTTATGGCATTCATACATGGCATTCTTATTTTGTACATGAATATTTAAGAAAAACAATGAAGTAAATCTGTTTTGAATCACTTGCATTCATATTATTATGAGTGTTTGGTTTTTAAGTATTCTTAAGGATTAAAATTTTTATGAGATTGAGAATAACTTGTTAGGATAATGTTGTAAATCAGATTGGTTGATAGAGACTACAGTTAGAAAGATTGGCATTTATTGTTCTTAATAAGATTTGTTTCTATAAGAATGTAAATTAAATAATAAGAGGTTTTTAAACTATATTTTCATTAATATAATCATATATTTGTGATTTAATTAGTCTTATATTGGTAGTTGTTAGACACCTAGTCACTTATTGCAGTTCTAAGTCTTGTGCATGGAGTAGGATTAAGGGAAACATACCTTATAAGAAATAAATAATATCAATGATTTAATTTGAATTATGTTTTTATGATAATGAAAAGGCATGGAGGATAATTCTATAAAAACATCATTATGTAGTTCTAAACCCAATTGATCACATTCACTTGCTATGGTTTGATTTGAATCTTCTTCATAAGCTAACTCCTCTTTTGATTATTTGGGCTTAATAGATTCTTACACCTAGTACTTATTCCTTATACTCTTAGTATCACCTATTTTATGGCATTTACTTATGTCGATACATTCAAAACTCATCTTTTACCTCATTACATTCATCTCATTCACAAACTTCCTCTCAATCTCTTTCTAGTTTCTTATTAGGCACCTTCTTTGGGTCTCAAGGACCAAATATTGGTCTATTTTTCAAGAGCTCAAGTTATGGTCACATATGGTCTTATATTATCATATATCTGGTATGACCCCATTAAAGTACTCAAAAAATCTTTAACTCTCAATCCACACCTTATGGACACAATGCTCTCTCAAGGCTTGTAAACTTTTTTTAACTATATTTTTCCTTGTACATAAAAGTTATGATTTATGAAAAAATTATAAGGGAATTTATAGGTACCCTATATATTTTTACATTTCTATGTCAAATTTAATATCCCAAATCCACCTCTAACTATCATTCCCTTCATTAGCCTACCCTCATTTAGGCTTAATTAGCCCTATTCCAAACCCTCAATCCTAGAATCCATTCACAGTCATATAATATTTGGTTAAAAAATTTATTCACATTTTACATGTATAGGGGAGAAATATTTCAAAGTTTCATCAAATTTCCATTGTTAAATCTCTCAAAAATGCCCAAATCCTAATCTAGGGTTTTCCATGCCTTGTATAGACCTGAGGGCCTAAATAATTCCATATCTTGAGACCCACAACGTTACAAAGGACCAAATTTCCTTTAATATGTAATTTTTACCTTTCATAAATAATTTGATCATTTTAAATATGTTATCAACTCTTTTTTCAAGTAGTCTAGCTTGATTTATGTTAGATTGTGCATTCCTTTATAGACTGTATAGGGTATATTTGAACTATGTCATTTCTAGTGCATTCAAAACTTCACTAAGGGAATAATAAAACATTTATACACTTTATAAGTGTACTATAAATCAATATCATCATATTAAATTATCATTTTGATATTTCAAAATGCTTACAACTCACTAATTAACTGCAAATAGGGATCTTGATTAGATAAGCTTGTGTCTTGTTTCATGAAATGATTCTTGTCAGATATGTTGACTAAATTTTGATGGTTATCATCCAAAATTTAATCCTTTTATTCCCTATAAATTATCATTAAATCAAACCTTATCTCAAACCTTCACACCTTTTTTTTATCTTGCTTAGCACCCTACAAATAGGGTTGGACTACATATACAAGGTTTTATTATTCAATGGACCGTGTAATACAATTTTCAATATGTATATTATATCTCATTATATTAATTTTTTCCCAATCACTAATCACTCTACCTACATCAGATTACAAACAACATAATGCTCCATAAGTACAAATATTTTGAACCAAAGACCTTATTCAATTCACCTTCCTTGGCATAAGATAATACAAAGGGTAACAACTTGTGAAATAGGGTACAGACTGAGTTATATTTCTTTGAGTTTCATATATAATCACAAGATATATATTCAAATGTTAACCACATAAGAAATCAATCCCATTATTGGTTTCTAAAGAGATTTAGACTCAAGTTTCCAAATTCTATTTTTAGGCTTTTACATCTAATTGACTCTCAATAAGTCAAAATCATAATTTGACTTGTCCATAAGCTAATAACTACTTTTCCAAGTTATTTAAAACATAATAAAGGTTATATAATCATTTTAAAAATCTATAAAATTCAAATGTAATGAAAATTCACCTTTGACCTTTTGAATCATTCTCTAAAAATGAGCATCTATAGGGATGTGAAAACATATTAGAGTTATTGGACACATATAGGATTATATGAGGTTAAAACACCATGTTCACATGTTATTTACCTAATTGAACTTGTATTCTTCCCTTCAAATGATCAAAAATCCAACTTGTTCTTTATGCCTTTAAGACTACCTATGGGTTTTTGAGCTTACCTATGGGGTTTGCATGGAGTTAGGAGTGTGTGAAAACTCTTGAAAGGTTTTTTATAGGATTAAAACCATAATATTATCTTTTAAAACACTAATATAATCTTTAAACCCATTATTATACCTTAAACCTCCAAGAAATATGCATACACCAATGAAGATCATCATGAGACATAAAGGGAATTATGTATAAATATCAAGCACTTACACTTATCACATGACCTTAAAAATATTATTTATATGTATAATAGGTCATTAGGACCAATCCTACCAAGTTTCACATATTTTGGATGCATATTTTGGCCTGTGGACCTTTTTTTACCAAACTTTACCTTGAGTTATCTGCTTGCTTCCCACATGCCTAAACTTGTGTTTCTTCAAAAAAATTATTTAAACCTTGAGTTTAATAAAATAAATAGGTAAAATTAGGTTTATAAAATATTATTATACCATTTTAGGATCTCTCTAATGCTTAAAATCCTCATTAGCACTCAAAACTGACAAAATCTTCATTTGCTCTCATGGCTGCTAGTTTATTGCAAGAGGTTTGTGTAAGAACAAGTATTTTCAAAAATTTTAGGAAATTTATAATGGAATGGTATTATTTTATTTTTCATTAATATCATTCTTACCAAATTCCATGCTTTCACTTGACTTGTAGATGTCCAAAAATGGTTAATTCCTCTAAGATAGGCTCTAATGTTGACCGTGATTACACATGGGGTTGAATATGATAAAATATAAAATGGTTACTCTTATAAAAAACCTAAAAAATATTTTATATATGTATATTATTTCATAATGAGTCTCTCCACCAAATTTCATTTTTAGATCATTTATATTTTGGCCTATAGGCCCATTTTGTCAAAAGCTAGTGACATGTTGCCTGCTTGGTCAAGTTTCAAAACTTTTATTCCTTCCCTTTTGCCTTGGTTTGAGATATAAAAAGGTGAATGTGATTTTAATGTCATTAAAATCCTTTAAATTATTACAACCCTTCATTGGTTTGCCTTTACCTTGATGCAACCCTTCAGTATGTCTTCCCATCTTCCTTAACTTCTCTTGTTTGTCAACTTTCTCACTCTTAGCTTCTTAAATTATTATTATATACCCTTAAAAAATACATTTATCTTAATAATACACTCAAATAATAATATTAATTTTCAATACATACTCTTTTAAGCTATCTCACACTAGCTTCCCATAGGCTTCAAGGACTAAATCTCTTTATGCTTAAAGCAGGTCTCATGTAGGCATTCTTCATATAGGAAAACCTTTGTAGATTAGAATAACTTCTTTATAGGATTTAAATATATTATTACACTTACATTAATTTCTAAAATCACACCATTCATTCCATTCCCAAACCTCCTCTCTTGATTTCATTAGCTTCTTGTTAGGCTACTCTCTTAGGTCTTAAATACCAAATCTTGGTATAGGTCTCAATGGCTTAATATTTTGTCTTGGTTAGTCTTATTTGACCCTATAAAATTTGTCTTAACCTCTTCTAACTTAGCAAACACAATTTAACCTTCAATTCCACATATAAGGCTCATAAGGACAATCCTAGGTGTGGATCCTTTTTTTGTGAATTTCCTCTTTGTTAGGTCAAATTAGGCACTATTTCAAGATGTAATCACATTTATAGCCACCTCTATCTAATTCCAAGTGTGTCTCAAGTTTCATGCCCTAACTCCACTCTTAGAGCACACTTACTTTGTAACCCATCTCTCTATTAGGCCTAATTAACCCTTAAACACACCCACAGGTCTTAAAACTATATTATATAGACCCATTTCAATATAAAACCTCTTGATTAACTTTACTCACATCTAATTAGGTATGATTACAAATTTTTAGCATCTTTCCATTGTTAAAACTCCCTGAAAAATCAAAACCCTAATTTAGGGTTTCTCTTCCTCTATATAGGCCTGAGAGCTCATATAATTCCATTTCTTGAGTTTAACAAGGTTTCAAAGAATCTAACTACCACATCTAGTATTTTTTCACCCACTCTATCCATCCAACGTATTTATAGTCCCTATTTAATCCATCCAATACCCAAACACAACAAAATGTAATGGATTGTGTACCTTTTTAGTTAATTATGTAGGTTTTTTAAGGGACTGTGTACTTTTAATACATTTTTTGCCTCACCTGGTCATTATTATGACTGATCTCCTCATCCTTGTGTTCAATTTTAACTAGATAATTAGATCTATACATCCCTTCACTACACAAATATGAATGAAAATAGGGGTTTTAATGCACCTACAAGATTTAAATAGTTTGAGAACAATTACCAATAATTCTAAGGTTTAAAAGGATCTTATATTGATCTATGAACCTTTACCCATGCTTGTATTCTACCAGATCAATGACCAACCACATGGTCTCAAATGAAACTCTCCATTACTTATAGGCATGCAATTTAGCCTAATTAGACCTAGAGGGCCTAATAGGCTCCTTGACTGATTAGTAGCCTCCTGAAGGATTTTTGACTCTTGGAAAACTTTTATAAGCTTCAAACAAAGCTTTCAAAGGTCTTTAAACCTTATTCCAATGGCACTAGATTCTAGCCATGTGTATATGGTTCACTTGGACTATTAGGCCTATTAGACCTTTTTGGCATATTAATGGCCTCCAACTAGCAAACTAGAACTACCAACACATTTTAAGTGGTAGCTAACATCTAGGACCAAGTTTTTGGCCTCCCATCTAGCCTAGTTAACAAACCCACCTGCACTTTGGGCTCAAGAATGCCCTTCCCAATACAAGAAAGATGATGATTTTTATACTAACTTCAGGCATACATAAAACAAAAACTATAAGTTATATGGAGGAATCATAAGATCCCTCATCTACATGGGAAATCCATTTAATTTCACTCCAAATCTTATCTAAATCACCTCTAAGATCAATCTATGGTAGAAGTTGTAGTAATGGGTCCTAAAATACAACTTTCTGGCAATGAAGAAACAAGTTGTTGACCTCCAACTAGCATTTTTGCCTCTAATACCCAAAAGTGAAAATCCATCACTTGGAGAGCATATATATAGGAAAATTACATGTTCTCCAATGACCATGACATCTAATTCCACCTACAAGTGCATTTTCACTACTATTTAGGAGCACAAAAACACTAACAATAAATGTTGTTAAAGTTAAAGATATGATCCTAAAATTTATTTTTGGCACTTTTTGGCTCAAAATTAGAATTTACAACATATCAAGAGGGGTGGATAATATCTAGGACCAGGTTTTAGATTTTGATCTAGCATGATCGACAAACCTACCAACCATTCTGGACTCAAGAATGCCCTTCCCAATAAAAGAAAGATGCAAATTTTTAGCCTAACTTCAGGCATGCATAAAAACAAAATTGTAAGTCATATGGATGAACCATAATATCCCTCTTGCGAATGGGAAATCCCTCTAATTTCACCCTGAATATAGTATGAAGCAAATCTAATATAAATCCATGGTAGAATTTGAAGTAAGAGGTCCTAAAATGCCATTTTTTGGCAGTGAAGAGACAACTTGTTGACCTTTAACTTACAATTTTACCTTTGAGACTTATAGGTGAAAATGCATCACTTAGATCACATATATATAGGAAAATTACACTTTCTTTAATGACTATGACATCTAATTCCATCTGCAAGTGCATTTTAACTACCATTCAAGAGAAAAGAAACACTAATAATAAATGTTGTTAAAGTTGAAGTTACAGTCTGAGAACTCCATTTTTAGTTCTTGTTGGATAAAAATGGCACTACCAATATGTACAAAGGGGTGGATAACATCCAGGACTAGGTTTTTGGCCTCCCATCTAGTCTAGTCAATAAACCCACCACTCATTCTAGGCTCAAGAATGCCCTTCCTAATACAAGAAAGATGTTAATTTTTAGCCTAACTTTAGGCATGCATAAAACCAAAACTATAAGTCATATGGATGAACTTTAAGATATTTTATATGCATGGGAATCTCTTTAATTTCATGCTGAATATAGTCTAAATAACCTCTAATATTAATCCATTATAGAAGTTACAATCATGGGCCCTAAAATGCAACTTTTTAGTAGTGAAGAGATAACTTGTTGACCTCTAACTAGCATTTTTCCCTCCAGAACCCATATGTGAAAATCCATCACTTAGAGCACATCTATATAGGAAAATTACACATGATATAATGACCATGACATCTAATTCTAATTACAAGTGCATTTTCATTATTGTTTAGGAGCACAAAAACACAGACAATAAATCTTGTCAAAGTTGAAGCTATGATCCAAGAACTCCATTTTTGGTGCTTGTTGGCTAAAAATTGATTATGCCAACACATCTAGAGGGGTGAATAACATCCAAGACTAGGTTTTTGGCCTCTAATGTGCTCGATTGATAAACCCACCACCCATTTTAGGCTCAAGAATGCCCTTCCTAATACAAGAAAGATGTTGATTTTAGCCTAATTTTACGCATGTATAAAACCAAAATTGTAAGTCATACAGATGAACCATAAGATCCCTCCTATGCATGGGAAAACCCTCTAATTTCAACCTAAATCTAGTTTAAATCACCTTTAATATCAATCCATGGAAAATTTTGTAGTAACGGGTCCTAAAATGTAACTATTTAGGAGTGAAGAGACAACTTTTTAACCTCCAACTAGCATTTTTTCCTCTAAGACCCATAGGTGTAAATCCATTGCTTAGAGCATGTATATATTGATAAATTACATGTGTTCCAATGACCATGAAATCCAATTTTTCCCACAAGTGTGTTTTCAATACTGTTCAAGAATGCCATACCAATGAAAATATGCAAATCAATGAAAAGTGTGTTTGTTTTATGTGTAACATTGGTATGTAATGTCATTTGAGGAAATTTTAATGCATTTGGTTTAGATAGACTCCATGTAAATCATTCTAAACAAGGATGTTTATGTGTTTGTAAGGGTACAAGGAGAAATAGATTTTTCATGAGCAATTGTTTAAGAGCATGAAAACACCAAGTACTTTTAGTAAGCTTCTCTTAGCTTCAAGAATGTGAAATTCTTTACTAACAGTGCCAACCTTGTGAAGTTGGAAGAATATTTGGCACCACTAACCTAAAAAAAAATGTTAGCAAGTAATTAAAGATGAAAATTATGCATGTAATACCTAAAAAATCAAAAACATTTGGTAAAATTGATTACATATACATTTTACAAGTCAATATACCTATGCATTTCAATCCAATGAACCACTTGAATATGCTCTAATCTTGATAGTATCAGGAATAGCTTCATGGTTGACTCAAAAAATTTCTATATATTCCTATTTCTTGGCCTCCCATGATATTTTTGAAATTGAATATTCATTATAAGAACTAAATTTGAATAGTGTAATATCTTCCTATGCATTTCAATGTCTTCAAACAACCATACATTTGAATTTTTTATAGGATATCATCAAAGCCAATTTCTAGTGACTACCATAGACCTAGTGGGATAATCAATGTTTTCTCCATCTATGACTGGGGAATTCAATTTTTTATTTCATCTACACACCAACATAAGTAGTAATTTATTCCCTCTTCATTTTCCTCATCTACAATAACTAAAAATATATGTCTTGCATCATTAAAAACAATTTTTAATGACACTATGAAGATAGATAATGTAATCATATAAAATTTGAAAATTGGTAACTTGAGCATGGCTAATGACACCCAACACTTAGGTCCCTCTTTCTTTCTCTCATAACCCTTATAGGCATCTTTTCAATGATTCCAAGTCATCTGTAGCCTTCCAGACTTGATCCCAATTGAGATAGACCCATTTTTTGATGATAAATCCATCCCCCCTAGGTCTTATTTGCTTAGGACAATAGTGCTACACTAGGACTATATCACCGATGCCACTCTTGTCCACTTTTAGTACTCTTGTCCAAGTCCATTTCTAGTCCTAATGATCAATATTCTAGTTTTCCATCCTTCCCCTTATAATCCTAACATGAGTACATTCAACCCATGACCAATAGATCCCTATAAAGGCCCATTAAAAGATTATTTGGAAAGGGTTGGAAATTATTACTAAGCAAGCAAGATTGATTAAAAAATCTTCCCTTTTCTCTGCATATAGCTAGCCAATAGACTTGCAAGCTTATTCAAATCCTTACACTAGTCCCTAGCCACCTCAAGCACATCCAATTTAGCATTCTGCATCTTCATATGCACAATTACACAAAGCACATCAAGTGGCAAAACTACATATGTCTTGATCCCTCTTTAGAGTATTGGTATGTAGGCAACATGCCCACATAAGAGGTGTGGATCCACGTTCAGTGAATATTACACACACCAACCCCCCCTCTTTCTTGAAATTGGTTAAAGCATAATGGAATGTAGGTTTTGAATAGAAAATCTACTCTATAAGGAGCTTTAAAGACTTTCAGATACTAAAACTTTGTAGAAAGGGTCAAACAAACATAGAGAACAAAATCCAAAAAGCTTATATCCTTAGGACAATAGTGACAGAGGTAGATTACAATGTTGGTGCCACTCCTATCTAGTTTCAATGCTCCTATCCAATTAAAAAATGAAGTTTAGATCTTAGTTTATGATAGTGTCCTAGTCTTGAAAAACAAGTATTAGGCCCTATCTCAGTTGTATCTATTAGTTTCCAGCTAAATTTGATTTTCTCCCTCTCATTAATATTTTTAGAAAAGTCTAAATTATAATTAATTTACACAAATCAGTAGCTTAATTATTATCTATTTTTTACTGATTTTACTACTCAGACCCTTTAACTAAATTAGGAATAATACACCAATATTCTCAAAATTTTAAAATCATTTGATGAACTTGACTTACTTCGTTTGTGCATAAAAACCCAAAAAACCCTAGGGTAAATTTCCTACTATTTTTTCTTCTATTTTTTAAATTTTTTACCTGCATAATAAAATCATAAATTAGCATTTAATTTTAAAATTTCATAGTAATTTTAAAATAAATTTATTTCAAACCCTAGTTACCCATACTAGGTCCCATTATTTTCCCAATAATTTTCCCATAATTTTATAATTTTTTACTAGCATATTTAAATCAAAAAATCCATTTAAATTTCAAAATTCAATAGTAATTCTCAAAAATATTTATTTTTCCAAACCCTAGTTGCATCTACTAGGTCCCATTAAATCATTAATTTTACAATAAATTTTTGATTTTTTAATTGCATATATAACTCAAAAATTCACTTTCAATTTGAAAATTTCATAGTAAATTGTTCAAAATATTTCCTTTTCAAAAACCTAGTTTCCTATACTAAGTCTCATTACTTCTTGCAATGTCACTATACATCTATAACTAGATTACAAAAATGGATCTCACTTATTTACAATTTTTTTTCTTACATTTCATGAAAAAAATAAGGAGACCATCATTGGTCCTATCATGTACATGAATGATGAAATTTACCATATGTTAGTACAAAGCTTCATTATTTGCATTTCATGCTTAATTTTTATAATAAGGGATGATATTACAAAATTCATTGCTAAACATGAACAAAATTTCAATATTCCTTTTTCATACTCTCTCTCACTCATGTGGAACAATTTTCAAGTTTATCATGCTAAACATGTTAGAAATTTTATGATTCATGTCAAAATTTTATATACATTCATGTACAATTTCATATTCTCTATCCCTTGCTTTTTATCTTTCATATGGAAAAATTATCAATTTTATCATGCTAAACATGTTAGAAATTTTATGATTCATGTCAATATTTTCTATACATTCATGAACAAATTCATACTCTCTATCCCATGGTTTCTATCTCTCTTATGGAATGCTTGTTATAAACATATTATTATACAATTCATTACTCACATTTCATGAATTTCATTCCACATCCATGATTTCTACTTAGATGTATATAACTCCTTGGCTACTTCTGAGTATCTCCCTATTACTACTAGACACAAGAAAATACTAGCGGTTATATCTATCCCTCCTTTCAAACTTGGTACATCTAGATCTTATCCCACACCTACTACTAGCTCTATGCCTATAGTAGATCATGCGATACATGCTATTACCCAAGTTTTAGAAGATAGGTAGGTTGATTAAACCCATGGCTATAGCTTTATCACTTAGGTTAGTACCCCTTTTGATATAGTTTTAGTGCTTGAGCTCCTTCAAGAATCCAATGTTTATAAAGATGTGTTATATGCATCCCTTCACAAAACTAGAATTCCCATTTCTACTGAGCCAACTTATGTTGCATCTATCCTCAAAACCTTGAAATGGATTGAAGAACATATTTCCTTTGAAAAAGAGGATTTACCACCATGCCACATCATTTAACAACATTGTAGACACCAAAAATATGCACACCTACATTTTTCAATGTCAAAAATCCCACTGGACCTACCTAAGACCCCCTTGGGACCAACCTAAAACTATATAACCTCATCAAACCCATCTACACCTAGTTTCACCAAGCTAAGTGATAACCTTTAAGGCCTTTTTTCTTTAGACCCTAACCACCTGACCATCGATGGTCAGCGTTGGGAACCCCTAACCGTCAATGGTCAGGATCCACCTCTTAACAAATAACATGTAAACCACCTACATTGATTTTCTAAAAATAACTTGCTTAATTCTAATTGCAATCTTTTACATGGATGAATTATATTTAGATGGACTAGTTACACCTTCACTTCCACCTCTTGCTTGTGCCTATAAGAGAAAGAGGCCTAGGAGGAAAAATCATCTACAATAATTATCAAGAGCTCAGGCATCCAAGAGTTTTCTTTTATAGGTCAATCAACATCATTAACATTATCAAGCATCAAAAATCTTATTGGGATATGGCTTATTATCACCTCTCAACCAATATTTTATATACCATTACTCTACTATAATCAAGCTAGATTTCACCCATAGGTTAAATATGCCAACCACTCACCTAATCAACTTATAGCAAGAAAATTACTTATTTATCAACATTCACATGCTTTAATTCCATTTCACAATCAGTGTAACCCTTGTCTAACTCCTATAATTCATTTATAGAATCCCATCATTCAACTATTGATTAAACCTAGAAATTCATAGTTAACCACTGATGGTCAGACGCTAACCATCAATGGTCAAGCATAACCACTAACGGTCACCCCAACCATTGATGGTCACTTATGGTGGTAAAAAATAACAACCTATTTCCACCCACCTATACCCAACCAAATCTTGTTCTTTATGTTTTTGACCACTCATAGACCTATTTCATATTTTCTAAAGCATAACCCAACCCCCTATCACTAGTATTAATTATTTTATCACTAATTTGATCATTTATAGTCTATTTTATTATAAAACATTCTTGTGTTCAGTTTTAGTAATCTTATTTAATTGATGCAAGTACCTTATTTTCAATTTTATCAACTTAGCTATTTAAAAATTATGGATTGATAGCCCTTTAAGAATATCTCACTTCTAGGATCTAGCCATCACTAGGAAATCCACCCAACTATCTGTCTAACAAACAAGTTTATTTTAGTGCTTTCTTATCTATAGGTCTTCCTCCCAATCCAAAGAGGAGATCTTCATAATATTTTGGTTCAACATGCACACAACCAAACAAGGTTTTCAACCACACCCATATTGAGTTTCTTTTCACTCTTTCATTTGAACTTAAGTGAAAATTTACATGAAACATTATGGCACACCCAACGGGACCTAGAGTCTTTGCTCACATTTTCTTTGAATTTTTATACTATTCTCTCTATTTTTTATCATAATTGAAACTAAAATTTCTTTTGGGTTTAAAAATTACTACATCCATTGCTTTTTTTTAACATTAGTTCACTTTGAATTAAATTAAAATAATCTTATTGTAATATCACTTTTGTTGCACACACTAGCTAGACCAATTTCATCAATCAAACATCAAAAACATTTGATACAAGGCCTGACTAGGATTTCATCATCTAACAGTCACCTTACCTTTTTCTAGCAATCCTACTTAGAGGTCATTACCAAGAGGAGAACCAACTCAACTCCCTAGTTGAGTATAAACTCTAGCTATCAATATATATTGGCTAAGTACCCAACACTCTTATCACTATGGGATCATGAAGTGAGGGGGTAGGCCCCACTACCAAGCCATGTATTGATTCCAATAAATTTTATTTTGAGCACCTACATAACTCAAAACCAATCATAGACTACTTCTATAGTACCTGATCTATAAGCCAACTTATTTCACACATTATCATAAACTAAGGCATAAGCCAAAAGCAAGATTAAAACTAACCTCTATGCTTAATATAATTCATAGTGTGTGTTTTTATTGCCTTGATCATTTTCTTGTCTTCTCCTAGTTTGAGTGGTGAGATTGTTCTTATTTTCTTCTTCTTATATGGTTCTCACTCACCAATAATGAAGATACCTAGTGGATCATAACCTATCACTTAAATCAACATATTCTACCTCCTCATCTATGGAGTACATCTCTGAGGTAGAATATTCACCTCATCCATCGAGAAGCCCTAATTTTCCTTGGGTATTTTCCCAAGGATACATGATTTTACCACTTTTTAGACAACAATCTAGTTTCCCTTCAACACTATCTTAACACCTCCATTGGCCATATCCTAATTTCAACTCCACCTAAAGATCCTCCTTATGGCATGCCATCCCACCTTATAAAGGGTATCTATATTTCCATGATCACCACCCAACCTTTAACCACCTAGGAATTTTCATCTACTAACCCTTCTAATGCCACAGCTAAAAACCAACCTATCTAACAAACTATTACCCTTACACCTTCCACCCCTACTAATGACTCCTCTACCATAGGAATAACCAAACCATTAACCCATCATGTTCCACTTTTTAATGGAGCACCCACCATTAACACTACCAACCTCCTCTCTATCAAACCTAACCCATCAGTCAATACCACTTTACCAAGCTTAGGGGTATCTATACCTTCTACTTCACCACCCATTAACACAAAGGTCACTACCTCACCTCTTATCACCAACCCAACTACCACTCATGCCTAATCCACAAGGATTCTGTTACCCATTACACCCAATCTAGGATATATACCTAACCCCTAAGGGTATATACCCACTACCTAACCACCATTATCCACCTACCCTACTCAACCTCTAACATTCACATTATAATATGTGGTAGCCTCTCAACCAAAAAATAATTACTAATATGTTTCCCAACCTCAACCATAATATTAATCTTACAATCCTTTTGGTACACCACCTCAAATAAACCTAATGAAAATGCTCATGGACAAGATGGCCAACCTTGATTCATCCATTTTAGGGGCTCATAACATCCTATCCTATGATCATATCTATAAAAAACCTATTCATCCTTATGTCCCCATCAGACCTTACCCTCCTCAATGGGAGATTCTAAAATTTACCAAATTTCAAAGCAAGGAGAACCCCTAACAATACCTTAGGGATTTTAGGCATGCATATTACATGATTGATTATGATGATGCACTTCCCCTTCAAACCTTCCCCATGTAACATTCCGTATTTTCTTTCACCTAACTAGCACAAGTATTTGTAACATGCAATCAACTGGTATAGTGCCCTCACCAAACATTCCATATTTTCTTTCACCTAACTAGCACAAGTCTTCTTAAATCACTTTTCTATTAAAATTTCCAATAAGGTCTCTATCACAAACCCTATTCTATCAAGCAATTTGATGATGATTCCATTACTAAGTTTATCGCCTGTTGGAGAAGATTGATTAATCATATTTCATTTTCTGTACCTCAACTTGAACTTATAAAACTTTTCTCTCAAGCCTACACCAAACATATATCTTCTACACTGCATGTCCAAATCTTTAGAACTTTTGATGAGGTTTTTACCATGGCATGTAAGCTAGAAAATTAGGCCATAAATAAGGGTAAATTTAAGTTATAAAACAATAACTCTACCTTCAAGAAAAATGAAACTTCTTCCTCTAAACTAGGCAACCAAGCCAATATCAAAACCAAGACTAAGGGAACCATGAATGCCATCATCCTTAAAACCACCCCTACACCCAATGCCAATCAAAAACATTCTCCCATTACATCCAACCAAAGTACAAGGAACCTAAACCAAAGCAACCAAAAACATTTTAGTCTACTTGGAGAATCTTATACCTTAGTTCTAGAGAAGCTACTAAAATCTAACCTTATACAACTTCTACCCATCAAACCTCCCAAACAGTTTGATTCTTTTCATCCATCACCTATTTGGTACAATGAAAATGACCTCTATGCTTTTCATTGCATAATTGGACATGATGTCAGCTAATGTAATACTTTCAATAATATTATTTAAAGCCTTATCAATAAAGGGGAACTCGTGTTGGATAATATCAATGCCCCTCATAATAAATCTCTTGACATCTTTAGGAAACCTTTTCCCAACCATGCTCCTGTCAAAGCCAAGGATAAACAAGCTAAATATTCTCATGATGCCCACATAGTCAATATGGTCCTCGATATGCCTATCATCCAACCTATTTTTTATTCCCCCACTTCATCTACTAAGGTGGCAGAGTCACTTTCCCTTCCTTTGAAGGCCCAAACCAAGGAGGTTCCTTTTTACTTAGATTTTATCATAGAAGATTTAGAATCATTAATCAGACCTTTGGATAGCCAACCCAAATAGACAACCATTCCTAGCCCACCATCTCCCCTAACTATATACCAAGCCACAACTATGGACATTGTGTCAAGGGAGAAACATTTTCATAAACACCCCTTATGGAGTAGCCACCCAACCCAAACTTGCCCCCCTTTATTGAGGAAATGAATGAGGCTATTAACCCTCCTCCTCAACCCATAGGTGTCTCCTTAGCACCCACTAGCCAAGAGGCTAGACCAATATACAAACCTTTTTCTAAACTCATTCAAAATTTAGGTATGGCTATAAAACTAGACATGGATAAAGCCACTTTTTAACAATACCTAGGACTCCCTTACATAAATGAACCTAAACCTTTGATCATGCCTCAAACCAACCAATCTAAACTTCTACCAATCCCTCACCTTCTTAGTTAACCAACACAACCATCTCTCCAAAAACCACACCACCAACCAAACCTTTCAAAGCTTTTGGTGCCTTCCCTACTTAGATTTTGGTTCACCCATCCTTAAAAGTGGAATTAACCCTAGCCAAGCCTATACCCAGGTCTCAACATATACCAACCAAGGGGATGAAAACATTAAAGGGATGCATGACCAAGAATCTACCTCCCTCTACGTTTCCCTCTATCTTAGGTCCTCACCCTTCCACTTTTCTTAAAAGGAAACCCCCTTTTAACATATATCACCCACTACCATTAATTATGCCAACCCACTTATTGTCTAATGTGTTGGTCCTTCCTAGATTACCAATAGTTAGATTATCAAACTTTGCTACCCCAACTATCAATATACCTAAACCAAAGCCATCAACCAAAAACACCACCTTACCAAAACCATCTCTCACCAAACCTATTACCACCAACATGCCCATCTTACCAACCCAAACCATGATCCCTAAACCTTTTTTACCTCTAGTAAAATCCTATATGAACATTCTTTAAAGATTAGTGTAGACCTCCTACCTCACATTACCTCTTATAATACCTTTTGATCCTCCTAGTTCGAATCCAACTTGGTATAATGACCATCAAATGTACTCCTATCATAAGACACCTAGGCATGAAACAAAGAATTGAAAGGCTCCCTAGGATATTATCCATGAATTCTATAATTGGGATGATATTTTACTTGATGAGCTTATATCCATTCCTCTACCAACTCACCCAACAACCATTCACCAATGAACACCTAATCCTCCACTCTCACCTCATAGTGATCAAGAGCCTACCCAATCTCATATCCCACCTTTCCCCTATATCCATAATATTAATGTGGTCACACAATCATAAAAAAATGATAAAGGGAAAGCCAAAGTGTCCAATCTATGGATATACCTACCAAATCATCCTAAAACAAACCATATCCAAACCTCCATGTCTATAATTAAGCCCAAAGTTACCATCTTAGGCACCTCAAAGGTTAACCCCTCTGAATCCATCAAGAAGGTCATTTTTAAATAACTTCACCAAACCCCAACTAAGATGAGCCTCTACGAGCTCATTTCCACCTCACCTCACCATCTTCAAGCCATGATTGAGGCTATACTAGCCATTAAAGTTAGACCAAGGGATTCCCAACCTATAGAGCCCTTCATAGGTGTATTCCAACTCTCCACCCTTATTACCTTAAAGGACTTAGAGATACATTATATATATCTTAAGGACCCATATCCCCCTCTTTTTATTACAACCCAAATCAAATAATCCCACATAAAATAGGTTGTGATTGATGGGGGAGCTAGTATCAACATCATCTCTTCCCATGCCTATGAGCAACTTAAGTTACCAGATAATATCATGTTTAAAACTTTAATGATCTTTAGATCCTTTAACAACACTATGACCACTAGCTTTGGAATCATCATCCTTCACATTTAGCTAGTACCTTGTATGCTCTATAAACACTTTTATGTAGTCAAAGGTGAATTCTAATATAATGTTTTACTAGGGACACCTTAGATCTATTCCATGGGTTATGTACCTTCCAACCTCCATAATTATGTCAATTTTAAACACAAAGGTCAATTTTTTACCATATAAGCTTACCCTATCCCTTTTGTACCATGCAAGATGACCTACCAACCTAATGATGTTCTCCTACCTTCATCCAAAGCATTACAAACAAATACCACTAGGTTCTCACCCATGGAAGTTGAATCCATTACTTCCCCTTTCATTGAGGTATCTACTATTTCATCTATCCCTATGAACCAAATACCCATCACTAATCCTTCAGAACCCACCTTTTAATGCCTTACCCTTGGAGAATACCACCTCCTCACCCTTGATGCCTTCCAAACTCCCTAAGAATATGAAAAACTCAACCATCAATTAGGTTATGATCCCAACATTGGAGCCATTATTCCTTTTGGACCTCCTAACTATCAAACTCACTTTATCTATGTGAGAATTGATAAACTACTTAATGCTACCATTACACCCTATTCCCCTCAACCATTTACCTCCACCTTATCTTACTTGGACAACCCTAACTTTGCCAAACTATACCTTCATAGGTGTGCTTGGAAGGGATTTGGTTTAGGATGATATGAGCATGGCCCACACATGTTGACCTTGACTGAGACCCACAAGCCTCATGAGAAACATGGCCTTGGCTTTATTCTACCCACTAAGAAGAAAACCATGCAACTTACCACTACTACTATTGAAGAAGAGACCCCATCCTCGCCAACACCCCCTCAACCTGAGTGTGAGGATGAGGACATCATCCCACCTAACTTTTTTTTTCATAAACATGATAATTCTTGGCCCCATAACTTATCAAAAGGAAGGGGCACCCATTTCTATCCCTTTAATTCATCCTAAACTAGTAGGAAATGATTGCCCTACCATTTACACTATTTAGTGTCAAAATGATGATTCTATTCCCACCTACCTTTGTGTACCTAATTCTTCCATCCATAAATCCTTACCTTTAGAGACCTCAACCATGTTAAATAAACCTACCAAAGATATTGGCATAGGTACTTTGAACAATGCCCATGTTGTCAAACTAGGCCAAACTCTCACCCCTGAGGAACTAGAAGACTTTTGTACCTTCCTCCAAGACCACAATATTATATTTGCTTGGTCATATGATGATATACCTGATATTGATCCAACCATTTCCATCCTCAACATTGTGACTAATCATGATGCCAAGCCTATCATATATAAATTCCACCACATGCATCCTCACATAGCTCTCCTTATCAAATAAGATCTCCAATGCCTCCTTTTTATCAACTTCATTCAACCCATTGATTATACTAAATGGGTTTTGAACATCATGCCTATCACTAAAGCCATAGGGGGACTATGTATCTATGTGGACTTTCATGACCTCAACCTCACCTATCCAAAGGATGACTTTCCTCTACCTAGCATCGA
The DNA here is from genome assembly GCA_037957365.1 of Torreya grandis. Taxonomy (NCBI): domain Eukaryota; kingdom Viridiplantae; phylum Streptophyta; class Pinopsida; order Cupressales; family Taxaceae; genus Torreya; species Torreya grandis. The sequence continues at coordinate 1,453,520 of JARHVA010003579.1, forward strand.
CCAAATTGTTGATCTCATAGTAGGCCATGAGATGTTGTCACTCATGGATAGATTCTCGGGTTATAATCAGATTTTGATTGCCCCTAAAAATTTATCACAAGACTACCTTTATCACACCATGGGGTACTTTCTATTATATAGTCATGCCCTTCAGTCTTAAGAATGTTGGTGCACCCTACCAATGTGCCATGACCTATATTTTCCATGCACTTATCCATAAAATCATTGAATAATATGTGTATTACCTTCTCGATAAGTCCAAAGTTCACAAAGACCACTTAACCATTCTCAAGATTTTCTTTGAGTTACTTATCTATTATCATGTCTACCTCAATCCCAAGAAATGTATCTTTGGGGTTTTATTAGGAAAATTTATAGGCTTCATCATTTCCCTTCAAATAATCAAAGTTGATCAAACTAAGATCAAATCCATCCATGATATGCTACCTTCAACCAATCTTATACAACTCCACTATTTGTAGGGGAAGCTCCTATCCATTCGTTGCTTCATCTCCCAGGTCTGTGATTAGTGTTAACCCTTCCACCACCTCTTGAAAAAAGACATATATTTCAAGTGGAATGTTGATTATCAAAAGTCCTTTAATACACTCAAAGAGTACCTTCTATCTCCACCTGTCCTTACATCTCCTAAGGATGACCAAACATTTTATCTTTATATCTCTACGACTAACCATTCCCTAGGGGAAATGCTTGCCCATTGGGATGAACACTATAAAGAGCAAGTTATCTATTACATTAGCCACACACTTTTCAAGTACAAGACTTAGTACACACATATTGAGAAACTTTGTTTGGATCTAATCTTCATGGCCACCAAAATTTACAACTACCTTCTTAACCACTCAACTTTTTTCATAACTAATACCAACCCACTCAAGTACATACACTCCAAACCATACCAAAACCAATGTATGGCTAAGTGCCTCATTATTTTATCTAATTTTGGCCTTGATTTCCTCTAATAGAAATAAATCAAGGGGCAAGTCATTATTTGGTTGATGCACCTCTAATAGACACCCAACCTCCCCCTCTTGAATTTCTAGATGAGTCAATCACAAGTCATTCTCAAGTACATTTTACCAATCATGTAACCATGTTTTTTGATGGTTCAAAATGTTAGTGGGGTAGGGGATCTAGTATTATCCTTATCCCCCTTATCAATGAACAACTTCCTTTGTCATATAAACTCAACTTTGAATGCACAAACAATGTGGTTGAGTATGAATCCCTAATAACAGGTCTCCAAACTATCTTAGCTTTGGGAGTTAGAAAAATAAATATCTTTGATGAATCCCAAATTGTGGTCAACCAAGTTAATGGAATTTACTAGTGTAAGAATGAAATGATGCAACTATATAGACAACTAGTTACAAAACTCCTATCATCTTTCAAACACTACCATATTTAAACCACCCTATGATATACCAAAAAGTTCACTAACACCATGGCTTCTCTTGCCTTATAGATCCCATCAACACCCTCAGACTCCAAACTAATATTCATTATCCATCACCTCACTAAACTTTCCTATACCAAATCAGACACTCTAACTATCTTTAGTGTGGAAGAGATTCTACCTAAACTTTGGTATTATCAAACCTTCGACTACCTTCACCTTGGGATAACTATCTCTAGCCTCTCTAGGAATGCCCATCAGGCATTTATTAAAATCATCTCTCATTACACCATTATGGGAGGAATTCTTTACAAATGTGGTTTTTATGGCCTCCTGTTTCATTGCCTTTGTGGTCCAGAAGCCTCTTACGCTATCAAGGAGACACATGGGGGTATCTATAGAGGCCAATTTAGTGGACTCACTATGGCTAAGTAAATCTTCTACTTGGGCTATTATTGGCCCACCCTTAACTAAGATGATTTTGATTATGTGAATGAATGTGTCAAGTGTTAACAACACACTAATTTACATCATGCACCTAGTAATAGTCTTCACATTTATATAAAATTTTGGCCCTTTTCACAATGGAGTTTGGACCTTATTAGTGAAATCAACCCCCACTCTTCATAATGACATCATTATATCATTACCATGACTAAATATTATACCAAATGGGTGGAAGTTATTCCTCTTATCTTAACAAAATTTAAAAAGATTGTTGAATTTATCACACACCATAGCATCTACCATTTTGGTGTACCCCATAGGATAATCACCAATAATGGAAAATCCTTCAAAAATAAACAAGTCTAGGGATTTTGTGATGTATCTAGTATTAAACTTATCTTTTCATCACCTTATTGTCCACAATAAATGGACAAGCTAAAACCTCTAACAAAACCCTTAACAACATGCTTACCAAAATAGTTAATGCCTTGCGTCAGGATTGGCACTTGTATATCCCTTTCACCTTATGGGTATACTATACTAGAATTCAAACCCTTATAGGTCATACACCTTTTTCTCTCATATTTGGAGCCAAGACTATATTTCCTCTTAAAGTACAAATACCTTCTCTTCACATATCTTTGCATGATTTATTTCATAAAATGACTATCATCAGGAACATTTAGATCAACTTGAGATACTTGATGAGCATTACTTAGCCACTCTTTCCCATCTTAATGTATATCAAGAATGAATAAAACATGCCTATAACAAACACCTAAAATTTTGAGAATTCAATATTGGAGATCTTATTCTCAAGGAAAATCAACATGTAACTAATATGGAGAAAAGCAAAAGGGGAAAATTTTCTTTCAATTGGCTTGGACCCTACATCATAACCCATAAGAATGTGTTAGGAGCTTATTATTTGTACTCCCTTGAAGGTAAACTAGAACCTAAGCCTCTCAATGATTTACATCTACATCCTTTCTATTGTTAAATAGGGATCACAATCATCATTTGTCTAACGTAAGCTCATCTCCTAAAACCACATTCACTTTTCTCTTTTTAGGGGAAATTAATTAAAACTAAATCATGTGATTATCCATCAAAATTATAGCCTAATATTGAAATATGGATACCATGGCTCTATCTATGGCATGATTATAATAGTACTTCCCATATCTTTGAAATTAATTCCTATGGTCATTTCTACTTATACCCCTTTTTCACTGACTGGACCTTCATGTCAACCTAGTTTTGCCTTCATAAAGGTAATCCCTTAATCATTTATAAGAAAGAATATGTCAAGAAAAAAGAACATCAAAAGTAAAAATAAATCATGGGTCATCCTTAGCATTCACAAAATACTCCCTTGAAGGACAGTTGTTAAAACCTTATCTAAAATTGTAAAATGTAAGGTGGATTTCTCCCTTAAAGGATAAATATCAAAATCATTTAAGCTATGCATATAAACTTAGACCTCTCCCTTGAAGGATGGATGCATAAAGCATTTTTCAAATCTAGAAATTTATTGGAAGATTCTTGTATCAATCAGCTTCCCCAACCCTAAATCAAAAGTAGAATAGAAAAAAAACCCAATCAAAAATTAAATAATTTTGAAAGCCACAATGAACTCTCATAAAATCAATAATCTTGGAAAGATGCAATAAAATCTCCATAGTAGACTTATCACATCAATCAGTTTACATTTTAATATGAACATAGAATTTTTTATACTACCTCTTTGGAAACCTATAGAAAAGGCATACTAGTCTCACTAATGGTTCCAGTTTCACCCATTCTCCCTCCACATATCATATACATGGGACTATGAGCTTAATTAACACACTATGATCAAGATACCTATTTATCAACCTAAGCATGCTAATGTGAAGCATCTAAAAGGATTATCTTCACTAAGCCAATCTAACTTTGGGTTTTGTGTTGATCCTTACCAATGAAAAAGCATCATGTTCCTTTCTTTATCTTTTATCAGTTCATGTCGATATACCTCTCATGATTATTATCACTTTCCTACACAACTAGTTTATTACCTACTTACTTCCTATATTTTCATCTTTAACCATATTCACATTCTACCTCTCTGATAGTGAACAACATACATCACATTAAAATCATGAATGTTGTCAATTGTGTTAACAAGTAACACCATCTATCTCTCTATATTCCAAACACAATGTAAACATATCACAACAAACCATAAACAACAACCTATCCATCTATAATTATCACATCATATGAGCCTATAAGAATATCATTAGACCAATATAAGCATAAACCAAATCAATGAGCAAGACATAATAACATACACCATTTACCTTTTCATCCATATGACCTTAAATAAATTCATTACATTATCATATAACATACACCCATGAATAACACATCCTATCATATCCATGAATAAAATCACAACATCATATCTATTTTTCTAGCATCACATACCTAAGCTACTAACTGGAATGCTAACATCATAAACCACAAGTTGGGAATCATAAGCCATAACCATAATCATAAACCATAAGAATCCATCATATATGCCATGAAAAACCATACATCATATACATAAAATCATTAAAAAATAATAATATAGTAATGTATCATCTCTCTCAAAAAAATATACATCTCACTACTTCAGTGAGTAGGTTAGAAACAAAATAGTTCATCCCAATAGTGCATCTAAACATCATCATGAGCCTTCACCATTACCACTAGCCCCATCTATGCCTACACTTATACCTAGTGGTGGTCCCCTTGGGACCCCTTCTTAACCCATTATATAATCCCACTGACCTATAGTAGTTATTAAGGGCCCACAGACCAAACTAGCTCTATACTCTGCATATCTCATGGCATGGGGTAGCTGGTCTTAAACCATCTCCTCATAGTATCTGAGCTCCTCTATAATGGATATGTATTATGATTGTGTCACAATCCATAGTATCCCTCCTAATGATTTACCTACTCCATTCCTCTTTCTAAATAGGTCTCTCTCACCTAAACGATGGCAAGCTAGCCTTACAATATGGTGATCTGGTCCTCTAGTGTAGCCACCTATCCATACAACACTTTTATTTGAGATTGGGCCATATTAAATGCTTCCCATACCTATCCATCCTATATGGATATATATATATATATATATATATATATATATATATATATATATATATATATATATATATATATATATATATATATATATATATATATCCATCATCCTCTCACCTATGCCATCTCTACCAATGTCTACCACTACATAGATCAACTGGTACCAAACCATATAACCATCTATGTACCTTGCATCATCCATAAGAGCCCTAACAATAAGCTCATCAAAACCACCATCTAAAAATATATAAGTATGTTAAGGCACCAACAACTAAACCTCTAAGTCCTACCTCTTATATCATGGATGTGGACCTATTACACCCTATAGCAAGCTAAAGTGGCACCACACCCAATAGAATGGAATGAAATCAATCTCACCCTCTTGATGTCCCACTATCTACCTATAACTCCACATAGTGAGGGTCTACCTCCTATAGTATTGTAATTTGGAAACTTGTAGATATGGCCTCCAAATGATTTCCCTAGCTACCAATACACCTAGGGCACCTTTGAACCAATCGGCATCATGTGTGTTACCTCCTACCCATGACATAGCCACATCATATCTCCATCTCATGAATCTAATAAATAAATCTAGCTATGTGTAATCTACCCATGGTAATCCCATTTTTGTCTAAATTTGGATGTGCTCATAATCCTAGTAATGAAGAACTAAGCCCATGCTAATACCATATCTCCTATGGTGTCTGAATCCCCACAACTCCCCATAAATCTGAACTAGTAAAATTAGGACCCAACTAAATACTATCCTCCCAAGTCATAACTTAACCAAAAAAACCAAAAATACATAAGGAAACCTCATACTTATAGAATATAGGATACCAAATCATGTAACCACAATCATCAACATCATCATGATTCTCCTCTCCTTTGGATCTCTCTCATATAACATTATGTAGCTAAACCTTCCAAAATACCATCGAACCTAGTCACTATCATCCCCATATAGATACTCCACATAATCATCCCACTCCTACTTTATCTAATATATCACCTCTCTAGGAGAATAGTCATCTCCCAGATCGATTGTAAGAAGGTATTAGTAAATGGATCCCATCTCTTGATGAGTGCTATAATCATAGATGCATTTCTAAGAACATGTTGGTAGTACCTCATCACTCCTATCCCTACCTCCTCCATGTGTGCCTATTCATCTATGGTCATCCCCTTGAGAATCATAAGGAAGATATGTGACACATGGTCATGCATCTAGATCTACTCCCTATCCTTCATCAAATGAAACACTGAATTTAGTTATTATTACTAGGCCTATCTACCCTATCTTTTTGATACTTGACCTATTATTCTATCACTTTTACCTACCTATCTCACCCTAGCTACATTACCCCTTGATAACCTAGATTAGCTTCTCAACCTATTACCCTTAATCTAAACCTAACCCTAACCATTAATTATTAACCCTAAACAAGCTAACCTAGCCTATCTAACTGTCAATGATCATGCTAACCATCAATGTTTAGAGACCCTTAATTATAGGGGTGTCAACCATCGATGATCAAACCTAATCATTGATGATCACTTGTGGATTTCATGGCCAAAATGCCCAAAACCCCCAGAGCCCCAAATAGTTAATAAGAAAGACAAACACTAGCCTAAGAACTCTGACCAACTAATGTGATACCCAAATCACCTACCCACCCTATCAATTTGACACTCTACCCACTAATTTTCTTTAAAAACCTAAAAACCTACCTAGGACATATAGGCAAAATCTGACATTTCTAAACCTACCCTAACAAGAAAACCCAACAGTAAAAACAAACTTAATCTAGAAATTTTAATACACCCCCTACCTCATTCTATGACCTCCTATATGGTCTAAGCCCTTGAGTAGGTGCCTAGCCATGTCTTCATGCTCCCTACATCCTAGACCCATGTAATCAGCCACATGCCTTTGGACAACAAGCAACACCCACCTCAATAAACTCCTTCATTTCATAAGCACTAGAATCACTAGAGATAGGGTCCATAATGTATGGTAGTAACAATGACAAAGTTACTTTTATTTTTCACTTTTACCCATCCAACTTTTTAGGGTTTCCCCTGACCATCAATAGTTAGGGTGACTATTGATGGTCACCTTCTAATGACCATAATCATCAATGGCCAAGACACCCTAACATATCCATAATTTAAATTAGACCTATAACCTACCAATTTTTAGCATAACTACACTAAGCTCTTACCTACTTTTGGAGATGCCTTTCTCTCTCCAACCCAACCACCTCATCCCCTTGCCATTAGTCTCTTTTGGCCCATTTGGCATGTAATTTATGACACTTATTTCCTGGTTCTTTGATCATAGTGATAACATTGCCATGTTGAAATTTTACATTTTGTGCCACCTCACACATACTAACTCCCTTGTCTCTCACTAGGAGTACTTCTTACCTCTAATACCCATGACACTTGACACATTTGTGTTTTCCATGGGAGTACTTCCTACCTTAAATACCCATTGGAAACATAGAGATCACTTAGGAGATTTACATTTACAAGTGTTCACAACCACCATGCCTATAAGAGGTCACATGGTTCACTTATCCTTTTTCCTTCTTAGAACTGACCCTTATTTTAACCAACATTTGTAATTTTAGTCTTTGCATGATCTTGGCTATCACACCTTTTTTTGAATTTTGTGTGCAAGTTTATGTCTCATATGCCTGACCTTGTGTCACCACCTCATGACTAACATCTACCACTTATCAAACCCATACCCATTTTAGTTTTACCTCACTGACTCCTAGTTTGAGGGGGCACACCTCCTCCCACTCTTAGGGCAACCAGACCCTTGACCCATATTCCATTTTTTTTGTAGCTTGTTCACACAAGCCACACAACAAAAAAGGGAAAAATGTAGACACCAAAAATTTGCACACCTACATTTTTGAATGTCAAAAATCCCCCTAGACCTACCTAGGACCCCCTTAAGACCAACCTATACCTATCTAACCTCACCAAACCCATCTTCACCCAATTTCACCAAGTTAAGTAAACATGATCTTTAGGGTCCTTTTTGTCTAGACCCTGACCATCGATGGTTAGGGTGATCATCAACAATCAGCCTTAGGAACCCATGACTATCGATGGTGAGGATCTACCTCTTAATAAACAATATACATACCACCCACATTTCTTTTCTAAAAATAACTTGTCTAATTCTGGTTACAAGCCTTTGCATGGACAAATTATATTTAGATGGCTTAGTTACACCTTCACATCCACGTCTTACTTGTGCCTATAAGAGAAAGAGGCCTTAGAGGTCAAATCATTTGCAATAATTATCAGGAACTTAGGCATCTAGGAGTTTTATTTTGTATTTCAATCAACATCATCAGCATTATGGAGCATTAGCCATCTTATTGGGAGCCAAATTATTATCACCTCTCAACAAATATTTTAGTTACCATTATTCTAGTGGAATCAAGCTAGATTTTAGCCATAGGCTAACTATGCCAAATACTCACCTAATAAATTTATAGTAAGATAAGTACTTGTTTTTCAACATTCACGTGCTTTAATTCCATTTCAAAATCAACCAATCTATCACTTTCCCAACTCTTAGAATTCATCTATAGAATCTTATCATTTAGTTATTAATCAAACCTAGAAATATATAGTTAACCATCGATGGTCAGACCCCAACTATCGATGGTCAGGCATAACCACCGATGGTCACCCCAATTGTCGATGGTCACCTATGGTAGTAAAAATTAGCAACCTCTTTTCACCTAGCTATATCAAACTAAATCTTGGTTTCTATGTTTTTGACCACTCATAGAGCTCTTTTATATTTTTTGAAGCATACCCCAACCCCCTAACACTAGTATTAATTAGTTTATCACTAATTTGATCATTTCTAATCTATTTTCTTAGCAAGTATTCCTGTGTTCAATTTCAATAATCTTCTTTAATTGATGTAAGTACCTTCTTTTTAATTTTATTGACTTAACTATTTAAAACATGTGGATTGAGAGCCCCTGAGGAAGCTCTCACATCTAGGATCTAGTCATCACTAGGCAATCCTCCCAACTATATGTCTAACAAGCAAGTTTGCTTTAGTAATTTCTTATCTATAGGTCTTCCTCCCAAGCCAAAGAGGATATCTTCACAATCTTCTGATTCAATGTGTACACACCCAAATAAGTATTCCAACCACACCTATATTGAGTTTATTTTCTCTCTTTCTTTATAACTTAAGCAAAAATTTACATGAAACAAAAATCTACCTCTATATATTCAATTAAGAATTAATGATATGGGGGTATAAAGGGTAGTAGTTGATAATGGTTTTATACTCAACATTTGTAACATTTATTTCCTTAAACATCTTAATATATAAACTATAGATCTTGACCATTCCAATATGAACATAAGAGGTTTTGACAACATTCTATGTAAATTCATAGGTCAAATAACACTCAATCTTACCTTAGGACCTAAGACACTGCCAACTACTTGCCAAGTCATGCCAAATGACCTCAATAATAATTTATTACTTGGTCAGCCTTGGATTCATGATATACATGTGGTCCCTTCTACACTCCATGCTTGTTTAAAATTTAGTCACAAAATTTACATCTACACATGCCCAATAGATAATGAATCTTTTGAATACTACTAAGTTTTTGAAACTCCACAAAATTATATTATGCACTTTAATCTTAGAAATATACTAGCACAATCTCTTATTCATAACATACCTTCAAACCATGAAACACATTAACAAATTCTATGTTTCATAATAGCATTAATACCAAATCACCAATTTAGCTCTCCTTTCACACGTAAATGTCTCAATAAGATGGGATATCATGAAAAAGGTCTTGGAAAGCATAAACAAGGAATCATCAATCCTGTCAAGGCATCTACACAAATTAAAACACAAGGGCTAGGATAACAGTTTACCCACCTTCATAATAAGCCCTCTTCCACCACTTAAAAGTATATAAAGTTTTGTCCACCCACTACACCAATAGACCACACCATTACTCATACTTCAACATTATCATTGATCTATCTTGATCTCATTGATGGTGTAATTTTAGTAGACATACTCACATTAGATGAATTCTTCAATGATGAATCCCTCCTACAATTTCTTAGAGCATATGATGACCTCCCATCTTGATATCATAAAAATGGATTTCCTCATCACATAAATGTCCATGCATACTTTGGAGAAAGTCTAGATTCTACACAAGACATACTAGTTGATTCAGATGATACTATTCTTATCGCTCCCTACACACTTGATCATTCCACATTGCTTAACGAAGAAAAAATTAATTTCAATTTTAGAATTGATAAGGATCCTTACATTATTTTATAAGTTATTACACTATAAAATGAAGAAGATATAGATATTCATCAAACCTTAACAAATTTTCCATAACTTTGTGCTTGGTCTTACATAGATATGCCAGGAATTGATACATCCATAGAAGTTCATCAGATTCCTTTATACCCAAATGCTAAACCCATTAAATAAAAAAATCATAAAATGCATTATAAGTTGGCTCTCTTAGTCAAAGACAAGATCCAATGCCTCTTAGATGTCAGTTTCATTCAACTAGTAACACACCCTGAATGGGTTTCTAATATAGTCCTCGTGGTGAAACCCAATGGATAAATTCAATATTATTTCAATTCTTATGATTTAAATAAACTATGCCCAAAATACTATTCTATTTTACCTAACATTGACATGATCATTGATTCTCTAGTCGAATATAAAATATTATCATTTATGGATGGCTTTGAAGGATACAACCAAATCAAAATTGCTGAAGAAGATCAAGAGAAAAAATCTTTTACAACACCTTGGGGTACAATTTTTTACATTATCATGACTTTCAGATTAAATTTTTTTAGAGAAACATGCCAATGCACCATGACACATATATTTCATGACTTTATTCACCATACTATCAAGGATTATGTTGATGATGTCGAGCTAAATCCAAATAATGAGAACATCATGCTATTAATTTATGAAAGATCTTTTAAAGATTCAAATAATACAATGTCTGATTGAACCCAAAAAAGTGTGTGTTTGGAGTTACATTAGGCAATCTCTTTAGTTTCATTATTTCTCTGCATGACATAGAGGTTAACCCTAAGAAATTTAAATCAATCATCAACACGCCACCTCTTATGAACTTAAAACAACTTCAATCCCTACAGGGTAAGATTCAATCAATCTCCCATTTTGTAGCTCAACTTGCTGATAAAACACAATAATTCACTTGATTACTACATAAAGATACAAAGTTTGTCTAGGACCTAAAATGTCAAGAAATATTTGATACAATCAAGCAATATCTTCTCAACCCACCTATCTTAGTACCATTTATCTCTGATAGGGATTTTATATTATATATCTCAACAACAAACCATGTATTAGGAGCACTCTTAACACAACATGATGATCAATACATCTAATGATAAATTTATTATATCAGTCTCACATTAGTTGATTATGAAAAAATTACTCCACAATAGAAAATTTATGTTTAGCAATAGTTTTTGCCACATAAAAACTCCAACATTACATGGTAAATAATGAGACTCAGGTTATCAAAAAATAAGATCCATTAAATTTTATCATCGCAAAACCACATACCTTTGGTCACATTAAAAAATGAGTCATGTTATTAACATAGTTTGACTTAAAAATAGTTCTCCAAAAATCAATAAAGGGCCAAATCATTACAGACCATTTGGCAGCCACACCACTCCTAGACACTAATCCTATTAGTGACACATTTAGAGATTATTTCACTACATGTTCTACTCATTATGATATTGGAACATGTTCTTTGATGGTTCTCAATGCACATCTGGTGCAAGGGTAGGCATTGTCTTTGTTGACCCTTTTAGTCACACAATTCCTATTACATATCAATTAAGTTTCTCCTACACCAACAACACTATAGAATAAAAAGCACTTATTTTAAGTTTATTTGTCACCTAATCTCTCCAAATTAGATATATAAAAGTTAATGAATGTTTATAATACAAAAGAAGAACATATTATCCCATACCAAAACATAGTACAATGTTTATTATCATAATTTAACTACTTTTATATAGAAAGTATGCCAAGAAAAGACAACTAACATGCATATGCAATGGCAAGTGTCACACCTTTGATTCCTACAAAATTAATTATGATCAAGCTATTTTAAAAATTAAACTATTACAATCACTATCAATATCCAATGTGGATTTGATTGCACTATCCATTTTATCCACTACACACAGTTCTACAACTCCAAAATGGATCTCAAATATCTATAACTTTGTAAACAAATCTATTACACTAGACACTTATTCTTGAAAAGATAATCTTAAGTTACATAAAAAAGCACTCTATTATGTAATCATTAGTAGATACCTTTTCAAATGATCCTTTGATGGAAAATTACTTTAATTTTTGACATCAGTAGAAGTCAAAATTTCTCGTACATAGATACACGATAGTGAGTGTGGTGACCACTTCAGTAGAAAAGATATGTCACACAAATTGATTTTTTAAAGGTACTAATGGCCCACCATAGAAGATGAATGTTTACAACATGAAAAACTATGCGATAAATGTTAATGCCACAATAACTTATAGCATACACCATCACAATACTTGTAGCCTATTATCTCTCTATGGCCATTCATGTTATGAGGATTTTATATTATTGGAAAAATTAACCCTAAATCTATAAATGGACATAAATTCATAATCATATCTATAAAATACTTTACCAAGTGGGTAGAAGCCATTCCACTTCAATCTACTATAGGTGATAACATTTGCATCTTTCTCATGACTCACATTATTTCATGCTTTGGCTTGCCTACAACCATAATTTTCAATAATGGAACATCATTCAAGAATAAAACTGTCAAGAAAATTTTCACAAAATATAAGATTAAACACACATTCTCCACTCCATATTACCCAAAAGGAAATGGTCAAATAGAAGCCACCAATAAAACCATCAACACCATTTTAAGCAAAATAGTGACCAAATTTGGAGATAATTAGCACAATCAACTAGTCTTTGCATTATGGTCATAACACACAAGATATCGCATACCAAGAGGAGCCACTTCTTATTCACTTTTGTATGGCATAGAATTGGTTTAACCTTTGGAATTATAAATCCCATCTCTTCGTGTCTCCCTCAAAGGTATTATCACTAATGACTACTATCATGAAAAGCATCTACACCGGATCAAATAGTTAGACCATACATGCATTTAAGCAGTAAAAAATCTCAGAATCTACCAACAATATATACAATGATCTAACAAAAAATGAGTTTATTCTAGAGAATTTGAAGTTAATGATCTTATTCTCAAAGAAAATATTTGCAATGTCAATGCCAAAGAAGAAACCAAAGGAAAATTTAAACCAAATTGGCTAAGTCCATACATTATTACCAAAAATATTATCCCTAAAATTTATCATCTAACCTCACTTGAAGGAAAGAAACTCAAAAATCTAATGAATATTATGCATCTATGCATATTCCATGTCTAAAACTTCATTTCACACATTGTGTTGTACATAATTTTTCAAAATTACCTATACATAGTTTCTTCTTGCTTACTTGTACATAGTCTTCATGTGATTGATTATACATTGTTCATAACATATTCAAAATACCAAAAAAATACAACATCTTAGAAATACCAAAAACATAGAAAAAATTCAAAAAAAACACCAAAAATATTTTGATTTTATGCATCATCCATGCTTTACATTTCTACTATCATGCTAGACTTACATTTTCTATTCTATGTTATGTTTAATTATTTATCTACATTTCCATGATTCAATTGATCTTTTTTGAGTGAGTGCAGTGACATCCATATCTTTGATTACTTCACTCTACCCATTGAGGGGGAATACTACTTCTACATTGAGACATACATCAATATACATACCCACTGGGGGCATATTCTACATGACTACACCATCCAGGTTATGCCATTCCTACACCACACACTCTAATTATCATGTTGATGTACATTACTTACTATCTTACATAGATTACTCTATTGACACTCACTAGTATATATAACTTATGTATTTCTTATCATATACCTAGTCTTGTATTAACATGTTTTGCATACTTTCCCTCTTGCTTTGATTAGTTAGATGTGATTGTATTTCTAGTTATTACATGTTACATGCTTTACTTTTTTGCTTTACTTAGCTAGATATGATTGCATTTCTCCATTCCTAATTGTCTCTTGTGTGTACCTTAGGACATTTACCAATGTCTTTTGCCTGTACTCTTCTGTGTGATTGTGGCTTCCATGCCAACCTTGCTTGTTTCAAATTATATGTGTATGTGGCATTTGAACATGCCTTGTATGTTTGACTTCTAGTATAAGTGACATGTGCCCATGTCCCTTGTTTGTTTGGCCCCTTGGCCACCATTGTATGTTTCTTGCTTTTTGCCTTATGTGTTTGTTGCTTGTTTGCTTCTCATTGTTTGCAATGCCATGATCCACATCATGGATTATTCTTGCTTTATTGGATGACATGATGGACATCATGCTCCATCCCTCCAACTAAAAACTAACAACTAACCAAACTTTCACTTCTAATTCAGTACATTTCACATGTTATCACATTGTTATATCCATCTAGCCATATCCCTATTGATATAACAATATTTTAATCCAAATCATGCTATATTTTGAGATTATATTATCGATTATCATTGTTATATCACATATCTTTTTAGAATAACACACTTGTAGTGCTATTTATTATGAGGGAAATCATTCTAGTGTCTTCATTCCTACCCTTAAAAGAGGGGGTAATAAATAGGGGTTTTGTCATAGAGATTAGATCTCATAATAGTTAAAAATCCAACTTTTAGCATACCTAGAGCAATAACTAGAAATCAAACTAGGCAGACAGTGAAAATGTCAAAACAATCTTTAGATTTAGCCTAAGACAATAATGTCCAACTTGGACTATAATTTTGGTGCCACTAGTGTCTAGTTTTGGCACTCCTATCTAAATAGAAAAGAACCAAACTTTCTAGAATTAGGTAGAAAAGTAGGTTTAGATATAATTTTGCACATTTAGACCAGTTTAAAATTAGCATTTTTTAGTACACTTTTGCTCAAAGAATCTAGATATAGGGGGCATCATGCATGGAATGATGGCTCTCACTTCCAATTTTAGACATGATAGCTTATATAACTTCTAGATAAAAATCCATGTTCTAGACACCAGTAATATGCATGGCACATTTGTTGTCTTTTCCTTTCTGAGTTTAGTATTACCGAAGCATTCTTAATAGTTGCATGCCTTATTCCATCTATAGGTGGTTGGCATCATTTTGGATTGGATTTCATACAAACCTAACTTCCACATTCCTTAGTTCTCAAGTTCCCAAGTGGCTTTCATATAAGCCAAGTGCACTAGTTTGGATTTCATACAATCCTAATATCCATCTTTCAAAGTGGCATATTTTATAGCATACATTTAGCTATCCATGCCAACATTGTTAGATCATATTACATTCATGGGCTTTAGGAGACATCTCATATGACATACATGTCTTATTGGTATTAGTTTATAGCTTCACTTCATGGGGAAATGATGAAGCCAAAGGATTGGATAACCTTTGTATTTTTTTGAGCCACCTATTTAAAAGGATTGGACACACAGTCCAAACATCGATCAACACACACATGATCACCTAACTTCACTTATTGGGTGATGATGGAGCTAAAGGTCCAACCTTTGCATTCTTGAGCCACTTCTAGGGAATTAAGCACTTATATCTATTCATGATATTACTCTTAGTATAGTATATACAGGATCACCCAGCAGTACTTAGCAACATAATAGGTTTTGCATTGGTTTTCATACCCAATGAGGTGTATTCATTCCTTCTTTTCCTTTCATTTACCTAACTTTATATGTTCTTATTTTATATATAGTGTATCTATTAAGAACTGATATACTCTTTATTTTATTTTACAGTTTCATACTTCATAGTGTGCTCTCTCTATGCACACCCAAAATCACACAACTTCATGAGCTTCACCCTTGCAGGTAAGTTTAGGTATGCTTTCTATTTTTTTTTATCCTAGTATTTCACTTTATTTCATCACTAGAATAAAGGTGGGGGGAAAATGTAATCATATAAAATGTGAAAATTAGTAACTTGAGCATGGCTAATGACACCCAACCCTTAGGTCCCACTTACTTGCTCTCATGACCCTCATAGGCTTCTTTTCACTAATTCCTAGTCATCCATAGCCTTTCAGCCTTGATCCAAACTAATATAGATCCCTTTTTCCATGATAGATCCACCCCCATAGGTCTTGTCTACTCATGATAATAGTGCCACACTAGGATTATAATGTCAGTGTCACTCCTATTTAATTTTGGTACTTTTGTCTAAGTCCATTTCTGCCCCCAATAGTCAAATTTTTTTAGTTCCCCATCCTTATCCATATTAGCCTAACATGAGTACATTCAACCCATGAACAATAGATCCATATAAAATCCCATTTAAAGATCATTTGGAAAGGGTTGGTAATTATCACTAAGCAAGCATGAATACAAGAAAGACTACTCAAGCAATTTTTCCTATTCTCTGCATATAACTAGCCAACATACTTATAATCTTATTCAAATCCTTACACATGTTCTTATCCACTTCAAGCATATCTAGTTTATAATTCTACATATTCATATGCATAATTACATGAATCACATCAAGTGGTAGAACTACATATGACTTGATCTCTCTTCAAAATATTGGTATGTAGGTAATGTGCCCACACAAGGGGTGTGGATCCATGTTCAGTGAATCTTACAAAAAATAACCCCCCATATTTCTTTAAATTGGTCAAATCACAATGGAACATAGGGTTTGAAGAAAAAATATGTTCTATAGGGAGTTCTATAGACTTCCAACTACTAAAATTTCATACATAGGGTCACATAGACATAGCAAACAAAACCCAAAAAACTTAGATCCTTAAGAAATTATTGTAAGAGGTGGACAATAGCATTGGTGCCACTCTTATCCAGTTCCAACACTCCTATCCAATCATAAAATGAAGTTTAGATATCAATTTGTGATAGTGTCCCAGTCCTCCATAATGAGTATCAAGCCTTGTCTCAGCCATATCAACTAATTTCTAGCTAAGTTTGATTTTCTCCATCTCATTACTATTTTTATAAAAATCTAAATTATAATTAATTTAAAACAAATTAGTAGCTTAAATATTTTATATTTATTTAATTATTTTACTACTCAGACCTTTTAACACCAATATTCCCAAAATTGTTAAATCAAATAATGAGAATAAATAGTACATAAAGATTAATCTTCTACCTGGTTGCACTAAATTATATATATGGTCAAAGTCATGTAATGATGTCATATCTATAATTTGACATGTTGGTGGAACTTGATATGTGTTTATTAGAATTAGAGGTCTAGAACTCCAGTCATCCACCCAATCTTATGACTCACACTCATTCCAAACAAAGTCCATGCATGAAAAATAAAATCATGCTAAGTGTCATGTATGAATAGTATAAGAACCTAAATTTGAACTATGAAATGAGTAGAGATCACTTGAACCTATTACAGTCATATAATCCTCATAATTTACCAAGTATTTTCTTCCATTAAAAAAACTATCTATGAATATAAGAATTTGCCTGAGCACCATGACATATGTTCTTATTACACCATTCAACCATAATTTTTACATTAATAAAATTAGAAACATGGTCAAATTTTAACTCCTCCCTTGAAATGGCTCTTTTTACACATGCTCCAACACTGTCATACTCCCCTTTTCCATGGCTAGCCTTAGTGAAACTCCAAATATGTTCTACACTAGTGGTAATGTGCATCCTACTCAACCAATAAAACATCTGTACATTTTTGAATTATGATGTGCAATTTTCTAACCAAATATAATGTTGTTTGAAAGTAATGTTCCTTTGATTCAACTATTCATATAACTTCTCAAAACAACCTTTCACATACTATATATAATGTGATCAGTCCTCACTGATATAGAAATGGTTCTCCCTTAATAATTTTTGATCTTTCTCTATATTATTAAGTGAATGAATGAATGTTATGTGTATAAATATGGTAACTTGTGTTGAGTTATAATACTATAATTGAACATCCATTTATGATTTGAATGTGTAAGTTTCAAAAAAATTCACTACTAAAATAATAGAATCAAGTGTGAATGTGTCTTTGTTTAGATTAAAATGGTAATCCAACCATTTAGCCATATGTGTGTGACTTGCATACTCATAAAAAAATTTCTCCATGAATTCAACCATCAATTCTAAAATAGGTATCTCTTTCATAACAAGCTCACACCTTTTAGATTATTTACCATCTTTTACTTGATAAGTCATAGATTTGTATTTTCTCAAACCAACTAATTCCTATCCAATTACACTTGTACACTCCTCATGGATAATTTTTTTTAATTTTGTCAATCCACCACAAAAGCCACAATTTCCATCCAAACATGTTTTTTTATAAAATAACTATCCATCTAGTCTTTCATAAAAAATATTTAGAATAAATTATCTAGCTTATTTTAGTGAAACTTCTATGCCACACTCCTACAAAATGTTGTTAGTATGAAAATTACAAGGGATATGGAACAAACATCATAGTTCATTAAAAATTTAATATGTTTCCTACAATAACGAGTGATGTGTGTGTGATTTATTTTTACATAAAAAGGTTTGCCATCTAAAAAAATCTTTGACTAATATAAATTTACGGATGTTTTTACAAAAACTTAGAGTACAATTATGTTTGAGTCATATCCACTAAATGTTTTTAATGTAGTTCATGATTATTAGAACCAACTCTTCTTTTCACTACATCTCTTTCATTAGGTGAAACTCTTGTATTATTTTTCCAAAATTATGCAAGTAAGTCTTTCAAAGCATTAGTTATAGCCTTGTCCTTTCATAGAAGTCTACCAGAGAATGCCCAAATCTCTTTCGTATTGGGTTCATTAAGTATTTCACATATTGTAATTGCTTTCATTAATGTTTTTATACTTATATCAAGTGTTTAGAATGTTTTTGAAATCAATCATTTTTCTTTGTTTTAGCACTTACTACACAAGTTGTCATTATACGTCGAACAACATTACAATCTTTCTTGCATGATTTTGGGCCTACAATTTGATATGTATCATGTAGATTTTCAATAATTTCATCATTTTCATCATCCATATTAGATGTTATTAATCCTAATGTGTACATTGTAAGTCTCATCTTAACCAATTTCATCAATGAAACAAATAATTAAAATCTTTGACTATCATACTCCAATCAATGAAAGAAATTATCCCAAATTTCTTGAGCCAGTCTTCTTAAATGGTAGTTAGATAATATTTTATGCTTTGGTTTCAAAATATTTTCATCAACTTCAATTAAGTACTTTTATTTTCTACATATTATTTTTGGAGATGTTGTTATTGCTAGAATCTGTTTGCTAGAATCTGTTCAATGGGTGTTTCAAAATCATTAAATATTTCCATGAATTTTTCTTCATTATTTGCTTCTTAATTATATGTTTCCATGAAATTTTATTCATTGTTAATTTCATAATTATTTGTGTTCATTAAATTTTTTTCATTGTTGGTGGGTAAAGTATCATGCATAGGCTCTTCATTGACAAAATCAAAAACATTAAACTTTGAATGTGAATTTCTAACATTATCTAATTTAGTATTGTCAATTTAATCATAATTAAATTTATTATTGTGAATTTCATCATAATTAATTTAATTACTATTAGTTTCATCATTATTCAATTCATTATTGTCAATTGCCTCATTATCTAAGGCATTTAGCTCATCAGGCTTAGTGTTTGTACCTTTTCTAGAATGATATGCTTGCATTCATACCTTATTTTTTTCTCTTAACTCTTCTAATTGATATGGTGTTTTGTTCTTCAACCTCTTTCTCTTCCTTGAATTTGAACTGGAGCCCATTTTTAAAAAAGCAACCAGGAAAGTACTTCAAAATCTGGGGTCTAAAAAAAAACTAAAAATAAAGTACGTAAAGAATATGTAGAGTGTGTAGGGAATTTATGTAGGGACACCAATCTTGATTAGGGATAAAAATAAACATTGAAAATTAAGTTTTTATTTTACTTCAAGGAATGTTTATGCATTATAGGAATGTATATGCATTACTATAATGCATATGCATTCCTTGAAGTATAGGAATATACTATAAAAACAAGCATAAAGGCTCATATTCAATGCATAAAATCCACTCTAATACTATAATATGATGTAATAAGAATCAATAAGACTATAATATGATGCATAAATCCCTAATATGATGTAATAAGACTATCAAATGTTATAATAAGGTTGTCATATGATGCAATAAGGCTCAATATGATGTAATAAAACTATAATACAATGAAATAAACTATCATATGATGTAATAAGACTATTATACAATGAAAAAAATATCCAATATGATGTAATAATGTTGTCATATTATGAAATAATTCTCATTATGATGCATAAATCCCCAATATGATGGATAAATCTCCAATACATGATGTAATAAGACTCTTGATAAGACTATGAAGTAATAAGACTATCATATGATGTAATAAGGCTCAATATGTAATATGAAAGGAGTTAATTTTTTTGAAAATCTCATCATAGGTCCTTACAAAACTAGGTGAATAATAGGTTTACAAATTGGCACTAATCACATTGATGAAATTATGTGTTTGTGATGAAATCAAGGAACTTAGGGGTTGTGTTTGTTATAAAATTAAGATTTAGGGTTAGGGGTTTAGTGTAATGGGTTTGTACATGTGTATATGTCATGAAATTAGGGTTTAGGGTAACTATACATGTTCAAATCATAAAATTATGGTTTACGATCAACATGTCACAAAACATGATGTAATTTAGCCCCTTTAATCACATCATAGACTCCAATTTAGGTTCAATGGGTTTAAATTAGCCACATTTTAATTTGTATTTGCATTTTTGATTAAATTAAGGTTAGTTAGGCCATATATGTTGCATAGATTATATAATTTATTGGGTCATAAATTTGATTTAAGGACTTAGTTTAAACCAAATCACATCCCTAATTACACCAATTGACTAATTGGTTTAATTCATGATCTAGAATCACGCTTAATTTTGTCTAAATTCATATATCATAATCTTATAGTTACATTATGAAGGGGTTCAAATTGGCCTCCCATGTCTCCTCGATTGAATAAATCAACTCTTTGGTTCATTATATATATACATGATGACATTCTAGGGTTAATCTCACTCTAAATCACATCATGTATATAATTTAAAATAGGTTCATGCATGGCTTATTTTGACCCTAATTACCCTTATAATTGAACCTTGTTATGTCTTATGTGTACCTTTTACACCTAAAATGTTAAATCTATCAAAGATACATTAGGTCCTAGAAGTTTAAGAGTTGACAATGTCCCAAGAGGCCAAATCTAATTACATATCACCACGTTTACCTTGTATGAGCTTGAAAGTGTTAGAACTATTAGATGTGTCATGTCCTAGAAGCATTAAAGAGATATCAGAGTCCTATGAGGCCTAATCCAATTAGATGATCACATGTATCTTATACACATATAATTGTTAGAGATCTAACTGTCAAGTCCTAAAAGCATCAAATTTATCAAATCCTTAGGGTTCCCAATCCAATCAAAGATTTCCACATGTAGGTATACTACACTTGGAGAAGTTTTAATGTTGTTAGATATGTACATACATTTTAGATACTAAAAGAATCATATATGTTAGCACCTGGGAGGTCTGATTCAATCAAAGATGGCCACATGTACTTTTATAATCCAAATGGCCAATTTGAATAGATAAGACTGATAGGCTAGGATTGGACCCATTATGTCAAGTCATAAAAAGTACCCAATAATACCATTAATAATAAGAAAATCATGGAAAAATATGAACACATCTCATATACCATGAGGGTCAAATCTAGGCATGTGTACGTTGTGCACTCTCTACATTTATTATCTCACATGAGTGGAACTCATGATATTTGACACCTAGATAGGTCCCATCACCTCCAACCAATCCAATTAAGTCTTATTCACAAATATTATACATACATACATACATACATACATACATACATACATACATACATACATACATACATATATATATATATATATATATATATATATATATATATATATATATATATATATATATATATAAGCCAAAAAAATTTAAATATTGGCATCGATCCCATTAACTCATGTCTAGTAAATAATTCACATGATGTGAGCCTCTAGTAGGATGGGCCTAGACCTGATGTGTCAAGTCATCAAAATTAATCAATGATCCCATTAACTATAATAAACACTTGGAAAAATATGAACACACCTTAGATGTCATGAGGGCCAAATCTAGGTATGTGCACATTACACTCTCTACATTTATTAGTTCACATGAGTAAAACTCATGATATTTGATACCTAGATAGGTCCCATCACCTCTAACAAATCCAACTAAGGCCTATTCACAAATTTATCATACATACATTTAAGCTAAAAATGTTTAAATATTAACATCGATCCCATCAACTCATGTCTAATAAATAATTCACATGATGCGAGCCTCTAACTTACCATTAATATACAAAAATTATCATGTATATCCCTTTAAGGTCCCATCCAAATTGAGAAAGCACTAAATGATCTATAAATTGGCACTTATTTTTGTGCAAAAATTGTTTACCTTGGATCTTTTAGTCAAATCACACAATCTCCCAAAACACTCAAGAAAAATGAAATTGAATTTGATCTTTTAAAACATATTTATCTCAAACCTCAAAGTGATCAAAATTATATTAATATTTTATATTTGAATAATTATGCATTTAATAATGATTAATAAACTAAATTAATCAAAATTGTAGAAAAAGAATGCATGAATAAAATCAACTCATGACAAGCACTTGATAATGGAGTTTGAGAATGCCTACTTTTCTGGGTTCACTTATAGTACAAATTGATCCATTTATTTGAAAAGTGATTATATGACCAAACCTCACAATTTTCAAATGGATACTCTAAGACTGCATACAAATCAACAACAAACCTTTAAAAAGACCCAAAACCCATAGATAGACCTTCCATCTTACTGTCATCAATGCAATCTCACAATCTTATGGATTTTTTACTAAAAGTATCAAAAATAGACTTATAAAATGGCCTTAAAAATAAAAAATAGGTTCTTCAATATACCATTAAAATCATCTCAGAGTTTAGGACATTTCCCTAGTTTACACCAAGAGCTAATAATGCCTCCAAAAGCATCAAAAATGAGGAACAACACAAACTAGTCTTATTTACCTTAGCTCTTTGGCTAAATCTAATGCATTTAAATTACCAAGTATCAAATTTATATATCTATTTAGACCCTCAAATCCATTGATCAGGTCTCTATCTTTTTAACGAATAGGTTAGAGGTTCAAATCTTGACATGGTAATTATATGTTGGGATTTGGTTTAATCCCACATTGCCCATAGAATGCCATAAAAAGTCTTTAAATAGACTTATATTACCATTGTTACATGGTATTTAGACCATTTTAGCCTCTCTATGGAAATGTTGATAATCTTGAATTGGGCATGGCATGGTCGACATGCCAAACTTTTCAAGTTGATGTGGATCCATTGATGGAACCTTCAACTAGCGTGCTAATCTTCACCATGTTAATTGAGCTTGGAATGTTCTCAAAATGTGAAAAACTTGATCCTAAACCATCATGGAATTTGGTTGGGAACTGTGGTAACATGGTGGAGCTCAATTTCATGTTAAATTGGAAACCCATCATGATAAATATAAAACCTAGATCATCATGCTCTATTTAACCCATTTGGATTAAAATATGGAACTTGAATCATGTTCCATGACACTTGTATCCCACTCAATCTCATTTCATTCAAGTTAAGTTGGGTTCCCATCTAAGTTGGATAGCTCAGGACTAACACTCCAACTTGGGTCTTCACCCTAACTCAGGTCTCTACTTCTCAACTCAAGCTCAACACTCTAACTCAGGTCAACATACCAACTTGGGCTCGAGTTGAAATTAAGTAGTAAATAATTTTTTTGACTATGGATAAATGAAGTGGTGGTAAGCCACATGGTGGATTGAGGACCCACTATGTGGACCATTCAAAATTTAATGCTTGTCAACATCTAACTGGGTCCTCCATAACTCTATCGGTTACAGGGTCTCCTTCTAAGACAAAAGTGAACTCCATCAGCTATGGTCCCTATAGCTAACCTATTTTTTTTATGCCATCTACATACAATTGACAAATATGAAGTATAGAGACCAATATTTTTTCTTACACAAACTCATTGCCATGTATCACAACATGATTGGTTCATTTGGTGAGTTAGGATTATGCCACATCACCTTTTGTCACCTTTTTCCCTATTAATCTATAAACTTCAATGTACAATATCTTACGTATAGAGGCTCAAAATTGACCCATTCAAATTATGCCAAAAAGATCTCGATGAGATCTACATTGTTCTAATAATCAATTTAAAATTTGACGACTTTTTTCTTAGAGTGTATGTAGATCCTCCTGGATCAATCCTCCCTACTAAGAGGTCTTCTGGTCCACCAAAATTTGGTACCTAAATTGATCCTCTAAAATTCCATTTGGTTTAGAAGAATTTTGATGGGTCTTTATTAGTCTAATCAAGCTCTACAACTACACCTACAATGCTTGACATAACTGATTGATCAAATCTTCTATAAACCCTCTACTATTGCACGGCTATAATGAGCCTCTACATAGAATTATAATTTTGTATCTGTATCCATGTCCTCTTTTGCTACATGACTATAATGGCCTTTATGCATAGATAATAACACATACATCGACATCTTTTTTATTGTATAGCCTTAATGGCCTCTATAGAAGTATGTGTGTGGACCTAGTGCTTCTTAGGTCTACTAAACAATTCTCTACATAATAATACTTTAAAAAATAAGCATACACTAGTATTCATATACTATTGTTAATGGAAAACATCTACCAAAATGTGAAAAGACAACTTGAGTATGATAAACCTTTCACTTAATTCTTCTCTATAATAATTTGTATAATACATGTATATTAGATACAAACAGTGCCCCTTGGGTCTTTTAACAACTGTGCATAATGTATGTCACAATAATGCCCATATGGATCTTATTCATAATCCTAACTAGCAATTATTTATGTTGGTTTTATATGTATATAAAAATGGATAAACTAAAATACACCTAAGATTTAGTACTAGCTATAAAATGTTGGTATGGGTCTAACTCCTTCAGTAGTCACTCTATGGATCACCATGTGGCTCACTTTTAGGTTCATGACGGTCACCTAGTACATATCAATCCAATGTCTGACTGGAATCATCGTGACTAGGTCTAAAGACCTATCCTATTTGAAAGTGCATGATCCAAGTGATATTCAATGGAATCTCTATGCCATCATCTCTAAAGGATGCTTGATGAGTGAAGAGATATAAATTTCCTAGAACCATCTTGTCCATCTCCAATGGAATGATATTAAGAGTCACCATGGCTACAAACTATCTCCCAACTACAAATCGCAAGGTGCAAAAACATGTTTCCATACCTTAGTTAATAATATTCCACATGCCAACTATTTTAGTGTGTGGTAGTGGTAATGTTGGAAAACCCAATCTATGTACTACATCAGCAGTTACATAACCTATTCTGATGTCTACATTGAAAACAAGTCTAATGATGCATCCCTTTGAAATGACTAGAATACTCTATTTGGAGGCTCTCACAGATCATAACATAATATTCAAAGGTCTAAATGGTGTCTTCTATTAAACTAGGGATTCTAAATGTTGATTGGTACTTGGGATAGGAGTCTTTCCTTTGCCTACATTCCTCTATTAGAACCACTATGGTGTATGATTAGGATGTCATAACTAACAATGTTCTACCACATGTCCATGTCTCAAGAAATGAATATAGATTGGACTGGCTAAAGTGATGAGATCATCTCAATGGCATTTTCTTCATCTTGCCTCTTCTACTAACTGATTATTTAAAAAAATAACTTTCTATTAATGTTTGATGATCTATTGATCCTACATACACTGATGTGCACTCACATTCACCACCATCATAATTAGTTCAGCCATCCATTGTGTTTGATCTTTTTGGTGTGACACAATCATTTGTATCATCATGCCCAATATCAAAATCACTATGGGCAATTTCATTGATAGGTATAAATCCATGGCTTGAAGTAGGTCCCAAATATCCATATGCACTATAAAAAATCTATGAATTATAGGCAAGAATGGCTCTAATACCAAACCTAATCAATAAACTAGAACTTATTTCCATGTAAAAATTATTTACCTTGGATATTTTAGTCAAATCACACAATTTCTCAAAACATTCAAGGAAAATGAAACTAAATTTGACTTTTTAAAACATATTTATCTCAAACCCCAAAGTTCTCAACTTTTTGTTAATATTTCATATTTGACTAATTATGTATTCAATATTGATTAATAAACTAAATTAATCAAAATTATGGAAAAAGAATGCATGAATAAAATCAACTCATGATAAGCACTTGATAATAGAGTTTGATAATGCTTATGTCTCTGGGTTTATTTATAGTTCAAACTGATCCATTTCCTTGAAAAGTTAGTATATATCCAACCCTCATAATTATCAAATGGATACTCTAAGACTATATACAAATTGATAATATACATTTAGAAAGTCCCAGAACCCATGGACATACCTTCCACCTTACTGTCATCAATGCAATCTCACAATCCTATGGATTTTCCACCAAAAGTCTCAAAAATGGAATTATAAAATGGCCTTAATAAATCCAAAATAGTTTCTTTAGTAGATCATTGGAATCATCTTGGAGTCTAGGACATTTCCATAGTTTACATCAAGAGCTAATAATGCCTCCAAAAGCTTAAAAATAAGGAAGAGTGTAAACTAGTATTATTTACCTTAGCTCTTTGGCTAAATCCAATGCCTTTCAATTACCAAGTCTCAACTTTATATAGCTATTTAGACCCTTAGATCCACTGGTCATGTCTCTACCCTTTTAATGGATAGGTCAGTGGTTTGAAACCCAACTTGGCAATTATACATTGGGATTTGGTTTAATCCCACATTACCCATGAAACACTGTAGAAAGTCTTTAAATAAATTTCTATTTCCATTTTTACATGGTATTTATACCATTTTTGCCTCTCCATGGCAATGTTGATAATCTTGGCTTGGGCATGGCATGGTTAACATGCCAAACTTGACATGTTGATATGGATTTGTTGATGGAACCTTTGACTGGCATGCCAATCCTCACCATGTTAATTGAGCCTAGAATGTTCTTAAACCATGCTAAACTTGATCATAGACTATCATGGCATTTGGATGGGAACTATGGTAACATGATGGAACTTGGGTTCATGTTAAATTAGAAACCCATCCATGTTAAATATAAAACCTAGATTGTTGTGCTCCATTAGACCCATTTAGTTTCAAATATGGAGCCTGAATCATGTTCTATGACACTTGTATCCCACTTGGGATTAATTAATTCTAGTTACATAGGGTTCCCATCTAATTTTTTTGGCTCAGGATCGACACTCCAACTTGGGTCTTCACCCCAACTTGGGTCTTTGCTTCTCATCTTAGGCTCAACACTCCAACTAGGGTCAACATCCAGGCTCAAGTTGACATGAGTAGTAAACAAGTTTTTTGACTATGGATAAATGAAGTGGTGGAAATCCATGTGGTGGCTTGAGGATCCACCATATGTACCATTAAAATTTGACACTTATTGACATCTAATTAGATGTTCCATAGCTCTATCAGTGGCAGGGTCCCCTTCTAAGACAAAAGTAGAATCCATTAGCTATAGTCCCTATAGCTGACCTATTTTTTTATGTCTTCTACATATTCCTAATAAATATGAAGTATAGAGACACATATTTTTTCTATCACAAACTCATTTCCACATGTCACAACATAATTGGTTCATTTGGTGAGCTAGGATTATGCCACATCACCTTGTGTCACCTTTTTCCTTATTGATCTGAAAACCTCAATATGTGATATCTTATGTATATGGGCTCAAAATTGACCTTTTCAATATGAACTAAAAATCTCATAATGATTTCTATTTAATTCCGATGATCAATCTACAATTTAATAACTTCTATCTCAGAGTGTATGTAGATCTTCCTAAATCACTAAACATTATTAGTTTTCTATGTATGTATTTAAATTATTTAGATCCCTCTACCTTGAATTACCTCTACATACCAAAGTACATTCATATTAATTCCTACACATAGGAGAGAACATAATTCAATAATGGACTCCTCAACCTCAAATCCCAAGCTAGAACAAGAGTTCTGAGATACTACTTTCTTGCAGTCCACGCCATAAGGTTTAATCTAATTTTAATAAAATATGAATAAGATGATTGAAGATATGTAAAAAAAATATGATTTTGAAAGTTTTGGTGAGGGGGTGCACACTATTATTCAATTCTATTCAACCATCTATATGAGGTGAGAAACATCATCCACATGAATAATTATTGGGTCCCTCTGCTCATCATCATCCTTGAGGGGAAATAAGTCTCAAATTTAGGGAACATTGTCACCTTTAATGTATCTTGAATAAGCTCAATATATTTTTAGTTTTGGTAAATTATAAATATGTCATACTTGGCCAATGCCAAGTCTATGTCACCCTATATTTCTAAAGCATAGCCATCCTTTAATGGTTTTGAATAAGGTCCCTAGTGCTTTTAGATATTTTCTAAGTTATGCATTCATCATTATAGGCACAACATCTTAAAACCACATCATCACTAATGGATACATGTGACCATTTAAATTTTATTGAGCTCAAAACCACATCTTATATAAAACTAATTACGTACCCAACTTGACCAAAATATAAAAATATTTAAGAAAAATGTGTACCTTGTACCCATGATCCTAATTTCATATCTTACAATCCCAATTACATAACAAGGAATAGAATTCTATAATATTGATAAGCACCAAGTATTGTCTAGCTTATTTTTTAGATTGAAATTGTTGCATCCATGGTGTGGTTAGGACTAGTCCCATGCCAAAGATATACTCTTGAGATGAGGTGGGAATGGATGGAGTGTTTGGTGGTTGTACCATGTGTGATGGAGAGGTAGATGAAGGAGGTGCATGAAATGGAGGATTAACCATATTTTCACAAGAGATCTTAATTTTAGTAAAAAAATTAATAATGTATTTGAATAAATTAGAGGAATCTTTAATAATTGTAACAATAGAAGACTCTTGTTAGACTTTCAATTGGGACTTCAAAATGCACCTATTGAATTATATGCACTAAGTGACCTTGGATGAAACTTAAGGGACTTTATTCATCACATTTTAGGAATGTTTTTGGGATAATCCAAGGCTTTATTTATAGTTATTGGGCTCCATTAGATATAATTCTTGAAATATATATCAAAGATATGCACTATTACACCAAGGCCTCAATTCTTATTTTTACTTCCATAAGATTATATATACTATATAGTCCGATTCAATGGGTTTACCACTTAAATAAATTAGTTAAAAATTTATAAATAAATGAGTTTGGTCAAAGATATCAAAGAAACAACAAAAGGGTAAGATAGGATTTTAGGCAAGTAGGATAATATCAATAATAAACACAAAATTTAAGGGCAAGTAGGATTTTAGGCAAGTAAGGTATATCCTTACCCTACTATAAGAAACATGAATTTTTTTTTTATGTTATTCAAAAACAATACGTACATGTTATATAATGCATATGCATTATATAATGTGTTATATAATGCGTAGGCATTATGAAACATGTACATGTTATATAACACATGCACATTATTTGAATTTAAATTCAAAACTAAGGCTCTAAGCTCAAAAATGGCTTGGATTTTTGAAGCAAAGGCTTGTGACTGTGAATTTACAACCAAGACCAATAGTTTTGACAAAAACCAAAAAAAATTTAATTTCAATCACCAAATATGCTATGGATTTCAACATCAAAATTCAAAAAAAAAATATTGTCGATGAGCACACTATCCTCTTTCCAAATATATGATTTTTTTTTAATTTTTAAGCTATTTTAAGGGTTCAAACTATATTTAATTCTAAATATAATTTTTTTATGACACTACATTCTACACATATACATGCCTATTCATGTTTATGTATTTTTCTTTTCATTTATCCAAATGCAAAAAAAATAGATGGTAACAAACTAAGCCTAATTCTACACACATTCAAAAACAAAAATCATTTTTCATTTTTTTTGAGGTAGATAGGGGGCTGCATGATTAGATATCCATTTTTATCAATTTTTAAGATATAATTAATTAAAAAATAAATAAAGAAAAAGTTCATTGATAAAATAAAATAAAAATTAGTAACACACTAGAAGATCTTATATAAATATTCACCAAAGTCTTTCAAAAAATATGTAACGATGCTAAAAAAATGGTGGGATAAATGACCATCTATCTACTATGTTTTCTTAAAAAAAAAGAGGTCCTCTTAAAATTTTATCTATTTTACATATTTATACTTAACCATTTTTCAAAAAAATAGTTTTTTTGGAAACTAGACTCGAAATTATACAATTCATGTTTTTATACCATCTTCAAATTTTGAGTGTAGCCATCTAAAATTATCTAAAAAAGTTTAAATTTATGAAATTTTAGAAAAATCATGTCCATGAATAGGCCCTTTTTGTCCCCCAAATGTGTGCACTTACCAACATAGGGGAGAAATACATCAGTACGAGGCCCTCTCTAGAGTATTATCTATAAAGATAGTGCTCACTAATAGAGGGGTCTTTGGGGTTAGCTAGACACTATGTGTCGACTAACCATTTTTTTATAAGGTCACAATGAAGATGAATAACTATGGTTTTAAAAATTCATGAGGATTGATATTCCATGAACTAGATCTAAATGAACCAAAGTGAAGGTGAAATCAAACCTATAATAATTTAGGTGGTCACATCTTTATCCAAAAAGTATTTCATACAACACTTACATCGAACCCAAATATTAGTGTCAATGCAACCATCCTAGGTTGATGTTAGTGTCTAGAGTTTTAGAAATGTTAGATCCAAAATATGATGACAATTATAAAATCTCTTTCCAAACTACTTTTTACCTGTTCTAAATTCAACATTGTGTTAGCATTAAAATTAGCTAAGTATATTACTTATTTATCATTTATATATACAGCTTAATTACACTTTATATATTTATACTATACTAAACACAATAAATTTAGTGTTTTTTTATATCTAAGTTCAACATTTAATTGGCCTAGTATAGATGTAATTATCACCCTTGTGCATTATCATTTTTATATTAACTTTATTAATACCAAATTAAGATTCCTGCATACAATTTAGTATTAAATTTTTTTTAATTTCACTCTCATGGGCATAGGGATACCTATAGGGTTTGATGTTGCGTGGTTTACTTCTCATAATGACCCTAATGGCATGATCATGCACACAAATTGGAAGAAATCCTTTTGGCATGCCACAAAAAACAAAAAAATGATCATCTAACACCCTTTACAAATTAGGATGTGTATAATCCTTGGTTGGTTGAACCTTTATGGAAAATAAGCATGCCATAAATCCCTTAGCAACATTTCTAAGAATATTCATCATTTAATGAGAACTAACTAGTTGTGAATATTTAGCCTATAATCCATGTAGTTCAAATGTCCTACGTTCTAAATGGAACATCAAGAATAGTTCATAAAAATTCATCGCAATAGTGCCCAAAGTGGAGAGCCACTACACTCCCAAAATAATGTTAGTGCCTCCCATTGGAATAGTAAACATAAGGGAATCTAACAAGTAGTCTCCTATAGTAAGCTTAATGTTGTGGAATTTTCTAGAATAGTTGACTATACCGCTATCTACAATCATGACCTAAAATTATAGGATTGGGTAAATGAAAATTTTCAAATGAGTAGCCAAATTAATGTTGATGAAGTTATGTGTACTCCTAGAGTTAATTAACATAGTCACCTTATATTTATTTAGGAAACCCACCACATTAATATTTTTAGGAGTAATGATTCCTGAAAGTTCATCATAGGAAATATTAAGTTGAGAATATTTAGATTCATCATCAAGTTATTCTAAACATGTCCCTAAAGATTCATAATATTATTCATTTTAATTATAACCTTAAATCTAAAATAACTTATTTTTATCAAATTGATGTCCTTTTCTCAAATTTGTATTGCAATCAAAACAAAAATCTTTGACACTATTTTCTTTAATTTGCTAAGGGTTCAATCTAGTATGATACATAAATGATGGTGTTAGGGAAGTGCATTTAGGGACATTAGTGAAAGGTCTTCATCTAATCAACTCTTTTTACTCAACCATGCATTCCCTTGATATATCTTTAGACACATTACTAGGATGAAACATGTGAACCTCCAATTGGATGTTATCTTTAAGGCCACCCAAAAATAGGTTGGTAACTTTTTTATTAGTGATGTTTACCACATTTAAGGAGAGATTATAAAATTTATGAATGTAATCCTTTACATGCAAGTTGGCTAGATAACTTAAGTAGTTTTTAGTACATTGTTGTGATGGAAGAGCCATAAATCCTTAGAAAATATCAACCATGAAACTAGGATACCCTTGTTTTTCTTTTGAGCATATAACCATTTATACCAAATTAACTACTCAATTTTGAGATATAGAGATGACATTATCACATTTTAAGAATATGGAGTCTTATGTAGATCAAATATATTTTTATTTTGAGTAATCCATGTGAGTGTATACTTACCATAAAACTTGTACAAGTCTCATATTGACAACATCAGCTTCAACATTAAATTGGTGCTAGAATTATTTAGATTAAGAGACCCAAATTAGAGTGGTGGAGATTTATTTTTAAAAGGATAAGCTACAAGGTTAGCCAATTAGTTGTTATAATTAATCCATTAAGCCATTCATCTCCCATCTCATCCCCATGGTTTCCCCTGGAATAGCATGGAGATCATATTTCTACACCACATCATGTAACTCTAATTGAAGGTGATGAACCACCACTAAAATAATCAAATCCAAAGTTTTATACTCTATGTCATCCTATCAAGGATTTTTAGGAATTTCCTTCCCTTTCCCACATCCATGAGTTTTAGGTTTAGTCATGCATAAAGCCTAGAGGGTTGCAACACCAAAAACTATGTATCAATAGATTATACCATTATGATCACCTCACCAATATGAATCCAATGACTACTAATGTACACAAGGATGAAAAATATGGCCTGGAAAATTATATCAATATAATATATCAATACGACCATCTCATAAATACAAATCTAATGAATGTTAATTTGCATAAGGTTAAATTTTTTATAGACTTAAAAAATTTATTTATTTCCTTTTTTGTAAAAAAATACATGAACAAAATTATGGTGACAAAAAAATTAGATTCTTTTCAGATCACAAATTATGTTTTTCTGACCTTATAATGCTTAGGATGCTAGATTTGAAACAAACTACATTGTAGAAGCTTTCCCAAATCAAAGTTCTAATATTAATTTTAGTGAAAATACTTAAATGATTTTTAATAATAGAATGATATTTCATATAATTAAGAAAATAATAAGTAGATCCACAATAACAATTATAAAAAGAGTAGAATACTTGAATATTATGACTAAGACACTTCGAGGGGGAGCCTACACAATAATGCAATAAGAACATAATTCATAATATTATCCTATAAGAATAACTACTACCTCATATATATATTCTAGGTAGTCATGGTTATTCCATAGGACAACCTAATAAGATCATAGAGAAATGTGATAAAAATATAAAAGAAGTATGTATGCCACAAATCAGTCACACATATCCCTAGACATGCCCTAGGATAAGGGTGTAGGCACACCTAAACATTCCTAAGGCTCCTAATGTTCCAAATATTTAAACTAGGGTATTTAAACCAAGGGATATTTATCTCCCAAAATATTCATTCATGTAAGAGTTTTATACCATACTAAAAGAGGTTCCTTTACAAAATCTCCCTCTAATACCAATTGTTATATATCTACCAAAGATGAATGAACCCATATTTTGAAATGATATACCAAGGGTACCACCATTCCAAGATCCAATACCATTACCATTACCAAAGTATCCTAAATTTAGTGATTCAAAATTGGCATTTGTTATCCATGAGGATGATGATACTTATATTCCTAGATTCAAGAGAGGTGATGGATTAGAATCAATGATAACACTTATGCCAAGAAATACCATTCACATGGATTATCTTATTTATATTATGATAACTAGGGGATATTCAAAAATAAGTTTCTATACTTAAAATGAAAATAAATATGCATAATACTAATGCATATATTAATTCATTTAATAATCTATCTCTTACATAATGTATACTTGAATATCCTTATCCCAAAATTTTGAGATACCAGATTTAACTTCTTTTTGATTCATAAGGACCCATTCGACCACATGATTAACTATGGAAATTATTTTTGTCAATAAACACAATATGACAAATTATTACCAAAAGTATTCCATATGAACATTTCTGATGAGGTTCATAATTAGTTATATAGCCTA
Source organism: Torreya grandis (assembly GCA_037957365.1). Classification (NCBI taxonomy): domain Eukaryota; kingdom Viridiplantae; phylum Streptophyta; class Pinopsida; order Cupressales; family Taxaceae; genus Torreya; species Torreya grandis. The sequence goes on from JARHVA010003579.1 coordinate 1,488,373, forward strand.
CCAAAATGTTCCTTAACTAATTTCTAACAATTAGAATATTCATTATTCATGGATTTCAATATCCATAAGGTGCCAAAACTTATAGTAGAATATTTTCACAATTTTAAACAATGTGGTGATGAATACCTTCAAGATTGTATTATTCGATTAAAAATTACATTATATGAGCTAGCATTTAGACCCTTAGATTTGGAGTTAAAATTCATTTTTAGTAGAGGTATTTTTTATCCATTAAAATAAAGAGAATTTCATATGAAATATGAGTCATTTACTAACCTATATGTGGATGTGCATAGATATGATTCATTCATCCTTACTTATCCAAATGAGCTTAACATATCCCCTTTTAAGTACCAAAGTTGTATTCCTCACACAAAGGAGGGAGATGAATTACCAAATGAACATTATGAACAAAAATGTGGAGTTCTTAATCTTTATATGGAAGTTCTATAAGGTTTAATAAATATGGGACCAATCTAAGGTCCACATCCTATGTAAAAACCCCAAGGTGAATAATACAAAAATCATCCACGCTAAAAATATTTGACAATCAAATTATTTATTAGTTGTGCCTATTTTTGGAATAACCATATTTATCCTAAACAAATAAAAACTACTTGTAATATAAGACACTTACAATATATTGGTTTTGATCTAAAAGATTTACAAAACAAAGGAGCGTGGACAGACTCCTTGGCAAGATACAACTGTAAATTTATTGTGTTTCTAAAGTGATTCAAACATGGTTTTGGGTTATAACACAAAAATATACATGTGCATTTAAATTAGGAAATCTTTGGTTATATCAAATGCAAGAAAAAATTGACCAAAATAAGGAAGGTATTTCCTTTTATCATGAAGGAAAATTGATCCATATTCTAAATGATATTATTGGTTCTTCAATTGCACATATAAAATGTGAGGAGGAACATGAAATGTACCATTAAAACTTATCTAACCATGATCAAAACAATGTAAAATATCCAACTTAAGGTTAAAAGGTCTCACATAACCCAAAAATACCAAAAAAAATATAAAAATCCTCAAAAATACAAAAATATGTTCAACATTTACATATCCTATTAGGTCCTTGTCATATATGTTGTTAGTTCCATGTTAGTAGATGTCATATTAGTATTTTATATATACATGTATATAACACATATTTTGAGTGTGATTTAGGTATACACAAATACATGATCTATACACTTTTGGATGTTGGGATTTCCTTATATTCATGTCACCAGGATGTTGGGGGCATCCAACTCTATGATCATGATACATTTAGTTTATATAATTATATGATCACTTTACATTATCATGTTTAAGCTCATATATGCAATTAGAAATGTATTTATCCATGCTTATATATTTTACAGTGTGTTTGATATGATATGTACTTAACATTTTTATCTAAAACATATATCCAAAGGCTAGTATGATATGTTTAAGCTAGTTTATTATGCTTTCATTTATGAACTTCCTTGAGTTTCTTTCCTTGATATTATCTTTCTTGTTTTATAATTTTAATATGCTTTATTATTTTTAACCCCCATGCCTTTGTTTACATCTTTGACATTGCATATGTCATTACTTATTGCATATTGACATTTTAATGTGTCATTTCTTACTTTGTGGTTATTTGACTAAGTCATGTCCTTGAATTGTGCATCATTTAAATATGCCCCTTGTTTTTGGTCTCCTTAGACCTTTGTATTTTGATTTTATTTTTGATTACTCATGTGTGTGTGCTTGATTGCTTATTGATCTTGTACTATTACTATCTATATTTTTCCATGATATAAATCATGTATCTTAAGTCTTATTGTGATCACATTATTCATGTTTTAATGATATATATACCTAAACATGCTCCATATATATGCTACATGATACATTCATAGTTTTCATGGTTATCCTTTTGAGGTAAGGTAACTACCAACTACTACTTCCCCTAACCTCAAAACTAGGGAATATCAATGGGGCCATGTCATGGAGGCATTACTTTGTCATTTGTCACAATTTTAGATTCAGTGGGGGGCATGTTTTGGAAACATTTTCTCCACATTGACACTCACACTAATTCTCAAATTCAGATTGTAATGGGGGCATGTTATGGAATATGTTGTCCACATTGACACTTATATTAGTTTTTATATTTCTCCATATATAGTGGGGTCATGTTTTGGAAACATGTTCTACACACTTACACAATTTAAAATAGGTCAAATTTCATAGATATATGATTTAGATACACATTTGTGGAAAAATTTTATACATTGGTATCATCATTATACATAGTTTTAGCATGAGACATATCTAATGTGCATGTGTTATGCAATGTGTAACCAATGTTACAAAATTAAATAACTTTTAGATTCCAAATATTTTTAAGGACTACCATCATACACCAAGATGGATTTTTATGAAATGTATTGAGCCAACCTATTATAGTAGTTGGTTCACTTTTTTGTATGGTTGATGTGATTAAATCACTCAATATTTCCCATTTTATAGGTTGTACTTGATTGAATCATCCAACCTAACTAGTTTTATAGTGGGAGTTGACTTGGTTCACTCATACTCACTAGGTTATAAGTATGATTAAGTTTCATGGTTAACCTAATCTCAACTATTAGGTAAAAAATCATCTTTTCTCTAAGCTTGGAGGTACATGTCCTCCAATCTCTCTCTCTCTCTCTCTCTCTCTCTCTCTCTCTCTCTCTCTCTCTCTCTCTCTCTCTCTCTCTCTCTCTCTCTCTCTCTCTATCTATCTATCTATTTAGATATATTAACTTTATAAATTTATATTTATCAAAATATTAGTTTTAGTGATTCATAAAGATACATATTTCAAATCAAATTATGAAAACACAAGATAGTTGTACTAATACACATGTTTACTCTTAAACCTTGCTCTCTTTTAATTTAAATCATTTCAATGTTTTCAATTTTAGATTATATGCACTAATTATATACTATAACATGCTCTTTGTTATACGTCAGTCACTAGAAAAACACTCAAGTTGGATTGAATTAATGGTAAGGTGTGTTATACACACATAGGTACATATTAATTTTCATTTAAACTAGTAGGTTTATTAATATATTAAAGGAGGGGCAAATTTATAAAATATTTATAAATTATATAGCACCTTAGTCTTGTACACTTGGAAATTGCATATCATGTATGTACCTTTATTTTTTAGACATTTACCACTACCAAAATGATCACATACACTATATATTTGTGCTAATTAATTTTTCTTAGTCTGACCTATGTTATTTTAATGACTCAAACTTGTTATCTTTTTCAAAATGGTATAAACCTACTTATCTTCCATGTCTGTAAGTTCTAGACCTGCACCTATTTTTCAACTACCTAGACACTTACATCCTAGTTAGATGTTTACATCAACACAAGTGTTTAGTGATCTAAATTCATAAAATTTGTAAATGAAACATATCCTAAAGGTCTAACTAAGATATTTAATGTGAGACATTATCTAAAGGGATTGGTATAGATATAAGATCAACCCTCATTCATTCTTCACCTAGGAAACACCTAGAAACTCACAAGGAGACTTACTAAATACATTTTATCAAGAACTTAAGTGAGAAAATCTTCCATATTAGTCATAGGGACAACATATATAGGTTTGGATTATTGAATGAATATCCTAATATTTATATTTTACACATTACAAGCTAGGTCACTATTGTACTTGCTTATCACACATTGCATGATTTACACACTAGCTAACATATAGGGATAACTACATAAGTCTAATTCCCACTTCAGAGTATTGTATATATAAGAAACACTCATTAATAGATGGGCATTTGGGTAAGTTCAACACCATGTGCCCATTAACCCATTTTTACAACAACTAATATGAATATAAAGAACTAAGATTTTGTTATTTGAAAATGAATGATAGTCCATAACCTAAATATAAATGCACTAGATTGAAGGTGACATATAACCCAAAAACATCTAGGTGGCCACATCCAATTTTAGTAGGTATTCTATACTAGACACCTGCATCCAATTTAGACATTAGCATAGATGCAATTATCCTAGGTCAATGCAAGTGTCTAAGGCTATAGAGGCACAATTTCTAGAATTAGGTGACTATTCCAAAGTATAGATCTAGTCCACTTTCTATTTTTTATAGATCCATATTAGCATCAAAACCAACTAAGTATAATTTTTTCATTATTATTACAATATCTATCTTAGCTATGATTTATATCTTTAACATCTCTAACTAAATAAATTTAGTTTATGATTTATTTGATTTTCACAAATAATTAGACTATTTTAGAGATAGTCTACCATCCTTATGCCATAGGCTATCTCTACCCCTTTAACCCTAGATTCCCCACATTTAGATGCTAGGTTTAAACACATTCCCACTACCCTATTTTTATAATGGGGTGTTATTTGAAGTTGTGGAGAGAAATGTATGGTATGAGGAGAATAAAAAAATACAAATTAGAGAGAAAAGAAGAGGAGAGATAAAAATGTAGCAATATATCTTTCTGACAACTTACATTCATTTATCTTGCCCTTATATTATGAAGTAAGTATGAATTTTAACATTAATTTTTTTATTATTTTTTTGGAGTTATAATAATGGGTTATTCTTTTCATACACTTTTGGTTAGGCATATGGTGTTATAGTATTGTTAGATTACTTGTAAGGGTATATTTTACCCTATCAAAACTTGATGTATTAATATTTTACCATATAACACCATACACATGACTTGAATGTGACTTTTATTCCTCTACTATGGTATTTATATAGTGGTTATGTATTTTGTGTTGTTATCTCATGAGACTCAAAAAACTAAATGGATTCTTTAAGGACTTAAAAATAGGTTGGGTTAAATATTTCTAAGCCACCTTTGATGGTTGCAATAATATGAAATGGATTTAAATTCCATGATCTAAGCAACACTTCAAGCAATAATTCGGGTGACATTTCAACCCCAATTGGTTTTAGAACTTTTAAGAGCCATAACTTTTGCACCATAGCTCTGTTTGACTCCCCGTTTGAACTAATGGAAATCTAATAATGAGGAGAACATGATGAGATGTTTTATTTCTCAAAAAATTGTATAAATCATATGCTTATCTTTGAGAATAGATGTTTGATCTCATTTTTGGCCTATATCTATTTTTATACATACTTTGAAGGTAGGGGGAGGTTGTGGAAGGTCACAAATATTAAGGGAGATTAAGTGGTTAGTCTTACATGGTTTACAACATTATAGAATTTGAGAAATTACTATTTTTAGAAACTTACTATTTTTAGATTAAACTATTAAAATTGAAATGTAGGACACTTTCATTAGGTCTTTAGGGGTCAAAACCCACTAAGCATAGATCTATGTTATCTCATCATGTTCTCCTCATTATCATCTTTCCAATGGTTTGAATGGGGAGTCAAACATAGCTATGGTGAAAAATTTGACTCTCAAAAGTTTTGCCACTAATTGGGGTAGAACCATCACCTAAATTATCACTTGAAGTGTTGCTCAGATCATGCCATCATTTGGTTTTTATTTTTATGGTGGGTTATTTCCCTATACCATTGTGACCTCATTTTGAAATGTTTTGTATCTTTTATTATACCACTATTATTTGTATTTACCCTAATAAGTATTCATCTGGTCAATTATGTGTATTTGTATTATTTTCATGCATATGTTTTTATGTTTCCATATCCATCTACATAAGGGATGATTTCATCATATGGTCAATGGTTTGGTTTCATAAGGGTCACTGATGCATGTGATCATCTTAATCATATCTCATTAGTTGGTTGTTGTTGTTGGAGTGATGTTTATTTAGAATATGTTCCAATTTATTAAATATATTTTTTGTTTTAGAATTATAAATTCTTGATAATTAAATTGTATTTCTATATATTCTAGTTGTATATATGTATTATTATGATTGTAAACCCTAAAGGGTACATGTGAACAAATATATAATATTATTTAACTTTAATAATTTTTTGTTATGAAAGTCATTAAAATTTAAGTTTGTTATTTATACATTGATAATGAGGTATTTCACTTGTATTTGTATCTTTTAGCATTAGAATTTAGTTACTTTACAAAAGGAAATGTATGTTTATAGTTTACTATAATAATAAAGTAAAAGTTATTTATTTTGATAACTCATTATAAGCATGGATTAAAATAAAACACCTAGTTTTATTAATGGCTGTCATCCTTATATACTATTGAACAATATATATGAATGACTTTTCCTATAGTTTTGAGTATTGTTTTAGAAATGCAAACTAAAATGTGATAAGTCTAATATAGATGGTGGCTAATAACATATTACCAAAATTAGATGAGACTTTTAATGTATGTATTGTATAATTCCTTTATGGATTTGTAAATCTTGAATGTTTTATTCTCTCTGTTTTCAATATCAATGTGCATTTAGTTTTATTTATATGTTGGACAATGTTCATGTTTTAATTATTATTGCTATTCTAAAGTGGATGTTAAATACTTATAGATAAAAATTTATATGAACTTCATGTGTTATTATGAGTTTGAAATATTTTCTCCCAATAAGGAGAGGAAGGAGGTCAAGGGTTCAAAGGACCTTGACCACCCACTATGGTATAGATTTGAGATAAATAACAACCTGCCCTAATCTATATAGCTTTTTCCCCTCTACCTCTACCTCTACCTCATCTACTTTCATAATAAAATAGTATGTAGTATAAACTATTTAAGGATATATACAAATTCCTTATTTCATTTTTTCTAAGATTAATGTAGTCAGTTGTACTTGGACCATATCTTTGATTTGAATTTAGTTTATTATACATTTCAAGATTACTTAGGTTACAATTTTTATAACATGTTTAATGGATTATTGTTTATAATTTTTTCCCTATTCAAAATAATTACAGTGCTTTGTGTATACATAATATTTTTCAATTTATCATTTACTAAAACTTTCTCTTACAATGAATTATAGATGCATCAATATCCTTGAGTTCATGCCTCTAAGGATGAAAAAAGAATGGGGTGGGAAAGGATTGTGGTGATTTATGAGAAATTTTACTATTCTATCATGATTACACTATGTATATAATAAATTTTACCTCATTTAAGTGTTTGTCCATCTCTCTCCTATTTATTTTTTATCAATATTTTCTAGCTTCCCTATATCCTACAATATTTGTTTGGTCAATACCATTTTTTATGTGCCTTCACCATTTTTAATGTATCAACTAGATTGATATAGTTATAAACCTCTTTTTTGAAATTAGTATTGTATTAGCTTGGTTGATACCATTATGTATTAGTTGACATCTTTCAAATGTATTAGCCAAGACAATACCATTGGCTTAGAGTCAGGCATTGGTTTCAAGTATTGGATCATTATATATAGGGGTAATATTTAATTCATATGATATCAAATAACATTTATTCATTCTAATTTTCCCTGACACATCTACCCTAAGTAATATTTTGGAGAGCTAGTGGCTTAGAACCTTTTCTTGAGGAGTCTTATCTTGTAGTTTCATTAAAGCTCAATAGGAGTCATTAGGAGTTCATAGCTGAGTATATCTTAAGTCTTTATCCAACCATTTGAGGTCTTCAACCTAGAACACTTTCTTGTAAATTTTTATTTGATCCAAGGGGGAGATTGAAGCATCAATGGGTTTATACCCAAGGTAAGCATTTATATCCTTATACTCTTTTTTATATTTACTTAGTAGATTATATATTAATTATTAATTTTTGGATTAATGTATGTGTATCCTTTTTTAGGATTTATATATTAAAAATAAGCTTGTGTAGCCATATGATTACTTATAGTTTCCAAAATCACTTTAGGCTATATAGACCACCATTTTTATGACCATTACACCTTACTCATATATAATAATTCTAACCCATCATTAGTTTAGTCATTTTATTTACAACCATAGTACATATTTATTTAGGTCTAGCGAGAGATACAACCTTATGTCATATTCTTAGGGTTTGGAACCATTTCTTATTAACATTCACATTGTAGGTTAACTTATTCTATATCTATGAAATTCATGTGGTCCTTACTTAATCATCCAAGTGTTGTAGGATCTATTTGATTTACCCTGTTCAATTACTTAACTATTAAGAGAAAGATGATAGTTGTTGGTCATCTTAGCAGGTGCACACATTCTAGTGAACATGACATAAATCTTATCCCACCTATTGTTTGATCAATTTCATATGTTTTCCATTTTTTATTAGCATTGTATTCACTTTGGATTCATCATCATTATAATTTGGTGAATCTAACATGAATCCTATTCCACCCTTGGTTGGATTGTCTTCACATTTTCATCATTTTTGTTGCTTATCTTAACTTTGGATTCACCATCAAAATACATTTTGGTGAACCCATTGTGATTCCTACCCCACTACTGGTTGGATTGTCTTCACGTTCAAAATTTTTTGTGAATGTTATTCTCTAGTTCAATACCTTTCTATATATTTTAAGCCTATGTTAGCCAACCAAATATAATTTTGTGTGCCTTTCTAATTACATCAAACAAGCTAATACAATTCATTTGATCCAGTTGCTAGTATCATCACCTTTTCTAAAATTTATTAACTATATAAATATATTCTATTTTATATCACCTAACTACATCTAATAAGATGATACTATCCAATTTTATAGACTTAATGACCAATTACAATGGCTAGTGTGATACTATCTATTTTTTTTATTTAATTTTTAGTTTTATTCACCATGATGTTACCTCTTAAGATATTTATTATGAACCTCAACCCTTATAAATGTTCATGGGTCTCTCCTTTCTACCTTCCATGAAAACCATTTAAGGAAACTCCTCTTGGTGAAAATATACCACATATTTTATCATGGATGAGGATCCCAATTTTGATCTTCCCACTTATGATGAAGAATATAGTGAAATTGAAGATTATCAATATGGCCCTCCCATTTATGATGATCCCAATGAGGATCCTAATGAAATCACTTTTGATACTTGTGAAATTGAGGAATATCCCCATGATGATCTTCACCTCTATGAACCTGATGGTTCTTATTATCAAGGTGAAGACCCTAATGCTGACAATTATAGTGGGACTAAATATTACCAGTATGCCCCCAATTTATGAATATCCCTATGAAAATTATAATGATGACACTTATATTAGGACCAAATATTACCAATGTGTCCCCTCTATTTATGAAAATACCTATGAAAACCCTAATGATGACAATTATAGTGGGATATATTATTATTAGTATGGTCCCCCAATATCTAATGATGCAAAATTTTCTAATTATCACATGGTTTAAAATAAATAGCATGATTTTACCATATTTGATGATGATTTTTATGGAGGTGAATACCCTAACATGATAATAGATGTTCTCATTAATGATGATTATGATATGGATAGATTATTTTCTTATGATTTTATAATATTAACAATCCATAACATAATTAAAGCCTTAATGATCAAGGATTCCTAAATGTTTACCCACCCTTAACCCTATCCAACCTTTTAAAGATGAGTCATCAAATATCTGCTCACATTCAACCATTTTTTGTCAATCCATCATCTTATTAAGAACACCTAATTTAAATGTCTATCACATTACACATTATAGGTGATTTTTATCCTTGAGCCTATATGAACATTCATAACCATCACACTTCAATCTATCACAATCTAACTAAATCACCACTCCAACCACTTATTTCCAATGGTATCAACCAAACCTATACTATTCAATCACACCCACCTACTTTTAATTTCATCAACCATGATCTTGAATGAGTTGATATAATTTTAATTTAATATCCTACTTCAAACAATTACATTGGCCATAACCCATAATGTGTCAATATAATTATTGTACCTTTCACAAATTATATTGGCCATGCTCCAAAATAGACCAATACATTTTTTTCTATTTCACCCAACTAAACCAACCATGATAGAGAAATCATTTCAATGACATTTTACCAAATTCTATCATATTGTCCAATACAATTTGTTTATACTATTTATGTATAATGTAATTAACAATATGATATAGTCCATTTTGTTTTTATTTCATTAGATTTTATTAATCTAGCTGATACATCCAATTTAAATTTTATTTCACCATACTGTATTGACCTAGATGATACAATCCATTTCTATCCTATTTTCCCATACCATATCATCTTGGTTGATATGTTACACCAAATTTTTCTATCACCTCTAAAGATAATAAAATTTTCATAGATGCCACATCCCCTATTTTTACATAGATTTACATAACATCATTACTAAGCATGTCAATCTTGAGGTTACCACCAATTCACCTATATCCTACATGCTGGGGCATTTTATGATACCTATCCTTTTCTTACTACACATTGGGGTACCTTGAACTGCTCACCCTCTTCTTATTTTTGCCTTTGGGGAATCTTGTAATTCCCATACTCATACTTATGAATGCTTTGGGGGCATCTCACAATGCCCATCCTTGATCTCTTGGTTTATTGATCTCTCAACAATACTGTGACGTAATAATTAAGAACATTCACATTTAAAAAAAAAACCATCTTCAAAAAACTTTTTGAGATAAATATGCTCACACTTCACATGTTCTTCTTTGATATAATTGTTAGCACATATATCTATTATTATTTTATCCCATGTTTATTGGTTTTCTTCAATTTTATTCCTTTATCATCAATTTTGTGACATAATTGATTCATTTTTGGTTCTTTAGTATCTTACAATTTACCTTAATTTACCTTATGGATCTAAGGTATCACCTTTGGGTTTTAGTTATATCATTTATATCACTTTATAGTCAGCCTTAATTTCCCTTACCAATATTAGGCATCACCTTTGGGTTTATTTTATTAAATTTTTACCATTTATCCATTTTCCTTAGTTTATTTGTAATACTTTAGTCTCTTTTTCCCAATCCACCTCTTTTTGTATGATTCCTACTCATGCTTGTTAAAGGCCTATTATAGGTTTCTAGGGCATATATAGTGACATTAACACCATAATATTCATATTATATATTACATTATTATAGTTATTATATTATGTTGAGCTAGCATTTAATGTAGGTCTTAGTTTGATTGTCTTATTTTAGTTCATAATTTTTTATTCCAAATTAACCTAGTGCCTATGTCTAGTATGTAGGCTCTTTATCTATTTTACATAGCTTAGTTTTTTAGTTTGTGGGTTACATGGTAACACATGGGGAATCAATTAAACCTTCATCATAGATGCACATATTTTATAATCAACCATTGTTTCCTTTGAAATTATTTGGTCTATTTTTTAATTACATATACCCATTACATTTTTTATATCATTTTAATATCTTACTTGTGCCTCTTGGATTTTTATTTTATGAGTTTCATGGTAAAAATTAGGGAATTAACCAGACCCTCCTCACAAATGACCATCAATCTACTCCATAGATCACTTTTGATCCAAACATTAACTAGGTGTCTTCTTAGAAAGATAAGGAAATGGTCAAGAGTAGTGTTTATATTCACTTAGAATGAGTCATATTATTTAGTGGTAAAACTATTTTATTCTATCTTCATGTCCTTCATCCACATATTACCCCTTTCTTGTGATCATGACTTATACCTAGTGTTCATTGTACCATCTTCCTTTACACATATTTTGATATTGGGGGAACCCAATTATTATATGATCATTTACATAATTATCTAATTTTCGTTTTCCTTTTAGAATAACATTATTCAAAGATAATTGTAAGTTAAGATGTGTATATGGTACATTAAGTTATTCATTTATTAGTAGTTATTTCAACATTTCTATTGCTATGTTTATTTCCATAAGCACCATCCCAAATTAACTTATTTTGACATGTGATAAACTTTGGGAGGGGCATATGTATAAAAATAATATTTTTCACTTTATTATTTAATAATACTTCCTCTTATAAATTTTTTTTGATGCATCAATCTCCTTGGGTACACATATACACATAATATTTTTAAATTTTATCAATTACTAATTCTTTACATCTTGTAGGAACTTGTCGAGACTCAATATCTCTAAGTTCATGCCCTGGGGGGTGCATAGAGAAAGGGGTGGGTAGACCTTTGGTGCTTTGCAAGATTATTATCCCTTTTTTACACATTATTACTAATCCAACTAGATATCAAAACCATTCCCTAAGTTATTTCTTCTCCCTTAAGTATTCTTCTAGTTTTTTCCTATTTCATTCCTCCTTTTATTGTCTTAAACTCTTTTTATACTATTAGTTGTATTGGGTTAACTAGGTTGACCTAGTAAAGTTTAGGGGTATTATTTAATTTATTAACCTATTATCCCTTTGGATGACCTAGCTTAGATTTGGTAAATTATCCCCAAAAACACATTGGGTCAACTGGGTCGACCCCATACAGTCGACATTCCTAGAAGGATTTAGGGAAAGATCCACCTATATATACAAGATCATTTCATTCATTATTCATATTTGAAATCAAGATTTATTATTCACTCATGATTCTTCACAATCTTCTCTTACACCATTCTACTTGAGGATACTTAGCTTAGGTTTATTATTTAGAGAATCTAGTCTTATGGATAAGACTTGGATGTTTTGGCCTTTCTTAGTGATCCTTACAAACCACAACCTCTTATGAACCCCCTTTGTCCAAGGGAGATATTGAGCATTGATAGGTTCACATTCAAGTAAATTAAATTTGTTCTCCTCTCTTTTAGTAGATTAAAGTAGTATAAGTGTTGGCTCGAATAATACTATCTTTCATATTTCCTGTATTAGGGTGTTAATCATACTTATTTTAATTGAAGTTCCCTACACATATTTGTTTTATTTATTTATAACCCTCACTTTGGACCATAATATTTCATGTGAACTATATTATATTTGGCATTCTTTTTATTGGAATATAAGTGACCGTTTTAAACCTTAGGACTACATTAGGGTTATTGTATGATTGTGTTAGACTATAGGCTTTAGAACCCTTCCTAGCATGATTTATTGTGACAAGTGATATAAATGATCCCCTAATAAAGTCTAGTAGATTCCCATATTGTTCATGTTCCTTATTAACAAGTGTATCCCCAATCAAAAGTGTAGGTGTGATCTATCTTATCTGATCTAGGATTAATTCATAAACATGATGCATTTATGATTGCATACATTTTGGTGAACCTAACATGAACTAACCCTTAAAAAATTTATTCACTTTTTCCTTAATTTATTTCATTTATTTTGATCATCATTTTGATCATATATTTTTAACATTTTGTATCGATTTTGTCAACCCAAATCTTTTTCTTTATACATAAGTTTTATGAATAGGCAACTGGATCGATCCATTCAACCCAGTATAGGTTTCTAACTTTTTAGACATCTAGTTTAGCCTAATAGGTAAACCTAGTTCACCCCTTATAGTTTCAACACTTTTAAGTAGGTTCATATATAGCTTGATCAATACTATCGACCTAGTTTGTAGGTTTTTCAAGCATACTTCTAGGTTTTAGGCCAAAAATATTATTAATTTCATATTTGGTCCTTTAGGGTTCCTTTATAATTATATATTTATTTCATTTTTGTCTTTTCATTTCATAATTTTCATTCTTTAAAACTACCCTTTCATAGTCAATTGAATCGATACTACCAACCTAGTTTTATGTTATATGTGTTATCTAAAATAACTAGATTAACACTACCAACCCAGTTCTTTTTCAGACCTTGCTTATATAGTATAGGTTTGACCCTATCAACCCTATTCTATAATTTATGAATATAGTGTTAACACTATACCTTATTTCAAAGTTAGAATTAACCTCATGTATGTTAGTAATTAGATCACACATTTCTTTTCTTATTGTTTGCATGTTTAGAAAAGTACACATAGTCTAATTAGGGGATTTTTAATTAATCACTTAGTTTCACTATTTTTATTTTATGCACACATGGCCAAATCACATAACATAAACAATCACTTTAAAATATTTTCTACCCTAGGTCAACCTACTTGGATTTCATTACCAAGGAAGAAGCTAACTTGATGCTCTAGTCAAGTATAAAACATGGTTAATGGTATATTTTGGCTAGGCACCTGACACCCTTATTGCTATAGTGTGTGTAGTGAGGGGGTAGGCCCCAATATAAATATTTTATCATTTATACTATAGTCCTTTTCAACCCAAACTACTTGAAACCATTTTTAGATTGATATCTAGTACCTTACTTAAAACCAACTTCCAATCACATTAAAATCATTTATTAATAATCTAATAAATAAATAAGTTGACCAATTAGTTATCTCTTTTCAAGTTGATTGATTACTCTTTGTTCAATTTCATGTGAAAAAACTTACATTAGCTAGTGTTAGTGCAATATTTTGTTTTGTGTGCCTTAATTGGATTGACCAACATTAATCCAATTGACTATTTTTTTCCTTTCAACTCTTACTTTCCTAGATTAGTTGAAAAAATTATCTTGTTTCAATTCATAACTTGTTATCATCTTGTTCTTTTTCCCTACTTCCTATACTAGATCAACCTAATTGACCCAGTGTGTTTTCAATCCCTATTCACTATACTAGATTAACCTAGTTGACCCTATACAATCTACAACTCCTTTTCCATCTTTTTATTGCCTCTATTCACTATATTGGATCAACCCAATCGAACCTGTATAATTTATAGGCCCTATTTTCTACACTAAAATGACCCAGTCAACCCTATACTATTTTCTACTTTCCATATTTGTCAATCTAATTCTTTATCCTTCTAATCTTGCATTTTTTTCATTTCTCTTTAGTCAGAATAAAATATCATATTAGAATCTTCTTGGATAGCTTGAATCCATTTAGGTACTATATGAGATGTTCATTTATTCCTCTCTTTTCCTCTAAAGATTACCATTACTCTTGGGGCACCTCTTCCCCTCATTCATTCATGAACTACAATATGATGCAAATAATACCTCAAGATGAAGTTGATGGATCTAATCCTTTCTATACTTATCAATAAACTTCTAAAAATATTCAAACTAATGTGGGAGTGATTGATACATGTTTACTTAAAAAATCCACTAATCCTTCTTCTATAAATCCTCTCCCTAATACCAATATGGGGAGTGAACCTACAAGCACCAACCCACGTCCTGATACAACCCAACTTTTATCCTAGGTCATTAAAAAAATGAACATTATGAAAAATTATAATACTAACCAAATGATGTAACTTCAAAAACACTTAATAAATGTGGCTAATCAACCTCCAACAATTCATCCTTAAGCTAATCCTAATTATATTCCTCCACCTCTTAGGGATGCCTCAAGTAATGTTATTCCTCAACCCATACTGATTAAAAATATGCTTCAAACCATTTAAAATGATCCTTTATCTCCCTTCATTATTTCCATTTATATTTGTAACATATTTTTAACTATAAAATATGATGGGACTAAGGACCCTACCTCATTTCTTAAATCCTTTAGCAACCTTTACAAGAGTGGATCCAAACTAATTCCTTCACCACTACTAAACTCTTAGTCAAAACCTTCATTAGTGATGTATTAGAATGGTATAATAAATTACCCCAAAATTATATTTAACAACTTGAAGATTTGGTTAATCCTTTTATTAAATAATTCCAACACAATGATATTCTCAAAAATTGTCTTAGTCACTTTATCAATGCCAAACAATCTCCAACTAAATTATCTCAAAAATTTATCAAAATATGGAAATATTTATCTCATAAATTTGATCACAACATGAATGATGATAACTTATTCAAACTCTTTATTAAATATTTAACTCCTACTCTCTAATATAAGGTTTTAACCTTTTCTCCCCAAACACTTAAAGAAGCTCTTGATCAAGCTAAATGTCAAGATTTTCTTATGAAGTAATTTGAACCTAATCCTAAACTTATTAAATAATATTTCCAAACATCTAATGCTATCACTAGTAATTCTCCACAAACCAAACAAGGATTTTCCAAGATTGATATTCCTTCACCTTCTCATACACCTCTTTCAGTTTATCAAATGAAACAATTTTTACTACCCTTAAAACCTTTCATCTATCCCAATGCTCCTCCTAAGTGGTATGACCCTAATCTATTTTTTTAGTTCCATGTTAACATTGGGCATTTTCATGAATCTTATTGAGGGATAAATAATTTTTTTGTCCCTTGTATGCTGGGTGATTCATTTAATCATGAATCTATGATCAAACTTCATCATCAAGAATACACTATTGCTTCCCAAAAATGACAAACTTTTAAATCTTCTTCTAATAATCAAGCCAATGTTAAGGATGTTTATGCCATAGATGTTGATTACAATCAATATTATAAAAAATCTCAATATGTCAACACTTCCAAGGTTAATTATCATCATAAATCAGCCCATAAAGATCCTGTTACCAAGACTAAAAAGACATCTTTATAAGAACTTATTAAAGATACTACCACTACCAATATTGATTTAGAAGTACCTAAGGAACAAATTCCTCCTTCTGATCCTCCAATCCCTTCTATACCTACTAAAACTCATGCTGGTTCTTCTAAATTTCGTCAGAATTTTCTTTAATAACTCAACTCTATGCCTTGTAATATTCGTCTTATGTATTTGGTTTTCACTTCATCTTATCATCATAAATTCTTTATGCAATAAATTCAAGAAATTGAATATCCATCCTCCATTGATGAAAATCCACCTTCTCTTGATTCTCAACCTTCTAATGTCAACACCATTGAAACCTTGTGTCACTCTTCCAAACCTTCCATTGAATTCCTTCAAGAAGACATGAGTAATGATGAAATTATTTTTCATGCTGATGATCCACCACTCTTTATTAAAATAGACATTAATACCACTCTTATCCAAAAATTCTTAGTTGATGAAGGCTCTAATATTAAAGTGACATCTTTGTGGCTCATTTAATAGCTTGGTTATAACAAGGATCATCTTAAGCAAACTCATCTTATGTTCCATGGTTTTGATGAAACCAATAAAAAACCACTTGGTTGTATTTGGATTACATTAAACATAGGACCTAATACCATTCAAACTAATATTATGTTCCTTGATCTTCTTTTATCTTACAATATCCTCCTTGGTTATCTATGGACCTATTGAATGTGAGCTATTGATTCTTTTGGTAGTCAACATATTAAATTCTAGCATAATGGAAAATGGTACAAGCATGAAGCTGATCCTAATCCATGGATTATTCAGCTTCATAATCCTAAACCTCAATATCATATTGTTACAAATCCTAAGATAAAAAATGCTCCTTTACCTAAGTTCATCAACATGAGTTCTGATTTACAAGTTACTCTTGTGGATTTTGATGATGATGAGCCCAATGAATTATAACAAACTTGCAATACTACCAAGTTGCCTCCATATATATTACAATGGATTCCTCCTTATCTATTATCAAGAGACTGTATCATTCCTCTTATTGATGAGATTATTGACTTTCCCCTTCCATACAATGCTTAGGAGCCTTATTTACTAGAATATGCCTTCACTTGCAATTATTTTGAAGTGGATAAATTGTTTCAATATCCTCTCATCATGTCTCCTCATACATTTATAAATATTAGGATTTCACCTTTTTAACTTCTTGATTTTCAAGCTTGTATGATTTATCCAACATACGATGACAATTATATCATGGCCTAAGCTCAATCTAGAGATTTGGATGCCCAACACTACTAGAAAAATTTAGCCCAAATATATGGTATCAATCAAGCTATGCATACTATTTCTATGGATCATACCTTAGATCTTGAGGTTCATGTACCTATCATCAATCCTCCTTTTATTGATAATCCTTGGATGGTAGAATAAATTATACCTTCCAAACCTTTGAAAGTTCCTACACCTTTGGATCCAATCATTACATCCAATCCTTCTCCCATCATTGAATCTATCTATATACCTATCTCTTCTATTCCATCTACTTCTTCTACTCCTAACATTATTCTTGATGCTAAGGAAACTAATGTCCATCAGATTCATTATGAATATGATGACCATGGCAATCAAATTCTTTATCTTGAAGTAGATGTCAAATATTATGGTCCTCTTCCTACCTTTCCTAGAGATGAAGATATTCTTGAGGTACTCCATACCTGGGAACCTCAAATTCCTTGGCATCATCATAAACTTATAAATTTCAAAACTAAAACTCCTTCAACAACTTCATCTCTATCATTGACCCTAAAATAAATCCAATTTCAGCCTTGATTAATACACCATATCATTTTCAAGATGGTAATTCCATGCTTATTGAAGAAACTACTTGCATAAAATATGGTACACCATATTTTCCTTAACCAATTAAATATTTTTGAGAGATTTTACCTATGGAATATGATAACTTTAGCTTATTGTTTAACAAATATCATGCAACTTTCACTTGGTCCTATGAGGACATGCCTAGCATTGACCCTAGCATAGTGGTTCATAACATCATTACTTATCTTGATGCCAATCTTGTGCATCAAAATAAAATAAAATGTATACCTAAAGTTTTAACCTTATGTCATAAGGAAATCATCAAATTACTTGATGCTAAATGTATCAAACTAGTAGATTATTCTGAATGGGTGTCTAACATTGTTCTCATTTAGAAAAAAGTTACTATGGTTATTCACATTTGTATTGATTTATAAAATCTTAATCTCACTTACCTTAAGTACAAATTCCTCTTACCTTTAATAGATGCCATCATTTTTTCCATAGTTGGTTACGAAATGTTATCTCTTATGGATGGTTTCTCAAGATACAATTAGATTAATATCACTACTGAAGACCAACATAAGACTAATTTTACCATGGAATGGGGAACCTATTACTATATCAAAATTCCCTCCAGTCTCAATAATGATGGAGACACTTACCAATGTGAAATGACTCACATATTTCATGATCTCATTCAAAAAAAATTGAAACATATTTGTATGATCTTATTGATAAATCTAAGCATCATAAAAATCATATTTCTAATTTTGCTATCATCTTTAACTATCCCTTAAATATAAAGCTAGAATTAATCCTTAAAACTGTGTCTTTGGAGTCACATTTGGCAAATTTTTATCATGCTTAATCTCTCTCTATGACATTAACATTGATCCTACCAAAATTAGTGCTATCATCAACATGCCTATTCTTTTTTCTATTCCTAAGATTCATACTTATTTAGGCAAGCTTGGGGAAATTAGATGATTCATCCCCAAAATGGCATATTCAATTCACTCTGTCAATTCCCTTATCAAGAAAAATAATGCTTTAGAATGGATGGATCCATGTTAAAAATCCTTTGATAATATGAAAGAGTCATTGCTTCACCCACCTACACTTCATCCTCCTTCCAATGATAAACCTTTGATTCTATATACTTCTTCCACACCTATTTTAGTTGGGGCAATGATTACCCAATAAGATGATATGGGAAGAGAGTATGTTATCTACTACATTAGTTGAAGCCTCATCAACTATGAAACATGTTATACCAAAATTGAGTGTGATTGCCTCATCATCTATTTTACGATTGAAAAGCTTTGTCACTACATGTTTTACCAAACTAATTATGTCACTGTTAATTTTAACCCCCTTCATCATTTCTTCTCTAAATCATTTATTCTTAGAGATCAAATTGGGAAATTTATGGTCTTCCTTATGGAATTTGACCTTTGCATCATCACTTAAAAATTTATTAAAGGGTAAGTCATATCTGATCAACTTATTGTAGCTCCCATTATAACCACTCCTTCCCTTCAAGATGACCTTCCAAATGACAATATCCTTTACATTTAATGTTTCAATAAAGATATCTCTCTTAAATATTACTTTCATAGTTTTACCACTGATCGTGAAGTGAATAATATTGAATAATCTTCTACTCCCTCTAGTACTACCAAACCAGAGGTAGTTATCAAGTATCTACTTGAGATCAATGTTGACTTGCATGAAGATACTTGGACCCTTCACTTTGATGGCTCTAAATTCCTTAAAAGAGTTGGGGTAGGTTTCATTCTCACTAGTCCTATTAGTACAATCATTCCTTTATCTTTTCTCTTCACCTTTGATTCACCAACAATATGGCTAAGTATAAAGCTCTTATTTTAGGCATGTAAGCTACTTTTGATTTAGAAATTCAATGTCTTCATGATTTAGGTTATTCTCAACTTATTTTCCATAAATTTAGTGGTGATTATCAATTTAAAATTGAAAACCTCATTACCTATCATCAAATTGTAACAACTCTTGCCTCTTCAGCTTCTCTATTTCATCTGCATCAAGTTCTTTTCAATCCTTCCTTTCTTATTCAAATAAGAAAATATTTGTCTTCAACTCAACCATAAAATTAACTTATCTATCATATTGAGGATATTACAATTATACAAAGACTTTAGTATAAAGGCATCACTCAATTCTTAGAACACTAAACTTATCCTCCTAATTTAGACTCTTGTGAAAAGGCATGCATTCATAAATAAGCCTTCAAGTATGTATTTTTACACAACATCCTTTACTATCACAATGTTGAAGGTACCTTACTCTATTATTTTATGTAATATGAGGTATCTCCTCTTATTTAAAAATTAAATCGGGGCATTTTTGGTGGTCACTATAGCAGACATCCTAAAACATGCAAATGCCTACATATGGGTTACTTTTGGCCTACTATCGAAAAGGATACAATAAAATATTCTAAAAAGTACAATCCTTATTAGCTTCAAGATGATATTATACATTCACATCCTTATGATATTCAAGCTATCAAGTTTCCATGGCCATTTTCCATGTGGGGATTTGATCTCATTGGTAAACTTCCTCTCTCCCAAGATGGGCATGTATTTATCATCGTCTCTACCAAATATTTTACTAAGTGGGTAGAATCCATGCCTATCATTAACATCACTAGTACTACCATTTAAAAATTTATTATTGACAAAATTATTTAATTCTTTGGTGTTCCCCATACCATTATTTTTTATAATGGTGGTAATTTCAAAAACAAACATGTTAAATAACTTTACAACAAATTAAAGATCAATCACAAGTTTTCCATGCCTTATCATTTGCAATGCAATGGTCAAGCAAAGGCCACTAATAAATTTATCAATAAGATTATCCAAAATATAATTCATGAAACCCACATGGATTGGCATATTCATCTTTACCCTACACTTTGGGCCTATTAGACTAGCATACACACTACCACTAGGCCAACTCCATTTTCTCTAGTCTATGGTTTTAAGTTAGTTTTTCCTATAGAATTTGAGCTTCCCTCTCTTATAATATATCTTTATGGCATTATTATCTATGAAAAATTATGTTAAGATTAACTTCATACCCTTGATCTTCTTGATGATTGCCATTTTTCTGCCTTGCAACATAAATACCAATACAAGGCTCACATCACCAGACAACATAAAAAATGTGTTAAAATCTTCACATTTAATATTGGTGATCTTTTCCTTAAATTATATTACACCCATGATGAAGAAGGCAAATATGCCCAAAAATGGTGCGGTCCATATTTATTTAAAGACATTCTTGGTCTAAGCACTTACCATCTTCAAACCAATGATGGCCACGTTTTCAAAGAGCCCACCAATTCTCAATTCCTTAAAAATTACTTTGCCTAAAAATTTACTTCTTATCAAGTTTTTTTTAATTTATATCTATCTAACAAATTTTGTAGGTTACCTAAGCATGAGAATATCCTTCTATAGCAGTTTCCTTCCTTTTACACACCTTTAGTCCTCCCTTTTGGTATTTTATTTTATTGATGTACCATAATCTTCCTTATCTTATTACATTTTCTCTTATATTTTGCATCCCTTGGGTTTTTATTTTGTGATTTACTTTGTAAGTTCATAGATAGGACCCATCATTCCTCACAAAATCACCATCTTTTATCTATTTTTATTTCATAGTATTACTTGCCAATGTTTTTTGGCATCATTTGGGTTTTTATTTTTTGAGTTTTTTTGTAAGAATTCTCCCTCACCTTGATTTTATCTTGCTTATTAGTACCCTCATGGTTCTCTCTTTTATCAGTTAATTTTTAAAACCATGGATAGGACCCAACCCTCCTCATAAAATTAACATCCTTTTCATATTCTTGATCCTTGTTATTAAACTTTAGCTTTTAATTTTTTTGATAGATGAAATTTGTACAAAAATATATGTTATCATGTTTTCATCCATTTCCCTCTTTATTATGATAATGAATCACATTTTAATATCATTGTATCCCTTTTTGCCTTTTGTCACAATTTTTTTTGTAATTTTAAGCAATTTAAATTGTTCCATGTGTCATTCCTCTTGATTTCCCCTTCCTTTCACTCCACATTAGATAAAACAAGGTCAAAGTAAAGATAAATTTTTTTATTTCAGCTAGATTTATGAGATTCTTAAACCCCATGGTCTTTGAATTTTCTCTCTCTTAGCAACCTTGTCCCATGTTTTCAAATGAAAGTCATCTTTAGCACCCATGTTTGGTTTTCCAAATCCATATGGAGGAGGAATAATAAAAATCCATCAATAAATTTAAAAAAATCCAAATCATTTGAATCAAAAGGAAATGATATCTAAAAGGCAACATAAAAATTTCAAAAGTCAAATTCACACCAAAAAACATGATTTCAAGCACATCTCCTATCTCCAATCAAAGCTTAAACTCCACAGTTAGCTTCATATAGAGCCAAAGTCCTTTGGGGTGTGGTAGTAAAATATACTAGAATAAGGGATATCAAATAAATCTTTGGTGCTACCTACTTTCTCATGCAAGTACCCAATATTTGTAGTAGACTGACGGCTCTATAAGGGGTCTTGAAGAATGGGAAACACATCATGGGGAGGTAGGTCCATTTTAATTTTAATGCATATGGCCTTCATGGGATGTGATATATACTCCATTTTTTTACCTAATACTTGTGTGGATAAGGTAAGTTATTCAGAGTCCTTAAGGTCAAAATTCCTCTTGTTTTGACAAACCTAATTTGAGTATCTTGACTTCGATAAAGAGTTCCTCTACCTTGGTTTTTCCTTCATTCTCTCCTCCATCCATATCATTTTCCCCCTTGATAGATAAATTTTGATTCCAAATATGTTTTCCCTTATTTATTTCATTCTTATTCACCTCTTAAAAACATGCTAGCACTACTTTGTTTTTGTTTTATCTATCCTTAGAGCAAAACAACATATTTGAGCAACCATGGATTTCTTCTTTCTTTACACCATCATTTTCCATTTACTAAACTTAATTTACCTTCCTTTTACCATTTATCATAATTTTTTGTCTTACTATTAAGAACACCTAAGTTCATACCCTTTTTCCATTGTTGAGTGAGGTTGGCTTGTTACTTCTCACTCAACAATGTTGTTTTCCCTTTTATGCACCTTTTTCCATTAATGATTGAGATGTGGTTTGTTACTACTGACTCATCAATGTTATTTTACCTTTTTATTTTTTCTTTTTCCATTCATTTGTTTTTATTTTTACCATACTATTTGTCATGTATCCTTGGTTTGATTTGGTGAGTTTGCCTTTCTTACTTAAGGATAGCTTGTTTGAGCTTTTTGGTCTTTACTAGCTTTGGCTTTTTGATTACCTGATTTACTCTTGTTGTTTGACTTGGTCATTTGGTCTAACATAGCACTTTTTACCCTATCTTTCCAAATTTCCAAGTACTTCCTATCCTCATAGCATCAAATAACTTGGCTTTTCTTGCATTTGTTTATTTTTGCTCTTTAGTTTTGTATTCTTGGGTTTGTCAAAAATAGTCTCCACACCCTACACAATCAAAATTAACAACACAACAGACAACCATCCAAAAATAAAGGTATGTTAAGGTATATATTGCATTTACTTTTAAGTCATTTAACTTTTAAATTAGTTTCCCCTTTAGTCATTTACTTTCAGTTATTTTATGCTTTTAAAATATTTTAACTTTTTTTAGCATCAACATTGTGTGTGTCCTTATGTTCATTCTCGAAGCACCATCCCCTATTACACCTTAGTGACATGTGATGAGATTAAAGTGAGGAGTGTGTATACACATAATATTTTTAACTTTTATCAATTATTGATGTTTTAAATCTTGCAATAACCCATCGAGACTCAATCTCTCTAAGTGCATGCCCTAAGGGGTGCACCAAGAAATGGGTGGGTAGACCTTTGGTGCTTTACAAGATTATTGTCCCTTTTTTACACATTATTACCAATTCACCTAGATCATAAAACCATTCCCTAAGTTATTTCTCCTCCCTTGAGTATTCCTCTAGTATTTTCCTCTTTTATTCTCCTATTATTACCTTAAACACCTTCTGTATTATCGGTTGTACTAGGTTGACTAGGTCAACCAAGTATAGTTTAGAGGTATTCTTTACTTTCTTAGCTTGTTATCCCTTTGGATGAACTAGCTCAAATTTGGTAAATTATCCCTGAAAACACACTGGGTTGACTGGGTCAACCTCGTATAGTCAACATTATCGAAAGGATTTAGGGAAAGATTCACTTATATATACAAGATCATTTTTATCATTATTCATATGTGCAATCAAGAGTTATTATTCACTTATGTTTCTTCACAACATGGTATTTCACCATTCTACTTGAGGATACTTATCTTAGGTTTCTAATTTGTATAATCTAGTCTTATGGATAAGTCTTGGATGATTTGGTCTTCCTTAGTGATCCTTACAAACCACAACAACCTCTTGTGAAGCCCCTTTGGCTAAGGGAGAGATTGAGTCTTGACAGGTTCACATTCAAGTAAGTATATTATAAATTTGTTCTCTTTTATTTTAGTAAATAGAAGTAGCATAAGTGTTAGCTCAAATAATACTTTTCTTTCATATTTTATGTATTAGGGTGTTACTGACACTTACTTTAATTTAAAATCCCTATACATATTTGTTTTATTTGTTTCTAACCTTCACTTTGTGCCACAAGATTTGGTGTGTAATAGATTAGATTTTTCTTTCTTGCTATTAGATTAGAAGTGAATGTTTTAAACCTTAAGACTCTATTAGGGTTGTTATATGATTGTGTTAGACTATAGGCTTTGGAACCCTTCCTAACATGATATGTTGTGACAAGTGATACAAGTGATTCCCTAATTAGGTCTAGTGGATCCCCATATTGGTCATGTTCACACTTAACAAGTGTATCCCCAATAATAAGTGTAGGTGTAATCTATCTTATCTGATCTAGGATTAATTCATAGACATGGTGTATTTTTGATTACATAGACACACCTTAAAGGGTGCATTATGAATGGGGTGGGAAAGGTTCATGGTAATTTGCAATAGATGTTGCTATTATATCTTGATTACACCATTATTGCCATATGTTTTACCTCCTTTAAGTGTCAATCCATATATATCTCATGCTTAGTTCTTATCTAAATTTTATAACTTCCCTATATCTTATGATATCAACATAAACCATACCATCTATTTTGTGGCTTCACTCTTTTTCTACTATGTCAACTAGCCTAATACAGTTCTATTCCTTTTTCTTGGAATTCATATTGTATTATCTTGGTTGATACCATTGATGTCATCTAACATATTCAATTGTATTAGTTAGGCTAATACCATTGGATTAGAGTCAAGGGTTGGTTTGGGGTGTTGAATAACTATATATACTATTAATTTTTCATTCATATCATATAAAATACCATTTATTAACTTTTATTTATCTCAAACATCTACCCTAAGTACCACTTAGGATATTTAGTGTCTTGTAACCATATCTTGAGGATTATTTTCTTGTGGTGTCATTTGAGATCAATAGGAGGAGTCATTGAGAGTTATCAACTGAGGATATTTATGTCTTAGTACAACCATTTTAATTATTTAATGTACAACATTCTCTTATAAAGATCCACTTGATTTAAGGGGAGGATTGAATGTTGATGGTTTCACCACAAGGTAAGTATTTCTATCCCTATACACTTTTATTTATTTATTTAGTAGATTAAATATTGATTGTTTATTTATAGATGAATGTATGTGTATATTTGTTTAGGATTTTTATATAAAAAATAATCAGTGTATCCATATAATTTATTAGACTTTCCAAAATCAATTTAGGTTGCATAGATCCCCATAGTTTGACCATTTCACATTACCCTTTTATAATCATTCTAACCCATATTTATTTTAGTCATTTGATTTATAACCATAATACATATTTATTAAGGTATAGTGGGAGATACATCCTTATGTCATATGATTAGGATTTGGAACCCTTTCCCATTGGAATTTTAATTATAGTTTACCCTTTACTATATCTATTGAATTCATTTGGTCCTTCCATAATCCCACAAATATCATAGGCTATATTTTATTGAACCTATTAGATTCCTAGTCTATTTAGAAAGAGGATAGTTGTAAGTCATTTTAGCCTTGTATACACTATGTTCCTCTATCTTAAGGTTCATTATAGAGTTAAGATAGAATGAAATATTATTATTGTGTAATTTTATGATTTAAATTTGTATTAGTGTGAATTCATTTCTAGTTATGAGGAATTACAAAGTTTACTAGTGATCTTTTGAAGTGAGTTGTAGAATGTTTTCTGTGATTGGCACAAAGAATCTAGGTTTAACTTCTAGTATAAATACTAAGTGCTAAGGTAACTATATTTTTCAGTGGAATCCTATTTGAATAAAGAGTTTTCATTTTTGTATATATTAACCATTGTTTTCACAATAATCACTATCTTAAGAATGAAAACCTTTCCTATGTATGTGTGCCATGATCTTTTGTAAGTAAAGAACTATCATACACCTTGTTAATTTGTTTGATAAAATATAATTACTAACTTGAGTATATAAAACTATTATACTTTATTATTCATGTAAACATTGTGACTACATTTAGATAAATATTTTACTAGTGATAATTTTCTTATGAAGTTTGCATTTTGTGTTTTATGCATACGCAATTTTAGAATATGAAAAATTTATTTGGAATAAATTTTTGAACCCTAAAATTGAATTCATAACTTAGATGATTACATATATAATTATTTAATCTTCACCTTAGTATTATTTTTGTGAATTTTTAAATTTTAAATGGACATCTCAAATAAATGTTGGTAATGTTAGGGTTTGACCTATATAGCCTTGTTGGAAACTTGAGAGGTGATGTTGAAAATGTCATTATATTATGTTTTTTTATGGATGTTTTATCTTATAGTTGAAAATTAAATTAAGACATTTACTAATAAACCTAATTATTTCTCATTATTATATTCTTTTTTGATGTAAGAAACTATTATTATAGTTGATATATGTTAATA
The DNA here is from genome assembly GCA_037957365.1 of Torreya grandis. Taxonomy (NCBI): domain Eukaryota; kingdom Viridiplantae; phylum Streptophyta; class Pinopsida; order Cupressales; family Taxaceae; genus Torreya; species Torreya grandis. The sequence continues at coordinate 1,515,772 of JARHVA010003579.1, forward strand.
TTCGGTATAAATATAAATAGATAAATATAATATTCATAAGTGAGGAATATCAACATGAGTTTATTAAAGGAATGACCATCCTAGATTCAATACCAAAATACCATGTTAGTAATCAAATGCCATATTGGACACAATGAACAATGGATGAGATTTCATTCTCATAATTGTGTTTCATGTATAAGCTACAATTTAATAAATTAAGCTCTGATTGAAATGGGATGCTTTCCTGTAATTTATTTTAAATTAAATTATTATTTAATTAAATTATTATTTATACATATTTAACTCATTTAAAATTAATATCTTTAATAAAGTGTAACTTTTAGTAATTAGAGGATGATGTCTTGAACTATCTCCATTAACTATTGTATAAAATGATTATGGATAGATAGTTAGTATGAAAGACTTAGAGAAAGTTAGTCAATATAAAATGTTGATGTTGTTTACATAGTATTACATCCTAATTTACTCAATATAGCCATATGATTTAGTACTTTCTTAGGCAAGCTAGTATTTTTATTGATAAAATATGTAGGATCTTGCATTTGGTTTTAGATAAGTTGATATCTCATTTAATAAGGTTTTTCTTTTTATCTAGAGTTGAATGAAGCTTATTAACTAATTTAAGTTATTATAAATTGAGTTGAAAAATGATATTGAATATCTATGCCAATAATGCTTTGTTTCATAATAATGTGTGAAATGTTGATATTAACTTGTTATTTGTCTACTAAATGAGTTAAGTGAACTAGGGGAATTATTTGGAAAATTAAAGACTTATGTGTACTTTTAATGTTTTTTTTCTCTTTTATGACTTTATAAAATATCCCTATGATAAAACAAAAACTATGTGTATTAGTTTGAATGGTTTTAAGTAATGCATTAAACTATATGATTTTAGATAAGTTTATGATTAAAGGAAAATTTTTAATCCTCGGTTTGCATTAGAAGATTCTCTAGTGATTAATTAAATCTTTATGATGAATTTAATATATCTTAATAATGTCTTACATGGATTAAGGAAGATTAGGTAAGTGAACCCTAATCCACCCGAATCAATGTAATGAGTACCTTGTTCTTTAAACGAAATTTTAAATAGTTTATTTATAATAATTATCAAGATAAACATTAATCATAGAGAAAAATGGTGTGTAGTTTTTGGTCCATTCATGGACCTAGCTCATTTCAACATATATATTTTTATGTAATACAACAAGTTAAACTCTAATTAGCACTAGATTAAATGGGTTGTGCTTAATGACATGCTTGATTTAGTATATATATATATCAATTCAATATTATTTTAGTGCAAGAAATGTTGTACACATCCTTAATTATTAAAAATGTTTTAGGTTTTAAATTTTAAGGATATGAAACTTGATTGTTTATAAAATTCTAGTGTATCTATGAGAAATTTCCATAATTAATCAATGTTTTATCAACTTTATGTAAAATATATTAACTTAAAAAAGAGAGATTAACAATGACTACACATGTTTGTATTCAAATCCATGTGGTCATCACTTTGAGAAATAAAACTCTATTTTGATTACTATTTTTTAGATAAGACTTAAGCAAAGTTGGGAATTTTTTAAAAGTTATGAAAACCCAATTTAGTTCTTGATTAGGGAATAATAAAATTGGACTATGTATGGTACTCTTAGTTTTCTCAAGTTATTTCAATTCTTAAAAATATTTGATTTTTTTGGATATATGCATCCATTTTTAGGTGAGGAATTGTAAAACATTATCCCATGATTAATCATATGAAAATATAGTGTTAAAATCATCATGTGTTATGAAATATATAGCTAAATATTTTAAAATTATAGAATAATTTTTATAATAAAATATATGTAACAATCGTGAAGTTTCATTTTGATAGATATAAATTATAAATTGCAAAGATAAGAAAATAAAAGTAATTAATTGAAACCTTATTCTAAAACATTTATAAAACATTAGATTAAGCCTCAACAAAGGAAAAAAAATGCAATTTACCTTCACCTTACCAACTAGGTGAATATCTTCTCCTTTGATGACTTGATTGTGAACATAAGGACACACAAATTACGATTTCAAAAGGATGATTTATTCAATAATTCATAGCACTTATTTATCTTAATGATTTATATTAAAACATGGAGTAAGTAATTTAAAAATAGAATTATCACATGAGAAATGAATGGTTATATTTATATTTTAATTATTAAATAATTTCAATTTTGAATGGTCAAATTGGAGTCCTCATCCAAGTGGAAGAGACTGATTCCTCAAGTGGTTGATAAATGTGGGGGAAGTTAGTTGGTAGTAGAAATATTCTTAGGAATGAGTCAAGTTAGTTGAATGAATCACCATGGTGGTTTCATGTTTTAAGGAGTGGTTTGAATGACTCAGCACTTGGTTAAAATAATTGGAGAAATGGTTGGGTATATCAACCTCTTGGTTTATAAAATTGATGATATGGTTTGGTGACTTGGAAAAGAACTATTAATTAGAAATATGGAATTATGCATGTATGATTAATTAGAAATTTAATTAGTTAATTATGATTAATTAACCATTTAAACTATGTATGGAAAATGATGTTAGGTAACTTAAGATAAAATCCATAATTTAAATGAAGATAAAGTACATAAATTAGTCAATTGTGTTGATATTTAGTGAAGTCAATAATGACATTAAATGTGGCTGAATTTAGGTGTCTATATTTCCCCTCTTTGAAATGGAATTGCTACTAGAATAAGTAATTTATTTTAAAGAATAACAAAAATTAGAGTGTAAATAGATGTGAGAATATTCCTTGAGTGGATTGAGTGAGTGATTAGTTTAGTAGATGCCCTTTTGAGAGGTTATGTGAGGAAAAAAGGATGCAAATAGGCACTTGAAATGAACAAATGAAGAAATAGGGTTTGAGTAGATAGACAAAAAAATAGTGTGATTAATACTATGATAAATGAAGTTACCATTTATTATTAATTGATCACATATTTTTATGCACATGTTTATAATTGTTTATCCTAAGTGGATAATTACATAGGAGCAAGTTTCTAGAAATGATATTTCCCAAGATAAGTTGCATGCTTAGATTTGCCTCATGTAGGTAGTTTCATGGAAATGGATATGGGAAGGATATACCTCATTGATAATAAGTAATCTATTAGAATAGAAATATATATTTCAATGATTTTTTATTGATTTAGTTGATTTATTTTCAAGTATAAAAATAAATAAGATCAATAAATTTGATTAAGTGGATAAGTAATATACTATAAAAAATGAAGTTATAGGTTGGTCAAATAGGCTAAAAATGGATCAAAGCCTTTGATGGGGTGAAAATTTTGATTGGGTTGGGTGAACAAATAGGGGTAGGGGGAAATTATAATCATTTGATTTCAATTTTACTATTTTCCACTAAGGTTTTGAATGGTGATTTGGAATTATATAAAGAATATCTAGAAAATGGAGTTTATTCCAGCTAATAGGCATCATAATGAGTGAGTGAGGGAGCATCAAAGACCACATGAGTATGGGCCTATGGTAAGTAATATTTTTAAATTGTGAAAATTTAAATTTATTATTATTATTATTAATGCATGTAAAATTCATCCTAAATGAATTCCCTCTTTGCCTAATGGTGGTTTCGATGATGAAACCATCAATTTAAACAATGAAATCATCTAGGTCAAATAATGGTTTTGTGAGTAGCATTGAATTCATGATCATAGTTGTGAAATATGTATTATAATCACTATGATGATATTTAAATAATCATTAGGGTGATAAAATAATATTAACAATGATGAAATCATCAAAATGGGGAATTCATGAAATAGTGGTGAATTGATTATAATTAAAAAAAAATTATGGCTTACTTAAATGGATTAGTTATAAGAATAATGAAGAATTAAATGATGATTATGGGTTAGTGGTATACTAATAGATAGATAAATAGTGATGATTTATTGATAATGTGTTGTGAAAAATAGACCAATTATGCATCACTTATGATTTTTACAAGAGAGAATTCTAATTCTCATAGCACGTGAGAGGTAATCAATGGTATTAAAATTGATGAATAAAATTAATGATTATGAGATGGGGGTTATTAAGGTGATGGGGATATCATACATCATATATATTCTTTTGATTCATGCTAACAAAGCATTATTTACAAAAATATCAAATATATGTCATAGTGAGACCAACACCTTTCATTTACTAGTGGGGGAGATGATGGTTACCTTGGGGGATGTGTGGTAGCTACTACATATTATGATATGAAGGAGGATGGTGTATTAGTGAGAAATATCATAGATAGTATCTTTGGAGAGGTTATTTGATGATGTAATTATGTCTATAATTTACTCAGGTATAGATTTGGATGCCTACATGGAACTAGAGGAGGTGGATGGTCTGACACTAGTTGTGATGGATCTTATAAGTGGAATGTTACTACCTAATAATGATGGGGGACTCTTCCCATATAGTTTGTCCAATGTGGTAGGAAATTTGATAGAGTTTATATATGGGTTTACATGGGGTATATTTGTACTAATGTACTTTTACAAGGAGTTACACGTAATGGTGTATAATAATGGAGCAAGCATTGGTTGTTATACATTAATACATGTTTGGGAATGGGAGAATATATATCTTGAGAGGCACATTAGATATTTTTGAGGTAGAGAATCTGAAGAGCCTTTTTTCCTATAAATGACATGTTATAGTAAGTGGATATATGATAATTATAGGGATTTGACATTTTAAAAGAGAGCCATAGATGACTTGGCTCCACAAGATATCCCATGGATCCATATAGGGAGGTAAATCCTAATTAGTGAGAGGACATGGTATTTATGGAATTTTAAAATATAACTTATTATAGAATGGGGTGACACAAGTATATTATTGAGAGATACATACCAAATAGGGTATTGAGGTCATTTTGTATACAACAAAATGTACATGATTTATCTTGTGTTTTCTAGATCAGTGATGAAGTGGTGATAGTGGGGTCTAGGGATTGACCTAAGAGTGGCAAAGGATATTTGGATACAATTATATCTTATACCCTTTCATTTGAAGAGGGATGTTGTGGATGCAGGAGTGACAAATTCATATAGAGTATAGTGAGAGAAGATTCATCCTATGATTCTTAATCTTCCATACTAGAGGTGAAAGAACATAATAGAGAGGATGTAGAGGGTGTTAAAAGTGATAGTATAGAGGAGAATTTGATAGAGGAGGATTATACAAGTAGATAAACTAGTTGGGGGTGACAAAGGAGATGCAAGGGTAACATCAAGGGCTAACAATTAGGATAGAGGTGATAGGGGTGATGAAAGGATAATATCTTGTGATGACATACATGGTGATGAGGTAAATGGTAATATCCATATGGTTGAGATAGATAATAACAATGAGGGAGATGGATGAAACATCCAAAACCTATGATTTTATTGATTAGAGGAGATAAAGCAATGATATCATAGCCTATAAGATCATTGAAAGATGAGGAATTAATAGATAGGTTTTATTAGGAGATTATTTTTAGCTATGTAGAGATCATAAGATTGAGGAGATGGGGGGTAGAGAGAATAAACTAGCATTGAGAGTGGTATAATATCTAAAGTGAAATAAGTTATTTAGGAGCATATACATAGATAAATTTATGAAATATTTTGGTGTGAAGTACTTGAATTATTAAATAAATGGTTATCTAGATTGGATTACTATACATAGATAAATTTATGAAATATTACTATACCAGACTAAGCAAAAAGAGTTAGGAAGATGGTGAAACAAGTTATTAGGAGCATATACATAGATAAATTTAAGAAACATTTTGGTGTGAATTACTTGAATTATTAAATAAATGGTTATCTAGATTGGATTACTATTATTTCTAGCCAATAAGGATAGAATTATATTTTGGATGGAAGAAATGTTAAACAACCTATGAATTCTAGATACTAACTAGACCCATATGGTAGATCATTGGACCAAGATTAACATTGATGGTTACATCACATATTTACTTTATAAGTATATTTATATTTTGAATCTATGTAAGACTTATTTGTGACAGGAATCCATAGAAAGTTCCTTCAATGACTACCTACTTTGATCAATATGTTGGTCATTGAAAAGGCCATGGCACCCACCTATACCAATATAGAGGAGTCACTTTGGGAATTATGAAAGTGAATGAAATGTAGTAGTGAATGATGTAGAGATAAGAAGAGTAAATTAAACCTAAACCCATAATATGGAAAACATAGAGAAGTAGAGTGAGAATAAAATTCTAAGATTGAAAAGAGAGTTGCAATAACAAAGAAGATGGAATAAACCTGATAATCCAAATTTAACTAAAAATATAACTATGACTAAAATAAAATATGTTGAAGAGATGGGATCCCACATATAAGCTATGAAAGTTACATATGTTTTATAATGTGGATATTTTACAAAGCAAGGAACAAAAGGCACTAAGATTGAAGAAGACATAAATTAGGATAGAGAGGATATGGAATAAAATAAGGAGAAAAAAGAAAGTGCATTAGTATTAAAGTGGTTATAATATATGGGTAGATCATATTTATAAAGAATAATGTTTTTTGGATTAGGGAAAAAATATTCTCTAGAGGAAATTATGCATAATCATATAGAAGTATCATAGGTTCAAGATTACAGACAAAATAATTTAAAGGCACATATCATTATGTATACATGTAATATTTTTAAATTTTATCAAATAATGATGATTTACGTCTTAAAATAACCCATCATGACTCAATATATCTGAGTACATGCCTTAAGGGGTGAACCAAGAAAGGGGTGGGTATACCTTTTGTGCTTTACAAGATTATTCTCCCTTATTGCCACATTATTTCCAATCCAACTAGTTCCTAAAACCTTTTCCTAAGTTATTTCTCCTCCCTTGCACAATACTTTAGTATTTTTCCTCTTTATATCCTTTTTATCCTTACTTGGCACCCTTTTGACTTGTCCAGTACACTAGGTTGACTTGGTCGACCTAGTGTGTTCTGGGGTAACTTTAGGTCTTTTGGTTTATTTGCCTTATGGCTAACCTAGCACAAAATTTAGGCATTAGCCCAAGAATTTACTAGGTTTACCTAGTTGAAATAGTACAACTAACATTCTTGAATAATTTTAAGGTAATATACTCCTATATATACAAGGTAATATGCAATCAAGAATTATTATTCACTCACACTTCTTCATAATCTGCTCTTCCACCATTCTACTTGAGGAGTCTTAACTTAGGTTTCTTATTTTGGAGAATCTAGTCTTATGGATAGGTCTTGGATGATTTGGCCTAAAAAAATGTTCCTTATGAACCACAAAAACCTCTTACAAAGCCCCATTGGCCAAGGGAGATATTGAATCATGATGGATTCACATTCAAGTAAGTATATTCTAACTTTGTTCTCCTCTCTTTTAGTAGATAGAAGTATCATAAGTGTTGGCTTGAATAATATTAATTTTTATATTCTATGTATTATGGTGTTACTCATACTTACTTTATTTGAAGTTCCCTATACATATTTGATTATTTTGCATATATTGCCTCACATTGTGCCTCAAGATTTGGTGTGCACTAGATTAATTTACTTTCTTCTTATTAGAATATTTTAATTTCTCTTATTTATTATCATAAGTGAAATATCAAATCATAGGAATCTTTTATGGTTGTTTTGTTATTGTGTTAGACTATAAGATTTGCAACCCTTCCTAGCATGATATGTTATGACAAGTGATACAAGTGATCTACTAATCGGGTCTAGCATCTCCTTATATTGGTCATGCTCCCACTTAATAAGTGTATGCCCAATCAAAAGTTTAGGTATGATCTACATTATTTGATCTAGGATTAATTCATGTGCATCATGCAATTTTGATTGCATACATTCTGGTGAGCCGAATGTGAATCAAACCCTTGTTAGATTTATTCACTTTTGTTTCATTATTTTGTCATCATTTATATCATATATTCTGACATACTAGTTTGATTCTATTGACCCAGTTCTATTTATTTGTGTATAGGATTATGCAACTAGATCAAGTAGCTCAACCTAGTACATGTTTTTATCACTTTTTATAATTTTAGTTTAGCATACTAGGTTGACCATGTCAACCTAACACATTTTAAGCCACTTTGAGATAGGTTCCTATATAACCTAATCAATCAGCTTGACCTATTATAGGTTTCAATTTTATAAAGTTCTAGATTAGCTTACCAGGTCGACTAGGTCAACATAGTGCACTTTTAGACTTCTAATTTAGCCTACTAGGTTGACTAGGTTGACCTAGTGCATTTTCAACACTTTTTCAATAGTTTTTTATATTGCTTGGTTGACTAGCTTGACCCAATTAACAGATTTTTGATATATTTTTCCAAGTTTATAGATCAACAATATTCTCCTTAACATCACTGAACCACCAAGGTCAGTCTATTATTCTATGTTTCTTTCTATTCTATACTTTCCTTTCAAGTTTTTAGTCTTCAAAACTGCCACTGCATAGCCAACTAGATTGACTTGGTCGACTTAGTTTTGTGTGCTATTTTTTGTCTAAAACAACTAGGTCAACCTAGTTAACCTAGTAAGTTTTCCAAACCCTACCTTCAATAGTGATAGATTGACACTCTCAACCTAGTTCTATGTGTTGTGCATATAGTTTTTTCACTATACCTTATTTCAAAGTTGGAATTCACCTTGTATGCTAATCGATCTTTCTTTTCAAGTTATTTTCATGCTTAGTTGACTATTTATATTCTTTTGCACACATGACCAAATCACATAACATCAAAAAGCATTTTAAAACTTGACTACCTAGGCCAACCTACTTGGATTTCATCACCAAGGGGGAAGCCAACTTGATGCTCTAGTCAAGCATAAAGCATACTTAATGGTATATTTTAGCTAAGCACCCAACACTCTTATCATTGTGGTGTGTGAAGTGAGGGGGTATACCCTAATACCAAGCCTATATGATTACCACTACAATCCCTTTCATCCTAAACATACTTGAAACCTTCCATAGATTGTTATTTAGTACCTTGTTTACAACCACCTACCCCATCATTTAAAACTATTCTTAATAATCTAATTAACATTCTAGGTTGACCAATTAGCTATCATTACTTTCCAATTTATTTGCTTTATCTTTTCTCAATTGTGTGTGCAAGCTAGCATTGGTGTAATATTTTTACTTTATGTGCATCAATTGAATTAGCTAGCATCAATTCAGTTGACTATGTGTTTCCTTTCAACATTTACTTTATTAGAGTAGTTATAAATTATCTTGTTCCATTCACAAATTTGTCATCAATCTTTTCCTTTTTCTTGTTCACTATATTAGGTTGATTTGGTTGACCTAGTACATTTTCTAGCTTCTATGAACTGCACTAGGTCAACTTGGTCAACCTAGTACAATCTATAGACCCTATTTTTATACTAAGTTCATCTAGTTGACCTAGTTCTATTTCCTAATTTTTCTATTTTTTAAGATAATTTCCCATTTCTTTAGTTTTGCATCCTATTAATCTCTATTTAGTCATAATGATGTTTCCTATCAAAATATTTTTGAACAGTCTTAATCCATTTAGATACTATATGGGATGTTCATTCCTTCCTCTCTTCTCCTCCCAAGAGAACCATCACTCTTAGGGCACCTCTTATCCTCCTTCATTTACCAATTGTAACATGGTTCAAATACAACCCCAAGATGAAGTTGATGGATCCAATCCTTTTTAAACCTACCAAAAAACTTCTCAAAATCTTCAAACTAATGTAGGAGTGATTGACACAAGTTTACTTAATAATCACACTAACAATAATTCTTCTAGAAATCCTCCCCCAACACCAATTTGGGGAGTTATCCTTCTACCATCAATCCACCACCTGATACAAACCAATTATTAACTCAAGTGATTCAACAAATGAACATTATACAAAACTCTAAGACCAATCAAATGATGCAAATTCAACAACACTTGATCAATGTGGCTAATCAACCTACAATCATGCATCCTCAAGCTAATCCTAACTACATTCATCCACCTCTTAGAGATGCCTCAGGTTATGTTATTCCTCAACCAATAATGAATAACAATATGCTTTAAACCATTCAAAATGAGCCTTTAGCTCCCTTAATTATATCTATTAACATTGGTAACATATCATCAACTATCAAAGGGCTTGGAAGTTTCAAAGGGACTGCCTGAGGCAATATGCATTGATTCCCTAAGGGGTACCTGGACACAAATCTTAAATTATGAGGGGATCCCTTTTCGGTGTAGGAAGTGTCACTAGACAGGACATATTGCTGCTCATTGTGTTGTTGGGAAATCCAATCCCAGAAGTTCACCTTCTTGGTGGCCTAAGGTTTTCTCTGAACATAGCATCGACAAACAACCTTTGCAAGCAACAATAGATTCTGAGACCGAGAATGAGGAAAGTACGCAATCTAAATCAGAAGATGAAGAGGAATCATTGGAGAATCATTCTAATGAAGACCTTGAGGAGGCTATGGGTAGTGATACAACTGAGCTAGAGGAGGAGGTGGTAGTCTCTTCCCCTATTTTGGAGGATCATTCTAAGAGCCAGACTATGTTTGACTCTCACAAGGATTTTATGCCCACGTGTGTCCAAAAATTACTGTCTTCTGAGGCATGGGTTGCTAAGGTAGCTAAGGTAGAGGATGGTTGGATAGCAGTTAGGAGAAAGAAGTCTAAGCCTTTGGTCCCTCCTCTAGATATGAATCTTCGATCATGCAAAAAGAAAAATCTTAACTTAAAAGATTCTTCCAAAGCCCCCTTTTGCTGACTGGTTTTTGGGGGCTATAATTTGGTCACTTTTTTGGTTTGCTGGTAACTAGTCTAGAAGGTTGTTTAGCTTGCTGTTCTAGTTGGTAACTTTTAGATCAGTGTCTTGATAGTTGTTTTTCATGGTCATATTTGTTGGTAACAGGTCCATGTAAAACCTAGTTTTGGTACTTTGCTGTAATCAGGTTCTTTTGTCAACCTGGTTGTGCTTTAAGGTTTATCTTTCTCCTTGTGTAGGGTTTCGGGGTCCCTTCAAAACTTGTTTTTACCTTAATCTAAAACATATAATCAACTATCATATATGATGGGACTAAAGACCTTGCCTCATTTCTTAAAGCCTTTGGTCATCTCTACAAAGAGTGGATCTAAACTAATACATTTTCTACTACTAAACTCTTAGTTAAAACCTTCACTAGTGATGTATTATAATGGTATAATCAATTACCTCAACATTTTATTTGAAAACTAGAAGATTTGGTTGATCCTTTGGCTAAAGAGTTTTAATACACTGATCTTCCTAAAAATTATCTTAGCCATTTCATAAATGCTAATCAATCTCTTAATGAATTGGTTCATGACTTTATTAAAATATGGAAATCTTTAGCTCATAAAGCTAATTATAATATGTCTGATGATAACATTTTAAAACTCTTTATCATGACTTTAACTCCCACCCTTTAATACAATGTTTGAAATTTTGCTCCTCAAACTCTTAACGAAGCTTTTGACCAAGCTAAATAGCAAGACTTTCTTATGAAGAAATTTGAACCTAATTCTAAACTTCTTAAAGTATATTTTCAATCATCCAATGCTATCACTAGTAACATTTCTTAAACCAAACTAGGAGTTTCCAAAAATTATATGCCTTTAATATCTTGCATACCTCTTTTAGTATATCAAATGCGATAATTTTTATCACCCTCTAAACCTTTCATATATCCTAGTGCTCCTCCTAAGTGGCATGATCCCAACCTATTTTTTTGGTTTCATATCAATATTTGACATTATCATGAATCTTGTAGAGGGTTTGCAAAATGTGCTATTTATTACAAGCTTGGTGATCCATTCAACCACAAAAGCATGATCAAAAGTCATCATCAAGAATACACTAGTTTTTCTTAAAAATGATAATATTCTAAAGCTTCTACATATAATAACCAAAAATATTCTCCCTCTAATCAATCAAATTCCAAGGATGTTTGTGCAATTGATGTTGATTATGACCAATACTTTAAGAACTCTCAATATGTTAATTCAACTAAGGTCAATTATCATCATAAACCATCTCATAAAGATCTTATTACCAAACCTAAAAAACCTTCTTTGGAGTAACAATTAATTAAAGACACTACCACCATCAAAATTAACTTATAAGCCTCTAAGGAACAACTCCCTCCTTCTGATCCTCCAACAACATATATTCCTCCAATGTCTAATCTATCTTATAAACCATGTGGATCTTCTTTTAAATCTCACTAGAATTTTCTTGAATAACTTAACTATATGCCATGTAATATTCATCTTATGGAGTTGGTTCACACTTCACCTTATCATCATAAATTCCTTATGCAACAAATCCAAAAGATTAAAGATCTATCTTCTTTAGATGAAGACCCGCCTTCTATTGATTCTCAACAAACTAACATTAATACCATTGAATTTATGTGTCCCTCTTCTAAGCTTTCCATTGAATTATTTGAAGAGGACATGATTAATGATGAAATTCTATTTCGTGTCAATGATCCACCTCTCTTCATCAAAATAGCCATTAATACCACCCTTATTTGAAAAGTTCTAGTTGACAAGGGTTCTGGTATTAATGTGACCTCTTTATGTATTTTACAATAACTTGGTTATAACAAAAGTCATCTTAAACAAAACCATCTTACTTATCATGGTTTGATAAGATTAATCAAAATACACTTAGTTGTATATGGGTTCCCTTAACCATTGGTCCCAAGACCATTCAAACTAAACTCATGGTTCTTGATCTTCCTTTATCTTATAACATACTCCTTGGTCATTCATGGACTCATCAAATGAGGGCTATTATTTCTTCTAGTAGTAAATTCATTAAATTTCTCCATAATGTAAAATTATATAAGCATGAAGTTGATCCCAACCCATGTAGTATTTAATTACCTAATACTAAATCATAATATCATATTCTTACAATCCCTAAAATCAATAATGCTCCTTTGCTTGAGTTCATCAATATGAATATTGATTTACAAGTCACTCTTGTGAAATTTTGATGATGATGAACCCAATGAATTAAAACATACCTACAACACCACCAAGTTACCTCCATATATTTTTAAATGGTTTCCTCCTTCACTTTTTTCAAGGGATCATATCATTCCTCTCATGGATGAGATTACTAATTTCCCCCCTCCATGCAATGCTCAAGAGCCATCTTTACCTGAAGATGCTTTTACTTTCAATGATTTTGAAGTGGATAAATTGTTTCAAAATCCTCTCACCATGTCTCCTCAAACATTTGGTAATCTTGGGATTTCACCTTCTAAATATCCTCCTAAATCTCAAGCATGAACAATTTCTCCCATATACGATGACAACTATATCATAGTCCAAGCTCAATCTAGAGACTTGGATGTCTTGTATTATCAAAATACCTTAGCTCAAATTCATGATTTTAATCAAGATGTGCATACTATTTTGGTAGATAAAACCTTAGCACCTAAGGGTTATCTACCTCCTATTAATCCTCCTCTTATCAATACTCCTTAGGTGGTAGAAAAAATCACACCTTCTAAACCTATAGAAGTACTTTACTCTTCTTTGCATCCTTTAGATCCTCCCATTGAATCTAATTCTTTTTCTATCAAATAACACTTTAGCACTCTATTTACCTCTTTTACTCCATCTACTTCTAAGATCACACTTGATGACAAGGCAATGTATGTCCATCAAATACATTTTGAATATGATCACCATGATAACCAAAATTTAGATATAGAATTAGATGTTGAGTATTGTGGTCCTCTTCCTAATTTACCTAGTGATGAAGCTATTCTTGAGTTAATTTATACCCGAGAACCTCAACTCCCTTGAAAACATTATAAAATTAGAAATTTTAAAACTAAAACTCCTCACTTCAACAACTTTGTCACTAGAATTAATCCCAAAACTAATCTAATTTCATCTTTACCCAATGCACCATATCACTTTCAATATGGTAATGTTATACTTATTAAAGAAATAACTCATATCAAATATGGTACTCCCTCATTCCCTCAACTGATCATAGTTTCCAAAGAACTTTCACCTTCTAAACATAATAATTTCAGCCTATTTTTTATTAGTATCAAGAGGAATTCATTTGGTCTTACCAAGACATACCTGACATTGACCCTAGCATAGTGGTCCATAACATCATTACCTATCCTAATGCTAAACTTATGCATCAAAAGAAATGCAAATTTCCTCCCAAAGTTACCAACTTATGCCATAAGGGAATCATCAAACTAATTAATGTTAAATTCATTAAACCTATGGATTATTCTAAATGGGTTTCCAATATTGTTCCTATTTATAAAAAGGTTGATATGGTCATTCATATTTGTATTGACTTCTGCAATCTTAATCTTTCTTGTCCTAAAGACAACTTTTCTTTATCTTTAATAGATGCCATTATCGATTCCATGACTAGATATAAAATGTTATCTCTTATGGATGGCTTTTTGGGATATAATTAGATTCATATAGCTCCTTAAGACCAACATAAGACTACTTTCAGCATAAAATGGGGCACCTATTGTTATGTTAAAGTTCCCTTTGGTCTCAAAAATGCTGAGGCCACTCACTAACATATAATGACTCATATATTTCACAATATCATCTATAAAATTGTTGAAACATATGTGGATGATTTTATAGCTAAATCCAAACACCATATAAATCATCTTTCTAATCTTTCCATCATCTTTTATTGCCTCATCAAATATAAAGTTCAACTTAATCCCTTCAAATGTGTCTTCAAAGTGTCATCTAGCAATTTTTTAGGATTCTTAGTCATTTTCCATGGCATTGATGTTTATCCATCCAAGATTATAAATATGCCTTTTCTTTATTCTATTCCTGATATTCATACCTGTCTAGGCGAGCTTGGGGAAATTCAATAATTTATTCCTAAGATGGCTTATTGAATTCACTTCATTAATTCCCTTTTCAAGAAAGGTATAGAATTAGAATGGATGGATCCATGTCAAAAATCCTTTGATAACATGAAAAATATTCATTTATCCACCTACACTCCATCCTTCCAATGATAGACCCTTAATATTATATACTTCTTGCACACCCATATTAGTTGGGCCAATGCTTGCCCAATAGGATGATACAAGCAAGGAGTATGCCATCTACTATATTAGTTAAATCATCATCAGTTATGAAACATATTATACCAAAGTTGAGCATGATTGCCTTGCTATCAATTTCATAGCTAAAAATCTTCATCACTACATGATTTATCAAACCACTTATGTCATTGTTCATTCCGACCCCCTTCATCATTTTTTCCAAAGCATTTCTTATAAGAGATAGAATTTACAAATGGATGGTCTTACATATGGAATTTGATCTTCACATTGTCATTTAAAAGGCTATCAAAAGGTAAGTCATAGCTGACTAACTTATCATAGCTCCTATTTTAGCCACTTCTTCCATTCAAGATAACCTTCCAGATGATAATATTATTTACATTAAAGGTCTTAATCAAGAAATTTATCTTAAATATTATTTTCATAGATTTACTATTGATCTTGAACCTAATCAACTTGATGAATCTTTCACTTCCTCTGACATTACTAAACCAAAGGTTATTATTGAATAGCCTAAAATTAATATCAACTTACATGAGGACACTTGGACCCTTAACTTTGATGGTGCTAAATACCTTCAAGGAGATAGGGAAGGTTACATTCTCACTAGTCCTCTTGGTAAGATAATTCCATTATCTTTCTATTTTACATTTGATGTCACTAATAATATGGCCAAGTAAAAATCTCTTATCTTTGGTATGAGAGCTTCTCTTGATTTAGACATATAATATCTTCATGCTTTGGGTGATTCTCAGCTCATTTTACATCAAGTTAGTGGTGCCTATCAATGTAAAATTGAAAATTTACCACCTATCATCAAATTATAATCACTCTTGCCAAAGACTCTACCTCTTTTAAAATTGATCCTATTTCTAGAGATCATAATTCCATTACTAATTTTTTTGCCTCTTTAGCTTCTCTTTTTCATCCACATCATCATCCAAATAATTAAATTTCCATCATCTACCTACCCTCCTGATTCATTTATCTACCACATCGATATTATCACCATTCAACAATGTTTGTGATATAAAGATATCATCCAATTATTAGAACATCAAACTTATCCTCCTGAATTGGATTCCTATGAAAAGACATGTCTTTGCAAACAAGCTTTTAATTACATATTTAGACATAACATCCTTTATTATTTCAATGCCAAAGGTACCTTACTCCATTGCGTTATGAAAGATAAGGTCCTTCCTCTAATTGAATAAGAACATGGGGTCATTTTTAGTGGTCATTATAGTGGACATGCTACAACCTGCAAATGCCTATGTATGGGTTACTATTGGCCTTCTCTAGAAAAATATGCTATTGAATATGCCAAACAATGTAATACTTATCATCTTCATGATGATCTAATTTATTTTCCACCTATTGAGCTTCAAATTATCAAATCTCCCTAGCCATTTTTAATATGGGGATTTGATCTCATTTGTAAACTTCCCTATTCCCAAGATGGGCACATCTTTATTATCACCACTACTGAGTACTTTACCAAGTGGTTTGAATCCATGCCTCTTATCAATGTCACTAGGCTTACCATATCTAAATTCATTCTCAACTAAATCATTTACTACTTTGGTGTTCATCACACCATCATTTTTGATAATGGTGGCAATTTTCAAAATAAACATGTTTAACAACTTTGCACCAAATTCAAAACAATCACAAGTTTTCCACTCCTTATCATCCAAGGTGTAATGGTCAAGATAAGGCCACTAATAAAATTCTCAATAAAATTATTCAAAAGATAATTTGTGAAACCTATATGGATTGGAATATTCATTTTGGTCCCACACTTTGGACCTATCAGACTAGCATTCGTACTACCACTGGGGCAACTCCATTTTATTTAGTCTATGGTTTTGAGTCAGTTCTTCTTCTTGAAGTTGAGCTTCCTTATCTTTGAAAATCTCTTCATGGAATTATTTCCAATGAATAATTATTTGAATCTCACCTTCATACCATTGATCTACTTGATGAACATTATCTCTCTGCCTTACACAATATAACCACCAATATAAGGCTTGTATTGCCCGATAACATAATAAACATGTTAAAATCCACACATTTAATGTTGGTGATCTTGTCCTTAAACTATAATACACCCATAATAAAGAAGGTAAATACACCCAAAAATGGTGGGGCCCATACTTAAATATATCCTTGGTCTAAGCACTTATCATCTTCAAACTAATGAAGGCCATGTTTTTAAGGAGCCCACCAATGCTCAATTCCTAAAAAATTACTTTGCCTAAACATTTCCTTCTTGTCATATTTTCTATCTATATCTATCTAACACTTTTTATAGGTTACTTAAGCATGGGTCTCTCCCTCTGTAATAGTTCCCTCTTATTGACAAACCTTAAGTCCTCCCTTTCTTTGGCCTTTTGGTTTCTTGATGTACCATAGTCTTCATTATCTTAATTTCCATTCTTCCTTTTGTTTACCAATTTTAATTTGATGCCCCTTAGGATTTTATTTTGTGATTTTTTCTATAAGACCCTAGATAGGACCTAACATCCCTAAAAAACCACCATCTTTTTATCTTCTTTCTCTTCCTTCTACCTACTAATGTTATTTTGGCATCCTTTAGGTTTTTCTTTGTGAGGTGCTTTGTACAAAGGTTCCCTCACTTTATTTTTTATTATCACCTTCATTAGTCTCTCTTGTATGAGCTTCTTTATAATACCGTGGATAGGACCCAACCCTCATAAAATTACCATTCTTTTCATGTTCTTTATTCTTGTTCTTAAACATTAACTTTTAATTCTTTTGCTAGATGGAATCTACAAAACAATCTATGTTAGCATGTTTTCCTCCATTTCCCTCTCTCTTATGATAAGGAATCACACCTTTGTTGTCATTGTATCCCTCTCTACCCTTTGCCACATTTTTTGTAATTTAAAGCTATTCAAATTGTTTCATGTGTCATTCCTCTTGATTTCCCCTTTCTTTCTTCTTTGCATTAGATAAAACAAGGTTAAAGTCAAGATATCACTTTTTTTTTACCTAGATTTATGAGACTCTTAGACCCCATGCTCTTTGAAATTGATCTTTCTTAGAAACCTTATCCTAAGTTTTCAAATGAAAGTCATCTTCAACACCCATGTTTGGTATTCCAAATCCATATGGAGGAGGAATGTAAAAAAATCCATCAATAAAGTTAAAATCTAAATCATTTCAATAAAATGCAATGATATTTAAAAGGCAACATACAAATCTCAAATGTCAAATTCACACCAAAAAATATGATTTCAAGAACATATCCTATCTCTAATCAAAGATCAAACTCTACAGTCAGTTTCACATAGAGTTAAAGTCCTTTGGAGTGAAGTAAGCCAGTATATTAGAATAGGGGATTTCAAAATATATATGGTACTACCTACTTTCTCACATAAGTACCTAATCTTTGTAGTAGAATAACAAATCCATAAGGGGTCTTGAAGAGTGGGTAACACATCATGGGGAGGTAGGTTCATTTTAATTTTCATGCATATAGCCTTCATAGGATGATATATATACTCCATTTGTTGACCCAAGACTTGTGTGGATAATAAAATCTCTTTTGAGTCCCTAAGGTTGATAGTCTTTTTGTTTTGACAAACCAAATTTAAGTGTCTTCACTTTGATAAAGAGTTTTCTCTACCTTGGTTTTTCCCTCATTCTCCCCTACACCCATTTCATTCCCCCCCCCTTAATAGATAAATTATGATTACAAATATATTTTCTCTCTTCTTTAATTCCTTCTTCATTTTTTAAAAACATGTTAGCACTACTTTGTTTTAGTTTTATCTATCTTTAGATGCAAAACATGTTTTGAGAAACTTTGGATCATTTTATTCACCTTATTTTACATTTACTAGACTTAATTTACCTTTATTTTTCCATTTATCATGGTTTTTCTATTCTACTATTACAAACACCTGATTTTGTACCCTTTATCCATTATTGAGTGAGATGTGGATTGTTATGCTCACTCAATAATGTTGTTTTCCCTTTTATGCACCTTATTCCATTGTTGAGAGAGATGTGGATTATTAATGCTCACTCATCTTGTTTTACCATTGATTTATCTTGCTTATAATTCTTTTTTAAACATGTTTCCTTTGTTTGAATTGGTGAGTTTGCCTTTCTTACTTAAGGTTTACTTATTTTATATTTTTGGTCTTTAGTGGCCTTAGCTTTTTGGTTACCTGATTTACTCTTTTTTGACTTGGTAATTTGGTATAACATATAATTTGTCACCTAGCTTACCAAATTCCCAAGTACACCCCATCTACATAACACCAATTATCTTGGCTAACTTACATTTGTTCATTTTTTATCCTTATTTTTGTGTTTTTAGGTTTGTCAAAAGTAGTCTCTGCACCCACCACAATCAAAACTAAAAACATAGCTGACAATCATCCTATGATAAAGGTAAGTCAAGGTATGCATCACATTTACTTTTTAGTTAGTTTTCCTTTCTATCATTTACTTTCAGTTATTTTATGATTTTTAAAATACTACAATTTTTTTTGCATCAGCATTGTGTGTGTCCTTATGTTCTTTCTCAAATCACCCCTATTACATCTTAGTGATAAGTGATGAGCCTCGAGTGGGGAATATGTATACACATAATATTTTTAAATTTTATCAAATATGGATGCTTTACATCTTGCAACAACCTGTTGTGACTCAATCTCTTTGAGTGCATGCCTTAAGGGATATATCAAGAAAGGGTTGGGCAAACCTTTGGTGCTTCATATGATTTTTATCCCTTATTACCACATTATTTCCAATCCAACTAGTTCCTAAAACATTTTCCCAAGTTATTTTTCCTCCCTTGCACAATCTTCTAGTATTTTCCCTCTTTCTATCCCTCTCCTTACTTGTCACCCTTTTGACCTATTCAGTACACTAGGTCAACCTGGTTAACCTAGTGTGTTCTAGGGTAACTTTAGCTCTTTTGGTTTATTTGCCTTCTAGTCGACCTAACACAAACTTTAGTCATTATCTTAAGAATTTACTAGATTGACCTGGTCAACCTAGTGCAACTAGCATTCTCAAATAATTTTAGGGTAAGATACTCCTATATATACAAGGTCATTTTGGTCACTTTGATAATATGTAATCAAGATTTATTATTTTCTCGTGTTTCTTCACAATCTAGTCTTCCACCATTCTACTTGAGGAGTCTTACCTTAGGTTTATTATTTTGGAGAATCTAGTCTTGTGAATATGTCTTGGATTATTTGGCTTAACAAAGTGATCCTTATGAACCACAATAACCTCTTACAAAGCCCCATTGACCAAGGAAGAGATTGAATCATGATGGGTTCACATTTAGGTAAGTATATTCTAACTTTGTTTTCCTCTCTTTTAATAGATATAAGTAGCATAATTGTTGGTTTGAATAATATTACTTTTCATTTTCATATTCTATGTATTAGGGTATTACTCATACTTACTTTATTTGAAGTTCCCTGTACATATTTTATTTATTTGCATTTAACCCCTCACATTGTACCCCAAGCTTTGGTGCACACTAGATTATTTTACTTTCTTCTTCTTAGAATAATTTACTTTCTCTTATTTATTAGCATAAGTGAAATATCAACTCGTAGGACTCTTTTAGGGTTGTTGTGAATTTGTGTTATATTTTAGGCTTCGGAACCCTTCTTAGCATGATATGTTGTGATAAGTGATACAAGTGATCCCCTAATCAGGTCTAGCAGATCCCCATATTGGTCATGATCCTGCTTAATAAGTGTATACCTAATTAGAAGTGTAGGTGTGCTCTATCTTATCTGATGTAGGATTAATCCATGTGAATCATGAAATTTTGATTGCATACATATTCATTTTGAAAGTAATAATCACTCAAGCCTATTTTATCATCATAATAGAGAAAGAAAAATACAGAAGAGAGGACATGTCGAAATTGGTTTTAATCATTTATAGATAAATTTGGTAAACATAGCATAAAAATAATAAATCAATATATAATAAGAGGTTAGGATAGGTTGGGTTTAATTTCAAAACTAGTTTTAAGACACCCATAATGACTAGTGTGCAAAATCCCATAGTAATAGTTAAAAGTGCACCTATAATGACATTCAACACATGATTGCTTATTTATTTAAATCTATGTGATGGGTATTCTAATCTTGAACAATATTTATTAACCTACAATATGAAGTGGTAGGTTAAGGGAGTGATTGATGAACATGTGAAGAAATATGAATTCATAAGAACCTTAAAAAGTTAAGCTCTGGAGTTCATTTGTAAAATGAATTTTAATTACCTAATTATTTAACAAGTTAAGGATTAACTAATCATAGAATTTAAGATGAATAATTTTTAAAGATAGAACATTTAATATATTAAGGACATTTAATAGTGAAGCAAAGAATCAGTATGGTAATATGATCACGGGTTTTTAAATGCAATGAAAAATATCCATTTTATCATGGAAGACAAAGATAAGACTACTTGGTTTGTATAAGTGCTATAGTCAAGTATTAGATTTTTCATTACGTATTCATATTTTTTGACTAATTTTGATGCTCAAGAAATTGTGCTCTAGGTAGTTTAAATTGGGGATTATGGAGATTCTCCATCAATGCTCTAAAATTGAGATGAAAATATATGCTTTTATCAGAAAGATTTATGAGCTTCATGGGATTAATATGTCCAAGTTATGTCTATGGTGTATGGTGTGTGGTAAATAATGACATCATAATAATGATTATCCTAAAATAAAAATTGAATTATGTGACATATACATAGTATTAGGTCATGTAACCTCAAAGTTCCATTTAATACATTAGTACATTTAAAAATCCATAGAGTTTGTACTATAATTTTTATAAGTTGATTAATCATGATGAGAAAATTTTCTATGCTCTACAATAAATAAAATAAGATATCACCAAGAATGTATTCACAGTCATAATACATTATATACTACTATGAAATAAGAAATTTTAGGTCTAGAGGTCAAAATGACTAGTGTGACACAAGGTGGTCCCAGGTGGATGCCTTCATCTCCCCAATATCAACCCCAGGGTCTAGCTGGATGACACCATCATCTCCATAATATAAATATCAATCCTCATGGATCACTATGAGTCTTCAATATCAAAAATCAAATTGGGCTCCATCATTAGGTTATTGATAGTATGGTAGATGTGATGTACAACAACAACATCTAGGAGGATCTAAATAGAAAAAATTACAAGGTTGTAGTTTTTAATAAAACATAACAAGATATAGGGGAGGATATCATGGTGGATACTAGACATGTCAAAATAATGAGAATCATAAATCTCATCAATTAATTCAATGTTATATATGCAATAAATATAACCACTTCACATGAAACTACTAGAATAATCCTCAAAGACAAATGTACTATGTATATTGTAGAGTTTTAGGACAACATGACACTAAATATTGTCCAATTTTAGAAAAGAAAAGGAAATAAAAACCTATGTGAAATGTAAATATGATAAATTCATAACATAGGAGGATGCATTCATTAAAGTAGTCACAAAGCAACAATGCACATAAAAAGGATTAAACACATTAGATATGCCACCAAATCAAATAATTAAGAAGGTTTAATAGGATGCATATATTGATCCTACAAGATAAAAAGGTTTGATTTATCAAAAAAATAAGTCGTGTATAAAATACAATAATAGAATGCATTAGAAGGTGATGCTACAATTATTGATGAATAAATGTATGGGCATAAAATTCACATAATGCAATAGGAAGGAGTAGTGACTGCATTAATATATCTATTGAAACTATTAAGCACTTTGTGAAATGAAAATATTTCTTAGAATATTCAAAATCTTCTACATAATTTGATCGAGTGCACATAATGTGGGAAAAAACATACCAACAAAGTTATATGACATGTAAAAACTAAAACACTCTAGGATGAAGACTTTAGAATGTATATTGAACCTATAGGGTATGAGGTGATTAATGTTTTATTTTACTTTGGGAGAACATTAAATATGATATTTAGATCTACATAGGAGATTATTTGTTAACCACCACTAAGCTATAGTCAAGTTACTCTTAGTCTTGGAAATTATGGATGAGTAAAATGAATTAGATAGCTGAAAGATATAGAAATTAAGGTTGTTAACTTAATATTGCAAGTATATTTTGAGGTAATTGACATGAAAATATAAGAGACCCATTATCCTACTTTGATTAGTAATAAATGTGATTATGATGGTTAAATTATTATCAATATAGTGTAAAATCAATTGGAGGTACATCAAGGATATAAGATAATTATGATACCTTTGAACAAATCTAAGCATAAGCCATATGTTATCTATAAAGAACGAGAGTCTCCTTATGTTTATGACAATAATAATTGGTTTAAGGTGAATGCAAATAACAAACATAACACTATATGAGTTTTTGAATACTAGTTCTTCAATCATCAACCACATCAAATACAGTTGAAACCATATGAACAGTCTATGTATAGATCAATTATAATGAAATCACCAACACATTACTTTTAGATTGAATAATGTAGGTCACCTTTTGTGTGATCACCAACTAGATCTGAGGTAGATTTATTGAATAATATAAGTTTGAAAACTATGAATTACATAAAACCTAATCCAAAAGGTACCTTACCTTGGAAAGTGACATCTTTGGTAAGTGGTCATTCAGATACACATATGCTAAATTAGGTCTAAAGAGATCATGAGATGTGTCTTCTATGAATGGTGTTCACCACTGAATGACAAAATCCATTATAATTAATAACTAAGGATCTTAATTATTTCATTTTTATATTAGAGCATCATGTACCTAATATGGACCAGAGAGTATGTGTGCTTAATTATGCATTTAATGGAAATGCTAAAATCTAGTGGGCAATCATAGGAAAACACAATTATCTTGGGATGAGGCATGCAAATTTATGGAAGAAAATTTTCATATACCAATCATTTTTATGGTATATTGTAAAAAATTTCAAGAAAGATAGTGTCCAAAGTTGTATGTGCATAGCTGCATAGACATATATTCTATATAGGGTGTGGAACCTAAGTAATGGGTGCATGTTTTTAGATACAATTTGGCACCACTTCCAACTACTTGGTATATGAATTAGGATCACAAGCAAGAAACTAAACATTAGGTTTAGGTTCAACAATATTTTATTCAAACATTTATTTTTAAAGATGTAAATCCTATAGTATATAATGATTTACAAAAATTGAAAACATTTCTATGTCATGGGTGAGAAAAAAACTTGAGTATTGTGATAGACTCATCATCACATAAATAAGAAAAAAATTATTTGAATTAGTTTATATAAAATTATAAGGTTAGTAAAAATAAGGAATAATTTATTATAAAACCTTGTAATAAGATTCAATATGAATTGACATGGTCTAATAATAACGATGAGGATCTGGACTTGAATGGCTTCTTCAAACTAG
The DNA here is from genome assembly GCA_037957365.1 of Torreya grandis. Taxonomy (NCBI): domain Eukaryota; kingdom Viridiplantae; phylum Streptophyta; class Pinopsida; order Cupressales; family Taxaceae; genus Torreya; species Torreya grandis. The sequence continues at coordinate 1,540,443 of JARHVA010003579.1, forward strand.
AATGTGAAGCTAAGACACAAAAAACTCAAATCATAGAACAAAATTAGGAAGAAAAGATATTAATTTTCATTATTTTGGAAGAAGGAAAAATAAATATACAAGAATCCATTCCTAGTGAATATAATAGGATATTCTAAGAGCCACTGAATACAATTGTTGAGAATACTGGGATAGAGTTTATGCCAAAGCTTGAAAATTTGGGATATTAATGGAGTTATAATGAAATTTAAGAAGGTTTGTAGCTATTGAGGGATTACCAAGATGTTTTTCACACTAAATTTTCATAGGTGAAAGGGGTAGATCCATCATTAGTAGAGATGCACATTAAACTCAAAGAGTGTACAAGACTCGTAAATAAGCATCCATATATATTAAATCCCAACATGAAGTTAAAGGTGAAGTATGAGAAAAATTGCATGTAAGAATCAAGTATTATTTACCCAATCAAAAATGTAGATTGGGTTAGTCCCATGGTAGTGCAGCCTAAAAAATTAGGTGAAATTTGAGTATGTGGGGATTGTCATGCTTTGAATGATGCTTGTATCATAAACCTATTTCATATACATTTTACTTATGAGGTTTTGGAAAAAGTAGGACATGATGTATATTACTTTGTAGATGGATTCAGTGGATATAATAAAATTCTCATTGTAGATTAGGATTAGGCCAAGATAACATCTACAACTAAATGGGTTTTTTTGCATATAAAGTAATGTTATTTAGCCTAAAGAATGTTCCAATTATATTTTCTAGAGCTATGGTGACTAATTTTAAGAACTTTATTATTGATTTTATATAAGTTTATTAAGATGATTGGGATGTATTTTCTTTTTTTAAATATCACTTGTCCAAATTGTGACTAATGTTAGAATGTTATAGAGCTCTACCAATTATACTAATTTCAAAAATGCTTATTTTTCACACAATTTAATGTTCTATTGGGATTTTTAGTCTGTAGTGAAGTAATTTTGGTTGATAAAGCCACAATTACATTAATATTAGGTATGAAACCTATTAACACTCATACAAAAGTGTGGGCATTGTTTGGTTCATGAAGGGTACTAAAGAAAGTTTATCAAAAGCTATATAACTATCTCTATGGACTTGGAGAATTTTTTGCATGAGGATATAAGGTTCAAATGGACACAAGAGTGCCAACCAATATTTTTTAGATAAAATAAAGGTTATTTAAAACTCCCATATTTGTCTTTTTAGATAGGACTTATACATTTAATATTCATGTAGATGCTTTAGGTATTGTGGTGGGTGTTGTGTTAGTGCATGTAGGAGATTATGGACTAGAGAATCTTATCCATTTTGCAAGTAAAAAAATATCAGCTGTAGATAAAAAATAAACTAAGATAAAATGATAAGTACTATAAATGGTATTCACACTATATAAATTTAGGCATTATCTTCTCACAACACCCTTTTAGTTCTTACTAATCATCAAGCTTTGTGGTACTGGGTTAAAAAACCTAGGTTGGGTGTAAGGATCTCTAAATGGCTAATGTTATTCCAAAAAAAATAGTTTAGGATCAATGTTAAATCTAGATGAGATAATGTTAGACCTAACCACTTGAGAAGGATTCAAAATGGAGAAGAACCTAAAGATTTTCAATATGAATCACTAGACACATCTCTTTAGAGTCTGTATGATTCCTGATAACATAGAAGATATATCCAATTTTATAGAACATATAATCTTTCCAATGCATTATGTTGAGTGAGATAAAAATCAATTGATTACATGAGTTATTCCCTGTACTATCATAAATGGATTTTTAAATAACATGGGAAAATATGAGGTGATACACATATTAGATTTATATCATGAATGACCTAAACTTATTTAAGCGGCACACCAAGTAATTATTGGGGGACATGTCAAAAGTGAATATACTATAAATAATATATTGAAAAGTGGTTTATGGTGGCTTACTCTATTGTAGGATACACATCATGTTAATAAACACTATGATATTTACCAAATGATGGGATAGGTGAATTAGAGGGATGAGATGCCTTTGGACCCAATTCTAGTGAAATAACCTTTTAAAAAATGGGGTATTAATTTTGTGGGACATATCAATCCACCAATAAGGTGAAGTCATACAAGGTATATCATCACTATGATAAATTAATTTAAAAAATTGGTTGAAGCTATTACAAAACCAAGTTGCAGTGTTAAGTATACAACCAAGTTTTTATATGAAACATCATTACAAGGTTTGGGTGTCTAATAAAATTGGTCATCACTAGGGGAACACACTTATTAAACAATACAATCATGACTCTCATATATTAATTTATGATATTTCACCATACATATATTACACATCTTCCACATGTAAATGGACAAGTTGCTTAAAATAAAGTGTTGGGAAAGATGTTAACAAAGATATGCAATGTAAAATGAGATGATTGGGATGATATAATTTGTATTATTCTTTGGGCATACAAAAAAATTACAAATGTGTGATAAGCTTCCCCCATTTTATTTGGTGTATGGACTTGAGGCAGTAATGCCCATGGAATATATAGTTTCTAGTTTGTGCATTGTTATGATAATGAAACTTAGGGATTGAGATTCTTGATAAACACTATTGATGGATTTACCCAAAATAGAATAAAATTGGAAAATATTGAAATGGATTTAGGAAGTTAACAAGCTAAGTTAGAAAGTGTGCCATGATCACATGTGATCCAAAAAATTCTATCTAGAACAAGTAGTCTTACTATAGGATTGAAGATTTAGATCACTTCTGGGTAAGTTATGTATCAAATCTAATGAACCTTATTTTATTCATGATGTTTTAAATTAGGGAAAAGTATCTCTAGGGAGCCATTCTACAAGGTGTATACACTCAATTTTGGCCACTTTATTTTCTAAACTAGGATTCAATTCATTTTCTAGAAAATAACACATTTCAAGCCTAGAAATCACATTAATTACCCAAATTCATCTACATAAGGGATTTAATCAACCATAAACATGATGAGGCTAACTTATTTGGCATATTACCTTGTATACAACAAAAACCTAGTTTAGTTTTAACCTTAGTCAAATTATGACCTAGTAATTTGTCACTTTTAGCTTGTCAAGCTATTAATTCAAAATATTTAAAACAATTACCAAAAGCCAAAAATCACCAAGAAAGATTAATTACATTTAAAATCTTAATTAACCTACCTAAACAAAAATTCCAGATCAAATTAGTGAATTTCATTTACTAAAAAAGGAAATTTTAGCCAAATATGAAGTCAAAGGTCAAAGGAGCTAATAAAGTGACTTATTATTTCCTAAATATTGCAAAATTATGAGTCACACCTCAAAAATATCTAAATTGATTTATCATGCCTCAAAAAAATTTGAAACTGAGGTGTCAATATTTCATGAGTGCTTTGACCCAACCCAGGGTTAGCCTAACTCAACCTAGGTTAATTTAGACTAAATCAAATTTATAATATAACCTAACCTCTCTAGAGTTAGAGTTAGTTCTTAGATCTATAAATACAAGTGACCACACCAAATTCCAATTTTTTTTGTATGTAAGGTTATTCTATTGAAATACCTTCTTAAAACATTTGAGAGTAGTTTTATAATGCCCAATTTATGCCAAGCTTCACATCAAGCCACAAGTGATCATTGGATATATACTACCACCATGAAAGAGTATTTATAAAAGACTCTAATCATTATAGGATAAACATGAACATCCTTATTCCAAAAATTAAGCATCAAATTAGATAAAAGAGGTAAGAAATTTGTATTTTATTTATCTCTAATTTGTCATCTTACTAATTATGTTATGCTCTCCCTAGTTCTTGGGCAAGAGTGTTTAGTCTTAGTGTATTGTTATGCTTTATTTTTTTCATTTGGACTAATAAGGGACTAATATGCATTTTTTTAACTTTTTGAGCACCTAAGAAACATAAAAGAAAATTAGTGGACCATGATCCCTTACGACTAAGGAGAATGATATATTAACCTTAGTTTTATTAACAAATGCATTTAATTATTCAAGTTTAGAGTTTTAGCCTTGAAATTAATGTCATTCTATTTTTTATTAATTGGTGGCTTCACCTTGTGTAATGGTGGATTCACTAATCATGTGTTTGTTTAAAATCTTTATTTGTGCAAAAATAATGGATTTTTAATGGTAGCTTTGACTTGCTAAATGACAACTTTAATCTATAGAATCAAGAGCTTTGAGCCTTTGAAATAATGGATTTTCTAGGTAACTTTACACAATGTCTACCTATTTTCTTATTGTTTTTGATGGCTTCACATGACCTAAGTAGAGGCTTAACTCTGATAAACATCAAATTCACCAATGTTTCTCTTTATGTCTATCTTTACAAGAAAATATCAGCTTTTCCCTAACAAATGATGTCTTTGCTCTATGTTTTTCCAAAACCTGAAAGCTCAAAATGGATATTTGATTTTTGGCTTAAGGACAAGAAAACCCTCTAACATTTTGTAAGACCTAAGGTGGAGAGATATAAAAGCTTAGTCATTATTAAAATCTCACATACACTTTTGTTTGGTGCTTAAAATAAACTTAATCACACTTGTCTTTGAGTTTTTGAAGTTTTTACATGTGAAAACAAGGCTAAGAGGCCAAAATTTCAATCACACTTTGATTTAGTGCTATTAAAAGGAATAAACATTTTAGTTAGATCTCTTAAGATATTTTTCACTTCATTTTTGTTTTCCTACCAGTTAAATTTCAAAGTTCATAGTTAGATTTCTTATTTGTGGAAAATTAGGAACTATTATGTGTATGCCCTCCCCCATCCCCTTTAGGAAACTTGGGTGACCAAAATCACTTAGTCTATTGCTTTGTTTGTTTGGTATTATTATAAATAATGCCACATATGATATCCCTAATATCTAAGTGACTTATGTGACCCATTAATGACCTTTAAATCGATTCCATTTTATTTTCTTGCATCTGGCTTGTGGGTGGGATCCCATTTCTACATCATAAGTTATTTATGGGTGCATTAGCCTGGGGTTTCATCTCCTAAAATTGTACCAACCCACTCCATGGTGGGATATATAAATTGGGCACATGATACTATGATTTCAATAGGTTTGATTGGATAACCTCTTAGATCCTAACAAAAACTCAAGTTAGGTCTTAATAAACATTAGACTCTACTAAGTAATACATGGTTAGAGTCATTATGTAAAGGAATAAACCCTTGTATAGTAAGTTAGTAGGTATGAACCTAATTTCCATGATTGTTCCCTTGTGTTAGCCATACTTGGGACCAATTAGTGCATTTTATATTTATATATTTTTAGTCAACCCCACTTATCATGAAATTTCTTTCCAAATGATGAGTGTTTCTCACTCTAAGTTCATGCCACGTAAAAATTCTTGAGAAATAAAGGGGGCATAAAAACTCTACCTAAACCTATAATTTAATTTTTGGATTAACACTTAATTACTCTCAAGCATTGGTATATTAGTGGAAATTTGGAAGAAGCTATGCACACCTATGTTAGGTTTAGATATAGGATGAGCCATTAGTGCTACTTCTATTTTTTTTATTTACATGTGTGTTTTTAGACTAAAATTGTTTGGTTGTATTTTTTCATTAAAAAAATTCTAAAATGTTACATTATTTTCACACCCCTTTAGCCTAAGAGGTATTACTCTATCCATTTTGTGTCAGACTTTTTCCCTTAGAGTTATATTTCAAAAACTATTTGTGTGTCACTTGTTTTAATGGGTCATCATTACACTACCCATTTCATCTCAAACATTTGCTTTATATTTTTGAGTCCAAAACCATTAATATGTCATTTATTTGAAGTAACATTGTTACATTGCCTAAATTGTTCTAAAATATTATCAATTTTCAAACCAAGTTCCAAACCATTGTTAAAGCTCTTATTTAAAATGCACAATTATGTTACTCATTTTGGTCTAGATATTTTACCTTAATACATTTGAGTCTTTTTGCATTAAATCTAAAACTCAATATTTCAAAGTGTAAATCCTAAAGTAATTAGGTTTATGCCAATGCCTCAGCTAATTTAGGAGTAGGTTATCTACCTTTTATGTTTAGATTGTGTTACTTGGGTTGATTTCCTATTTGATCTAAAAGACCCCTCACCTAGACCTAGATATTATTATTTGTATTTTACCTTTTTTGAGAGTCCTTTGATCTAAGTTTTTGTCATATGCCTTGTTTGAAATTTGTTGTGCCAAATTATGAATGTACTAGTTCCATTGTTCTAATAGTATTTTTTGAGTCAAATATCAAGTCTTAGTGAGCCAATTATCGAGTATCACCCAAGCCAATTGCCTTAGGTTAGTTTATTTTCAATTTATTTATTTTTTAGTCTAGCCTTGTTTTCATGATAATAATTATAACTTCCTTTGGGCAAATCATTGATATCCTTTGATCCTAGTTTATAATTGTTCTACTTTGTCTAGACACTTTCATCATTGATCATAATTACCTTTGGTAAAATTAGTACCTTGGCCATAGATGATTTTTATCAGCTTTTATGTTACTTTTGTCACTGATTATAACCATATTTTGGAAAATTAGTATCATTTATTAGACCTATTTTGAGTTTGCTTTATTATACCTTTGCCTAGTTTAGTTTCTTTACCCTTTAAGCCTTTTTCATAGAGACAAAGTTTGTTTGTGTTTAGACCTAGGTGTTTGTTACATGTAGGCCCTTTATTTTTCATGAAACCTATCTATAGATCCTAACATGCCTCATGGAATGCTTAATGGGACCATGTATAATCCAGACTATGAGAACTTTGTGACTAATGACCCTTTTGTTCAAGAGTCATATGATGACATAGCTTATGAGATGGATCCCTATCCATCTTATAAGATTCCATATGTTGAACAATGGTATGAACCATTAGCACAATATTTGGTGTTTTTACCTCCTTATATAGTCCAAAAACTAAGGCAAATAGCGTAGTGCCTTGCTCAAACGATGGATAACATTCAAAAAAGACAACAATAAGAGCCTTATTATGTTATTATGATAACATAGACAAGATATGATCTGTAATTTTTTGAATTCCATTTATTAGATAATAAAGATGAAGTTATTTTTAGATCTATCAAAGTATGATCCAAGTTTCTGTAGACACCAAAAATTGGTCACAACTGGGTTCCAACCAAACTTCAGACTGATTCCTACCAAACTTTGCAAATTAAGCCTATTAATCATTGAACATCCCAAATTTGTGTATGCATCATTCACTAAAGTTCAGAATAATGTTGAGGCATCCCTACTTGGGATACTAGCCTATATACAATAATAACCTCTCATAGATTCATCCCTAATCACCTTGCACAACTATCAGTTTGGCCTATGGACCTATTAAGTGGGGCACTTGTGCACTTAATCAAATCTTGAAAGAGTTAAAATGCTAATCAAAATAAATTAACAAGATAAATAAGATTAAATGACTAGTTAAATTATCCATTTATAATTAATTAATATCTAAAAATTAAAATTCCAAAATTTTAAATATCCAAGCCTTTCATCATTGCCTTTATGAGTTACCAAGCCCTTTGAAAATATCTTAAAATATCTAATTTGAGATCTATTGACCAAATTTGACCTTGTAGGTCAAATTGGGACCCCTATAGGAAAAAAATTGAATTTTTAGATGTTTTATGGGTATAATATCCTATCATGGGGTGTATTATAAGTTATTTTATGTCATTTAATGTCATCTTAGCCTTGCTCCTAGTCATATTTATCATTTTGAGTCATTTTGGGGTTAAAATAGGGCATTTAATGAGTTATACATCCTCTTAGGGAAGTGTGAAGGTGTAAAAATATTACGTCACATGCCATGTGTCCTATTATGTCTTAGTTAACTATTTCTAACTAAAATTGGTAGGTGCTTCAGAAGAAAGAGCTATTTTCTTTGGAAAAGAGAAGAGTTTGACACTTGTATGACCCATGGGAAAGTGTGCCATGTGGGGTAAGATCATGAGGTGACTCTTCAAATTCCTTATATCCATTTCAATGCTTTAATTACTTTTAAAGTTTTAAATTTAGGATAAAACCATTATGCTCCTTTTTCACCCTTTTAGGAACATAAAACCAATATTTAGGTTTGTCCTTGATACGAAGAGTTAGAGAAATTCTAGGTAAAAATAATTTGGGAGGTGAAATTAAAATTAGATAGATTAATTTTCATAAAAATATTTCAAATATTGGTGTCTTGTGCTTTATGAACCATCCTCATCAAACTAACTGTGTTTTTCTGCTTGCCAATCTATGTACCCTATAGGTTTTGCCTTATTTTGAGTAGTTATATACAATCCAATTTTTGAGGTGGTTTATATATGATTTTTAATGTATCCCCTCATGATCCCCATGATTTTTTTTATGTTTTAATGTGTTTGGATGAGCCAAGTAGATCAAGTTGCAAGAGGAATCACTTTTATATGTAACAGATAGTTTCCCACCATTTTTAGATCTTCATGCTTTGACAAAGGTTTTATAAGGGTTTTTATAGGTATATTTACATGTTTTAAATGTGATATTTATTACATTTCACCTTTCAATATCATTATTCAAGGCAATGTTCTATGAAGGTGTAGTCATGAACACTATACAGTCAACTTTTGCTCACTATTTACTTGCAATCATGATGAAGCATGTGTATGGAGCTCATATAACATGTTCACAAAGGTAAAATGAAGTTCATAAAGACATTAAATATCTTATTGTATCATTATATAATGAATTGAGCTTCTAAGTGAGTAAGGGACTGTGGCACTCAGCCAACACATTCACTCACATAATCCTACCATTACCATGCACCTATAGGTACCCTCATGAAGATCTCAGGTTGAAAAGGAGTGTCTAAGTTGAGTAAAGTTTTTATAGTTACAATATTATATTTGAGACCTTTTAAAGGATCCAAAACATCATTGAATCTCATAAACTATGTTCATTTCCCAAACTCTATTTACTGCCTAGATGCAATTCAGAATGCACCTATAGGTTCTTGGAAGAGAAATTTACATTGAATAGGATGTGTTGAAATTTTTTTTATACCATTAGAGTTTAAATATTCCATTTTAAATCATTTAAATAGGTTTTTAACTCATTTAGGGACTATATCACTTGTTCATTATTTGAAATTTCTTTATTACTTGTGTATGTGTAAATATCCACCTATAGGTGGCTGAGCATTATTCTAAGATGCTTGTACATAGAGGTTGAAACATATGGCGACACATAATTAAGGTATTATTATGATTAAAATTCCATGGTAGACTTATTTGGAAGGATATATTGGTAGATATAATGGAAACCATGATCAAAGCATAAGATGATTGAGTTATAAGATTTAGTCCCCAAAATGTGAAAATGGAACACCTAGGCCATTTTAGTAGGGTCATATGGTAGGATTTTCAATTAGTTTTATGCTTATAAATGTGTTTTATTAGTATTACCTACATGTTAGAAGGAATATTATATTTTTTTGGGATGTATGATTAATGGAGGCTGGTTATAGAAGAGCCCAAACTTGCATCTTTATGCACTAATTTCAAGCATTGATATCTATAGGTTTTGATCCAAGGGAGACCTTTTTCATCCAAAGTTGAAAAAGAGACTATGAATAATGTTTTAATGTATATAATGGTTTTAATTAGTAATTTTTATCTAAAATATATTTAATGGGATGATACTTTGTGTTTTGCTTCCTATACACACCTACAATCTATACAAATAGCCTAAACACCCACTTATAACTGACAGTAACCTAAACATGGTATTTTAATGGTGTCTTATCCCTTTCAAGGTGAATAAAGATATTTTTATATTATATGTGACTTTAAAACTTCAAAAAAATGTCTCTACACATCATGATCAAGGTCCTTGTGGAGAGATATGCACTTATAGCCATTGTGTTTGACTGTATGCAACAGTAAGCTAAATGTGATGTTTCTCAAATATTGGTATAGCCCAACATGGTAAACATAGGTCCAATAGATGTTAAGTGGACATATAAATATTAAATATATTATTTTTCAATTTTATAAGGTCTAACTCAATCTAATTTTCCTACAGGTCTAAGCTTAAGAGTTTTAAATAAGTAAAACATAGTCAAAGGTGTACATAGTCTTGACTAGGCAGGTGTATAGAGGAGTATGTAAAGAGTTAAGGTATTTACCAGAACAAAAATGTCTTAATAATGATATACATGATATAAATATGTCCCATTTTCATGGAAATAAGAAAATAAAGAAATCTAAACCTACAACATGCAGTTCATATGAAATTCTTGCACACAGTCCATTTTGCACAAGCCTATCTTGGGTTTTGTTGAGGTTGGGGGGTATATGCATATTATAAAGTAATAAAATTTTGTGGATATAATACTTAAAACTTTAATAAACTTATCTAATACCTATTTTTCTATACAAATATGGGAAGTGCCCTCTATTTTGTCTCAAATAAAGGGCACTTCCCTCATGCACAAACCCTAGTAGTTTTGAATAAGGATATAAAAGGATGAGTTATGACCTATCTATACATTTTTATAAGGTGTGATAAGATGTAATAAACCTTTTAAAAAATTTTAAATTAGGTAAATAAGGAGGATTTACAATAGGGTGTTTTATACCCTTAAGGTTGCAGTCAAGTCTTCTTGGGTAGGGTTAAGCCTAAAGACCAAATAAGAGACCAATGCCACATCCAACTCTAAGATTGGATTAAAATGTACCAATACGTGTTTTTTGGGTCATAAAATATGTGTATAAGATATTTTATTTATGTATAACCATAAAAAAAATAAGTTTGTGTTTTAAGGTGCAGATAAACTATTAAACATGACTACGACTAGAATCCAAATGAGGGGCCAACTTCCTTTCTAACCTTGGTAGAGAATTAAAATTAATTTATTCATGTTCATAGGGTCTTAATATAGGTGATAACAATTTTTAAATTTAGGTAAGTTTTAAGGGAATCCAATTTTGGCTCAAAGGCAACATTAGGCTTCTATAGATGAAAGGAAGATCTCGATAGGCTAAGTTAAAGTACACATATTTTCTCCAAGGATTTTCATGGAAGCCAAATGATTTTTTGAAGGTTATTATGGGTCTTGAAGATCATGTTTGTGTAATTTTTTTAAAATTAAAATGTTAAATCTTTATGAACAAAGTTTAGGAGTGAAAAGTACCTAAAACCCTTACAAACCCTAGGTCAAGACTTGATGGATAAAATGAGGATGGGAAGATAATATAATTTCCTGTATTTATCATTAAATAATTTTAAATTGTATAGTACTCTCTCAATATCCTCCCCACCCTTTTGAGTTGTATGGAATTGTATGAATAGGGTACAAAACAAGTTACTTTTGAGCATTTTATGTGTTTTGTAGGTTCTAAGAGGACTCTAAATATGAAAATAACTTTGGAAAAAATATTAGGACTTGAGATAACCCCTAATTTACATTTAATTCTTAATAATAGCTCCTAAGTGTCCAAACGAGTTGCTTCATTTCAGCTAGTCAAAACTGACATAGTGACCAAACTAGTGGGAAGTGTGAAAACTCTAAGTATAAGTGATTTTAAAGTGTGCCTAATGATTATAATTCCATTGAGGGTATTTAAATAATTAATTCACTCCATCCCATATATTTTCATGGAAAAATAATTCCTTTTTAGAATCAAAGTGTGCAGTGTGCATGAAAGAAGAGTTATTTGGACTGCACATGATGATGTCGCACTTATAGAAGTTTCTAGATGAGTAGGATTTAAAAAAAATGAATTTATAGGCATGTAAAAAATCCTTACCCTTATTTATAATCATCATACCTATCCCTAATCATTTTTTTTATGTTCAATTAGGTCCAAATCATGAAGGCAAGTTTTTGAGCCAAAATGAGAACATTCATGCCACTTTGCAATAATTTCATGACTTAGAGAGCCACTTTTTCCTTTTGACCTTTAATGGTTCATAACACATACTATTATCATGGAAAATTAACTCCTTTTATTATCTTTAAAAGTGTCTTTGTGACCATTGAAATTATCTCTTCTCTTCTCTCTCTTAAGTTCTATAAGAATTAGCCATTTTGGCCATTATAACTTATGCTCCACCTAAGTATGGCAAAGATCTACTCATTTTCATACCATTTTATCAATAAAACTAATTATTTTTACTTCTTAATGACTATTAATAGTGTGATATACTTGGATTATTGATCTTTCTTAGTGATAACTATGATTTTTGTGGCATGTTATCTCATTCTTTCATCCTATTTGTTATTAAAAAGCTTCTTATTACAGGGCATGTGAAGTGTTTTAATAATTTTCAAGGTTGAGTGAGTTAGTATATTCACTAGTTCCACTAAAGTCCTCTTTTATATTCATCCTATCCTAAACATTCATTCATAACCTCATAATGTAACATTGATGTGAGAAAATGCAAATTGGAGAAGTGTATGTTTGGTTAGTCCTTTGTTCTCATGTGTAACATGCAACTAGTTGGAAGTCATCAATCAATTTTTTATATCACCTCCCTTAGAATAGTTTGATTTTATTTTATTTTCTCTCTTTCCCCTCCAAAGTTAATATGTAGTAGTGATCTAATGTGTTACATCAAGGGAGCTATCCCTATCTAGAGATTCACCTCATCCTTAAGCTACCCACAAGCCTAGATGTGTTTCAATTGTGCCACTTGGATGAGGAAAGATGAGACATATCCTCAAAGGGTGAAAATCCAAGTGATAACAAGATCCATGCTTAGTAAGTGCAAATCATGATTAATTGATAACTATTAACTCAACTAGAGTTAGTTTTTAACTTACCTAGGCTTAATTTTAACCCATTCAAAGACTAAACTCAACCTTAACTCACCTTGGGTGAGAGTTAATTTCTAAGTATATAAATACAAGGCCATACCCATTCATTTCTAAGCTTGGATATTGTAGAGTTATTATGCAAGATTTACTCCATAAGACTCATGTAAGTAGTGTTACGATGACCAAATCTTAAGCCAAGCAACATCAAATTCAAGGTGCCAATGAGAGGAGCCAAGCAACCTCCATTTTCAAAGACTTATTAATTAATAATCTGATAAATCCATTAAATAATCCATTTGGATCTTAAATGAAGGTAAAATACTTGTTTATTTTATGTTTTTATTGAGCTTTCTTTTAATTTTTGTTACCTAAGCTCTCCCTAGTGTCTAGGCTAGAGGTGTTAGGATTTTTGTGGGTTCATTCCATTTATTTTATGAGAATTAAAAAAGACTAACCTCCCCTCTATGTCAAATTCATAGTTCACATGTTATCATGCTTGGTGGGACTTATACCCCACAAAGTTGCTCCTAAGGTCTTTTACAGCACTCTACAAATGAGTTTCATGTAAAAATTTAACTTATTAAAATAGGTGAAAAATGAAGGCCAAAAGAGGGTTTTAATGGAAGTCGTGAAGTTTTCATGTGTAGCTATAGTATTTATCTCTATAATCATGAAATTATGCAATATCACTACTCACATAGTCATGGTTTTGTCTTATTTATCAAGGTTTTGTGCTTAGCTATCAAGGTTTATGCTAAATTTTTTGTGCCTATAGGGTAATCAGTAATATTACAATATCATGAATCTCAAAGTCAAAATATTACCCTAAAACTTGTAATATTTTAATAATATGACTTTGAAAGTCATGATATTTTAATAATATTAGTAGTATTGCCTAAATTTTAGTGATATTGAATTTTAGCTGCTAGCAGTTAGACTAACTATTTTGGGTTAAGCTTTAATATTATTATTCTCTAGTACTGATATTAACTTTATTTGAATTATTTTATTATTAGAGTATTTATATTTCATTTGGTACTCTATTTTTATGTAAGTTTTGGTATTGTGCTGATAATCATGATTTTGTAGAGAGTTATGGTATTGCTCTGTGTTCTATGGTTTTTTATTGTGTAAAAACCAGAAACCCAAGAGCAAGATTTGGGAAGTCATTTGTTCATTTATGAAGTAATTATAATCACAAGGAATCCCCAACATGTTTTTTAGGACCCAAAGGTTGAAAGGAGACATTTAAAACTCTTCTAACGTACAAATTTCACATTTTGAATTGGTTTTTTAATAATATTTTTGCTTAATTCATTTTTGCTTTTTCAAAGTTTTCAATAAAAAATACCAAGGGGCCCAAAATTTCAAAACATATTTCATCTTGGTGAAATAAAATGAACATTAAAATTTAGTTACATACTCCTAAGAGTTATTTGTTTTATGCTTATTTGTTGAAGGTTGTTTATTTAAACAAAATGAGTGATGCATGTATGCTCTCCCCTCATCCCCTTTAGGGAGCTCAGATGACCAAAAAATCTCATTATTTACATTTTTTTCCTTATCTAAAGGCATGAAAATAAATTCTCTAATTCCCTCCTCAAATATTTATGGTTTGGGTGACCCCAAAATGACCCTAAATTCTTTTCACTTGTCTTTATTTTTTTATGTATTTTCACTTGTGAGTGGGAGTTTATCACCTCCTCATGAGTTATTTTGGGAATAATTGACCCAATAATTCATATTTAAATATAATTTTAACCCCACTCCATGGTGGGGTATATAAATTGAGCTGGTAAATCACTAGGATGGTAGTTTGAGTATTGAAACTACCTCCATTAGAAACTACTACCCTCAGAATGTATGATCAACTTAGACATCACACTACACTGAGAAAATGATGGATGTAGTGGTTGTGAAAAGGAAAAAAACTTTTCACAAGTTAGTTGACATGGATATAATTGATGTGAGAATATCTAGTGTTATCCACACTTGGGAACATTTAGAAATGAGTTAAAAATGATAATTTAAAACAACCCCACTTGCCACAGACATACTATTGATGTAGGGCAAGTATCTTGAAGTTATATGTCATAGTAAAAAATCTTGAGGGAAAAGAGGGACTAAAAACCCTAATTTTCATGTGCTTTTACTTTTTTTTATTAACAATTAAAATACTCTCAAGATCAAGTAAATTGATGTAATTCAAAAGTATTATGTAGCCTTATTAGTTTTAGGATTTAGAATGTCACACTTAGGTGTTTTATGTCATTTTATCCTTTCTTTCATGGTCTTGAGTCAAATTATCTATTTTTTTTGTCATATCACATCAAAAATGAGACTTCTTTATACATCACTCCTTTGTTTTAGGAGGCATTACACTTCCCATTTAATATCATGTATATGCCTTAGTCTTTTTGTCAAAACCTTTGTGTGTGTTATTTTTTTGAAAAGGGTGTCCACGTCTTATGCCTTTAAGTCTTAAAACAAAATATTTGTAACATATTTAGAATGTGATACTATCATTTCACTACTCAAATCATTTAAAATACTTATTTTCCTTGTATTCAAATTCTAATTTAAAACCAAATACATGTGTGCCTTACGGATCTTTACCTAGTGTCATTATGTTGCTCAGTTTTGTCTATCTTGTTTTTTATTTAAAAAAGCCTAATTTTTTAAATTGAGTTCATAATTAGCCTTGATAAGTTTAAATTCATATATTTATTGATTTTTGCCTATGACTTGTGTAATTTGACCTAGGCATCAATATTTCACTTTTAGGTTGTGTAACTTAGGTCGATCCTTTATTCAATTTAAAAACTATTATTTGTGCCTATATTTGGGGGAAGTGGTCTATCTTCCATATGCCTATTATTTCATGACTTATAAAAAGTGATCAAGTTCATGTATAAATCCAAAATTCCAAGTTTATGCCAAAGTGTTTCAAAAATTTTAGATTAAATCTCTTACCTTATTTTGTTTAAAATCTAACTTTTGTGCCTTTTCACAAAGACTTAGCACATGCTTGTTTTGAGCCTAGATTTTGTGCCTTCTCTGAAAGACCCAAAAATGTTTATTTTCTTTAGATTAGACTTGTTTGAAACACTTTGTACCTATATTTTAGAATTTCAATTTTATTTCATCCACTTGACCTTTATGTTTAAGACATTTGACATTAGACTATTTTGTGCCACATTTTATAATAGAACTTTTAGAGATACAACTCCACTTTTTAGACCAAGTTATACCAAGTTTAAACCTTTTATCCTTTGGACATTATTTTTTTAGAGTTTATATAACTCTATGATTTTTTGTGAAATGTTCATCATTGATTTGAAGGTCTCACTATACTCGTAATAGATCCATCTACAATCTAGGATATGATAATGTGGTCACACAAGATGACTTTGTTCAAGACCCTTATGGTGATGGTGTAGTTTGTGAGATGGATCCTTATCCTCCTTACAAAACTCAATCTAGGGAATAAAACCATGATTCCCTAGCCCACTATTTGGTTAATATTCCTTTATACTTAGAGCAGGACCAAGAATAAATAGCACAATCTCTAGCTAATGTACCATCTATTCTAGACCAAGTTAAATAACAACCATACTATGTTATGATACCATCAACATATTATAATTATCTATTGGATCATCACTTACTTGTAAACAAGGAATTTTCTTTTATTAGATCCATAGAGATGGGGGCCAAGTTTATGGTAGACTTCCCCAATAAAAAATTCTCTAGTCTAGTTCAAATACCTTAAAACCAAACCATTAAACAAAACTCTTCTATAAATCCTCAAGTGCTCATGTCAATATCATATCAAGACCTACATATTATTTTCATAAGAAATAGCCTCATGGAGGACTATTTCATACAAATATAAACAAAATATCAGACCTATTTAAACTTAGCATGTAGCTTCAATAACATGTCCATGTTAAATACTCCTCTCATCAAGTTAGCTCCTTCAACAAGGGTGTTAATTGAGTTGATAAGATAAGATAATTTAGGTATATACCTATTCACATAAAGCACTTCAGTTGGATACATGTTCAATATCCTAGCTATTGAAGAAGTGTCTACTAATTTTATGTAGACAAATATGCAACATATGGTATATAACATGCAAGTGTCATCCAATCTGGCCAAAGTGATTTAGCTACAAAAATAAATAGTCCAAAATAAGTTCATTTGGTTAATACCATGATTTGTTTTCAATAGTAGGTGTTAGGAAATTCTACGACCCAACCATAACAAGCTACCTCTAATATTCAACTAGTTTTTTATTAAGCATGCAACTGTAAGGATTAAATAGTCAAATGCAAACTAGTGCATTGCCTCAAAAAAATGTGATGAACATTACTCAACCATAATAGGTGATGAATAACATTCCACAATAATAAGCATAGCCAAAATTCTAATGTAATAGAGATTAAACATTCTACCCACTCAATAGGGTACAACCAATGTTCCACCTTGTTAGGTAGTGACAAGTATATATCTATAGTCATAGACTAATATGCCTTCATAAATAGTGTTTAACCAATAACGTATTTCCATTGGTTAGTAAAATTTTTTGAACACTTTAAAATAATCTACTTCACAACAAGTGTTGATGCAACAAATAGGTACTACTATCTGGCAAGTACCAATCAATCAACAATTGCCTTTTGTTCCAAACATGCCATAAATTCAATGATAGGGAATTATTTCATAACAAGTTCCCCTTATTTAGCTAGGTATGACTAGTCAACACCAAGTCCCTATTTAAACTAAGTAGGCACAATACTTCACTAAAAGCCATATCCTTCCATCTTAGCCACAATTCCCTCAAAACTAGGCCTATATACCCAATCCAAACCAGAATATTATACCATAATGTATGTAATTCCAACAATCCCATCCCAACTTATGGATGGATATTCTTTGTCAATTCCCTAACAAAGACAACATTCCATAATAAACCATGCCTCCATTATAACCCAATCAAGGTAATCCACCTTTGACCACCCAGTCTCCACATTAGGCCAAAATTTAGTATAGTTTCTTGGCACATGAACTATAGTAAATAAAGGATGTAATTTTTGCCATCCAAGATATCAAATAGACCAAGAATTTTAAGTTGAATGACATGTGTTCCTACCCATTCAAAATGTATTATTTGTAAATACATTTCCTCCAAGGTACAAACCACCAAAGTTTGAAAAATACAATGGTAAAGAAGACCTAAAGGCCCATTTAAAAAAAAATCTTGATTGCTTGCCAACTAGTGGCTTAGAATGACATATATCTCCTACTATTTTTTCCTCAAATTTTATGAGGACAAGATTTGGAATGGTTTCTAAAAAATTTAAAGAAATCAATATCTAATTTTAATGACCTTTCAAACAAGTTTGTGTAATATTTTTCTACAATCTCAAACATGATATTTTGTTGGTAGATCTGACTCAAGCCAAATATAAAACCAATTAAAGTTTCTCAATCTATCTATAGTGATGGAGAGCACATGCTAGTCATTTCACTCATAATTTATAAGATAAACAATTAGCCACTATGTTTACAAAAAATTTCACAGTGAGATATCTTACCATCTTGAGCTATAATATGCACACACTTTTAAAGAGATAATTGATAAATGTTTACTAAATGAAAAAGGTCATTATTATAAAAGGGATCATCAAGTTATCCTCATAAAACCAAAATTAGAATCAAAACCAAGGAAATAACCAAAATTATAACTAGAACTAAATCCAAACATAAGTATTAGCACCAGCCTAGGTCAGTAATTATGAAAAAGTATAAGCAATCAATCATAATAATAATGTTGTTCAAAATATATTAACTAAGTCACAACATATCCAAATAGTGTAAACACTTTCTACTAATCCAATGACACAAATGAAAATTACTCCTTACCAAAAACCTATTCTATAAGCACAACCTTTATAGTAGCCTAGACCTGCTCAAAAAATACAAAAACCATTACCTTTGTAAACCCTTCATCAAATTAAAAATGTTCCTACTCATCAAGTCTTCAACAAACATGGAGATCCAATTGAAGCCATGTTTTACAAACTAGCCATAGTTAATTTGATTAGTTGGCCAATTCTAAAACAATATCCTGAAGGCATTCGTTACCCAGATTGGTACCAAAAAATGAGTTTTATGAATATCATCATGGTCATGGTCATAATTTGTGCCATTGTGTGTAGATCAATTACCTTAGAAAATATATTTTAAAATGGGGAGATAACATTGGATAATAGAGTTTCTACATCTAATCATAACCTGGGTATTTATCAAAATCCTTTTCCATAACATAATAATAACAACAAAGGCCAGAATAGTAGCAGTAATAGTATCAATAGTCGAGATAACAACACCAACAATAATAACAAAAATGTTAACTGAATGGGGGAAACCAAGGCTAGAATGATCTCAATACCCAATAGATTTACTATGCATTTGTACATGACTACAATAAAGTTATACACCATATTACTGGAGGTCACATTTCCACCATTATCATCAATCCACTACCAATTCTTAATCAAATAGGAATATTTATATCTATTTTCAATCAACCAACCTATGTTAGTGATCCTTCCTTGACCTAAGACCATATATCGGTATACCAACAAGCAAGGATTACTAATTTTAGACCTTATACTAATAACTCATCATTTTTTTATGACTATATACAAGTACATTGATAATAAATACTTATCTTATCTAGTCCCCCTCCACCATCATTTTCTAGCAACAATGGTCATGTATCTAATCCCAATTGTGAAATCACAACTTGATAGTCAAAGATTAACATTATACCCCCACAACCATTTTCCACCACACCCATCTAACCCACCGTTCTGGCAAGGAACAAGTTATATACCACTATGTTAGAATTTTTTTTGATATTATGGAACAAATTTAGAAAACACCAACACAAATTTTCATTTTGGATTTGTTACATACATCTACCATCCACATGAACATATTAACAAATTTCCTTGGCTAATCCTAAGTTCTAAACTACATAAGACTATAAAAATTCTAAGATTTGGTTAGACATCTATCCCCAAGCCAATAATTGACCTTCGACCAAAGTGATATGTCATCCCTTGGCCCTCTTCATAATAATCTATTGTATATCAAAGTTGTCATAACATGGAACAAAGTAAAATGAGTTCTTATGAATAATGGATCAAGCTTTAATATTATGTCTCTAAATCTCATCAATCATATAAAATACATAACAACCAATCTCTATCCAGAGACAATCACTATCAAGGCCTATGACAATGAAGATGGGGAATCACAAGGAACCATGAGCTTACTAGTTATCATCAGACCTTTGACTCATGATATATGATGCCATGTGTTAGATATAGAATTATGATATAATTTACTTTTGGTAGACCTTGGATACATGAAATTCATGCAATCCCATCAACATTGCACCAATTTCTCAAGTTCTCTCATTTTGGCATGGAGGTCACCATCTATGGAGATTTGCATCTCCATGAACATTGTAAACATTTAGAGGATGAGTATGAAAGATATAACTACCATTTTGGCCTAGGTCTAAAGCCCAAAAAGGATAATGGGAAGGAAATAATTTTTGATTTACTAGAGGCTAAGTACATATACCCAAATAGCTTTGATTCATCCTTACATATGCCACCTCCTAAAACATCTAATCATTTTACCATCACAGCCAATGACCCAAGAGAATATTTGACCCATGATACCTTACACATTATTAAGCTTCCATAAAACCCCAATTCCTATGGAATACCTAAATCCAAGTCACCTTGCATGGAATGGAAACAAAAAGGAAAAGGAAATATGTATAGTCCAACACCTATCATTTTTACACTAGCCACTAGCCAAGAATAGGACCCACTCACAAGTGATGAATCTTGGTTATATAATGATAAACTAGCTAATTAATACAAAAAATTCCAAGTATCCCATTCCTAATTATATCATGGATAATTATGCCTATCAAGGAGGAGGACTTGAGCCAAATCAGTAGGGTATACTTGAGCCAATCTTTATCACTTAGTACAAAGAAACGTATGGTCTCAGATTTAAACAACTTGGCAATGACCCTACATATCTTATTCATGTGCCAACACTAATGACTAGTGATGATGCCAAAAACAAAGTAGGGTTTGATAATAGGATTTTATTTTGTTCATTTTATTTGTTTTATGAGACTAACAAAAGATTAACCTCCACTCTATGTCAAATTCCTAGTTCATAAGACTAACAAATCATTGTGTTTCATTCTATTATTCTATTTGGAGGTTAATGATTATAAATACCTTTGCAAAAATCATTAATTTTCTTCTACCTAATTGGGGCATGTCCTGATTTTGATAATGCTTATAAACACCTTTGGGAAAAACATTATCTCTATCCAGCTAAATGGGGCATGTTTTTATCCTACCAATAATTATAATTGTCTATGGGTAAATCATTTTTTTTCCTTTTGATGATTATAACCATCTTTGAGAAAATAATTATCTTGTTACCCTAATCCTTTTTTTAATTATAATAACCACCTTTGGGAAAATCATTACCTTTTTTGTCCCACCTATAGGTAAATCATCATATTTGTCTACTCAATCAGGGCAGCTCCTCATGCTAATGATTATAATCACCTTTGGGAAAATCATTACCTTTTTTGGTCCTATCCTTTTCATCTTTTCAAGGGACCAATTGTCAACCATCTTTGTTGATCACTCCCTTAAGGTGGCATCTAGAGCTCATCCATTGTCATTATAGTCATAGGCATACAAGACCTTTTCATTCTTTGAGAAGATATGACTATGCGTATAGCTTGCAATGCCTTCCTAAATAATGGAAAACTATAGACACCCAAAATTGGCCAGAATTATATTTTGACTAGAATTTAGACTAATTCCTACCAAAAATTGTAAATTAAGCCTAAAAATCACTAAATTTACCAAATTTTCTTGTGCATCATTCACCAAATCTTAGAATCATGATGCCTATTTGGGATACTAGCCCATATTCAACAATAACCTCTCATAGATTCATCCCTAATCACCTCGAGGCATCACAACTATCAATTTGGCCTATAGACCTATTAAGTGGGGTACGTTCACACTTAATCAAATCTTTAATGACCTAAACTACTAATCAAAATCAATTAACAAGATAAACAAGATTAAATGCCTAGTTGAATTATCCATTTACAATTAATGAATATCTAAAAATGCAAATCCCAAAATTCAAAATATCTAAGCCTTTCATCATTGAATTTATGAGTTGTCAAGCTCTTTGAAAATATCCTAAAATATCTAATTTGAGATCCATGTCTAGTAATTTCAAATCGTAATTACTTTATAACTATTAATTCAATTAGAGTTAGTTTTTAACTCACGTAGGTTTATTTTGAACCCATTCCAAACCTAAACTCAATCTTAACCTACCTTGGGTCAGAGTTAATTCATACAGCTATAAATACAAGGCCATACCCTTTCATTTCTAATCTTAGATATTGTAGAGTTATTATACAGGATTTACTCCATAAGACTCATGCAAGTAGTGTTACCATGCCCAAATCTTAAGCCAAGCAACATCAAATCCAAGGTGCCAAGGAGAGGAGCCAAACAACCTCCATTGTCAAAGACTTATTAATTCATAATATGATAAATCCATTAAATAATCCATTTGGATCTGCAATGAAGGTAAAAGACTTGTTTATTTTATGTTTTTATTGTGCTTGCATTTAGTTTTTGTTACCTAAGCTCTCCCTAGTGTCTAGGCTAGAGGTGTTAGGATTTTAGTGTGTTCATTCCATTTTTTTTATAAGATTAACACAAGACTAACATCCCCTCTATGTTAAATTCATATTTCATAGTTTCTACTAGACTTCCCATAAAAAAGTGTGAGTAGTTTGATTAGAACACCTAGAAATGCACCTTAGATTTAGCCATTTGAATAGGCATAAACTAGTTATAGTTAATATTTGGTCCAAATGCCATAGTAGGACCAAAGTATGCTTGAAAAGGGGAAAGGCCTTATGGATGAACAATATTTCCAAAATTATATTAACCAAACTCACAATATTAATTCAAGGGCTGTTTATAACATTATACTTATTGAGATAGATTAGTTAATAAGGAAATAAATAGATGCTTCAGGTTATGCCAAACAAAATATAGACCCATTTAGGCAAAGCATGTTGTTTGGTGACATGTATAATGTCCCTATTTTGACAGAATAGACTATCACTCAAATAGAATACCTCACTCAAAACATTATGGATAGCATTCAAGTACATTCCAATTTAAACCAAAGTGGGTTTATATTAATATCAAACAATACACAGCATATTCCTCAAAATAATGGCATAAGTGGACTACAATAATAGGGAATAGGTATGCCTATTTTCAAAAATTAACAAGAAATCTCCACTCCTTAACTAGCTACTTCCTTAAGTGTGTAATAAGGGCAACAAACTAACAAAAAACCAACTTACTACCATAAAAAATGCAAAACACTACACCACCTCAATAGGTGATAACAAGTGTCCCACCACTACTATACCTCATCAATAACAAACATTTCCTAACTAATAAAAAGTATGCCTATTAGTTAGAAAGTGCTAGTTGGTGAAAAAAAAGCAATACCAAACCCCCAATATATGCTTAACCAACAAGTGTCTATTTAGCAATAAGTATCAATCCAACAAGTGTTTAAATAATAACAAGGTTATTATACACAGTAGGTACCAAGTTCTAGGAAATAACTACCTTTCACCTAATGGGAATTTCATGTGCAACAAGGATCCAAATATCAACACCTCCAATAGAAGGGATCTAGTCAATAATGTGTTCCCTATATACTATAGGGTTTAACAAGTGGGTAGTAAGTTCCCTTCCAAAACTCAGCAATACCAACACATTCTAGAGAGCCAAATGCCATTACCATAACCAAAATTTGATATCTAGGGCTATGTATCCAATTCAAACTAGAATGTGTTTCAATAGTAGTATATTCTATGTCCATAATACAATCCCAATGCATATATACACATACTTGATCATCTATCCAATTCTAAAAACATTCCATAATATTCCTACCCCAGTTAAGGTAATCCATCTTTGACCTTACAACCTTAAAATTAATAGACCATTCCTAGATTCCTTGCCCAAGAGTTAAAATTGATGAAGAATTCAATTCAAGATATACAGATTGGAAAACAAATAAAGAAATTCAAACTAGATGAATTATGCTCTTATCCATTCAACATGGAGTATCTTTAAATACCATTTCTGATAGATTACGAGCCACCTAAATTTTACAAATACAAAGGCAAAGGTGACCCTAAAGAGTATTCAAAATAATTATTTATTTCCTACCAACTAGTGGCCTATAGTGACATATACTTGCTTCTACTCTTTCCAAGGAGTCTAGATGGACAAACCTTGGAATGGCTATTGAAATTACCAAAGAATTATATACCTAACTTTGATGATATTTTAGAGAAGTTTGTAAAACACATTTCATATAATATTGAGAATGAGATTACTAATGTGTATTTAAGCCAAGATAAACAAAATACTAGTAAAAGATTCACTACATACTTTCAATGTTGGAGAGTATTAGTGAGCCATTTTACTCACAATTTACCAAATAAACAATTAAACACAATATTTATTAAGATCATACACAATGAGATATATTATCATCTCGATCTGTAATGTGCTCATATGTTTGAATAAGTTATATATAAAGGAATATATATTGAGAAAACCCTTGTCAGCAAATGGATAATCAAGCTATCCTCTTCTAATTAGAGTTAGAATCAGCATCAAGGCTAGCATAACCAGAACTAAAACTAAGGACAAAACCATAATCAAAATTTAATTCAAATACTAGATTGAACTCCACCTCAAGCCAAGAAAAAAGAGATAACTAAACCCTATGATTGTAATAAGAATATTATTGGCAATAGGGTTACTAAATTACACCATGTTCAGATGGTGCAAACACTGGCTATCCATTTAACTCTTCCCACTCAACAACCACCTCCTTTATACATTCAACTAAGACCTCAAAAAAACCAATCACTAAAAAATTGAAACCAATTGTAAGCCCTTCATCTAAGGATAAGATGAACTATTACCAAATAATTTAGTGACCTTGGTGAGCCAATTAAATTTGTGTTCCAAAGATTGGTTCAAGCAAATATGATAATTTAGCCTATAACAAAGCCATGTATTTAAGGGATTAATTTTATTGATTGGTACAAATAACATGAATTTTGTTATTACCATCGCATCTGAGGACATCTTATAAGATGATGTATTCAACTTAGGAATTTGATAGAGGATATGCTAAAAAATAGAGAGATAACAAGATACACCTATGTTCCTATGACCAATCATAGTTTAGGTATCTACCATAATCCATTTCCATAACATAAAAATAACAACAACCAATAATATTACCAACAATAAAAATAATAACAGTATATAAATCCATCACAAAATCAATAACAACAAAGCCAATCATATAGTAGTAGAATGGTCAAAACTAAGGACAAACTGACCAAACCAACCAAGGAGGCCATCATGCTATTATGTTTACCTATAGCAATGTTATACAACATTTTTTAGGTGGTCATGTTTCCACTACCACCATTAATCCCTGACTAACTACCAATAGACTCAGACCTTCACACAATAATGCCTATTTACAAAATAATGCTTACCAACCCCATTACACGTATGATCCTTCTATTGGCCATGTTGACAACCAAGATCTATATCATCTTAGGAAAATTATTCTAAGACTCATTACCTACCTATCAAAATACCAAATCTAAGTTATAGATCAATATTTTGGAATCATAACTTGATGAGATAGGGTAACTATCAAATGACCATAGCCATATACTATAAATGATCTTAAACATCCTTTAATGCCTATAAGAAATAAACCAATTGATAAAATCAAGGAGAATACCTATGATATTATGAAACAACTAAATAAAACACTTGCACACATATCCATTATGGATTTTTTGCATGCATATATCATCCATAAAGATATCCTAAATGAGTATTTGAACCAATCCCTCGTGCTATAAGATATTACTCTAGATAAGTTCCAAGCCATGGTAGGGAACTTAGCCCCTGGTCAACATCTCACCTTTGACCAATGTGACATGTCATCTTTGGTCCCTACATATAATTAACCATTATACATTGAGGTCAATATATCAAACCATAGAGTTAAATGTGTCCTTATAGATAATGGTTTGGGTATAAACATTGTGTCTTTGAATTTGGTCAAACATATTGCATATATAACAACTATCTTGTAGCTAGATACCATCGATATCAAGGCCTATGATAATGAAGAATGGGAATCTTAGGGTACTATTAGCTTGCCAATTGTCATTCAGTTGTTGACCCATGATACTTTGTGTCATGTTTTGGACCTAGAACTATCTTATAATTTGTTATTTTTCCAACCCTAGATCTATGAAATTAGGGTTATACCTTATACATTGCATCAGTGTATGAAATTTTCACATCTAGGAATGAAAGTGACTATACCATCTAGTCTTTATCCATATTAGTATTTTGAATGCCTTAAGGTCAAGTATACAAATAATAACTATCAATATGGCATGAATTTTATCCCCAAACTAGATAGAGAAAGAGATGAAAAATGAAAATCCATTGAATTATGCCCAAAAGCTAATTACATTGACCCAAATAGCTTAGCCTCTACCTCAACCATGCCTCCACTAGACATTTCTAACCAATTCTATATAACTGACAAAGGTATTAGAGAATACAGTACCCATAATGCATTCCATAATGTTAAATTACCTAAAAATCCAAAAGTTTATGGGAGATCAATGACTAAAACTACTCGTATGGAGTGGGAAACCAAAGTAAAATCTCAACTAAACAAGCCCATTATTTTCAAACTAACCTCTAGCCTAGAACAAGATGACTCATGGCTCTACATTAATGAGTTATTCAAATGCTACAAAAGTGCAAAGTATCTTATTCTTAACCAAATTATGGATCACCTAGCTTATGAAGGTATAGACTTGGGGATACATCAACAAGGCACAATCCAACCAATCTCAATGACCAAGTATAAGGGAACCCATGGTAATGGATTTAAACTACCTAGGGGTGACTCTATATACCTTATTTGTGTTCTAACACTAATAACTAGTGATGACGATGTCAACAACAATGTAGGGTTTGCTTATAAAATCTATAATGACCTTACCACTATGAATTTGTTTAAGCCTCATATATTTTACAACATTAACCCTATTTATCAACCTTCACATTTAACCCTTTACCATCCATAATTGATTGAATCAAACCAATAAGAGTCAAATATTCTATTATATGAGTTTGGAAATGATGAGGCCATATACGACTTTCTAGGATTAAGGATTCACATTCTTATTGGAGACCACAAGTAGAGATTATCTACTAAATTATATCTTGCTACCTATTTCAAATAGAGGGTGAAATTTTAAATCCCAAAAAAATCAAACATTGAGTTTTGAAATTGAAAACCTCTTTTAGGTACTTTTTGACTAGGAAAAAATAAAGAGAAAGGCAAGTGTCTTATTGAAAACTAGTTTATGGTAACATTAGATGAGGATTTTCATCCCTCTTCCTATGAAGCATAAGAGACTTATAGACCAAAGGCTATTTTTGGATCAAAGATTAGTATTAAGAAATGATAATATTTTTCAAAAATTACTCAAGAGTACCTGAAGGTATTTGTTCATGGTTGATTTTAGCATTAGGAGATGTTGATTCATCATTCTTAGGAGAATTATACAAGTCAATATACCTAGAGGACTTTACCATTACAAATAAATTTTAAGTCCTTGCAACTATTTTAGATTATGGCTATAAACTTCTTATGGAGAATACTTCAGAGGTGAACATTAGGAATCCAGAGGACTTGAAGTGGATTATAATAGGTGTATCCCTCACTGATGAGGAATGTGAAGTTTTTACAACCCTTTTGAGGGAATTTTTTAACATATTTTCATGGGCCTATTCAGACATGCCAAGTTTAGACCCTGCTTTGGTTATACACTATCTTGTTGTGCCTCCTAATGATAGGCCTATTAAATAAAAGTTGCATAATATGCATCCTTATATTATTGTGTTAGCTAAGAAAGAGTTGTAAAAATTATTAGATGTGAAATGCATCAGGGTAATTGGCTATTCAAATTAGATTTCAAACATTTTGCCAGTAAGTAATAAACTACAAGGTATCATAATCTACATTAATTTTAGAGATATAAATAAATCCTATCTAAAATATGAGTTTACTTTGCCTAATATTGACATGATAGTTGAATCAATGGCTAACTATGAAATTCTCTGTAATAGATGGCTTTTCAGGTTATAATTAGATTATAATAGTACTAGAATACCAAAACAAGACTACATTCACCACTCTATGGGGAATATTTTATTATCAAGTGATGACTTTTGGACTTGAAAATATTGAGGCCACTTACCAAATATCCATGATAATGATTTTACATGACATGGTGCATGACATTATCGAGGATTATGTCGATGATTTCTTGGGTAAATCAAAGACTCGAGATAATCATCCAACCATACTATGAATAATATTTAAGACACTTTATAAGTACAACACCATTATTAATCTAAAGAAATGTGTATTTAACATTTCTTATAAAAACTATTAGGCTTTATGAGCTCTAATAAGAGCATTGAGTTGACCCAACCAAAGTTTGTGAAATTACAACAATCTCGCCACCATCTAATTTGAAGTAGATCTGTAGTTTGTAGGGAAAAAATTAATCTATCAAACACTTCATCTCATAATTAGCCAAAAAAATCCATACATTTATGCACTTTATGAAGAAAGGCATTATATTTTCTTGGAATGAAGCATGCCATAAAGAATTTGATCAGCTTAAAAAATATCTTGCCAACCCACCTATTTTATCACCACCAATGCCAAACAAGCCATTACTTATTTACCTAGCAGCAACTGAGAATGCATTGTGGGAACTTTTAGCATAACACAATGAATAGGGAAAAGAGCATACTATGTATTATTTGAGCTAAACATTGGTCATATATTAACATAACTATACACTAGTTGAAAAGGCCTATTTAGTAATGGTGTTTACAACCCAAAAGTTACATCATTATATTTTAAACAAGACCATTATTATCAAGAAAATAGATCTAATAAAGTAATTACTATCGAAATAAGCTCTATAGGGCCATATGGAAAAATGGATCATGATATCAAGCAAGTTTGAAATCAAATATGCCAACTAAAATGTTATTAAGGGGTAAGCACTTGCAAATCAAATTATAGAAGCTCCTCCTCAAGATACTCAACCTCTTACATTTGTATTTTTAGATGAGGCCATTATTAATGTTGAAGAAGTATAAGCACCAACTCAGGATAAACAATGGAAAATTTACATTTATGGATCATTCATGACTCATGGATTAGGGGCCAAAATATTATTTATTATGTTATAAGGGGATCTCATTCCCAAGTCCTTTTGTATTGGATTTCCCTATACCAATAACATGGTTGAGTATGAAGTGCTCATATCAAGGCTTCATCAAGAATTATCATGGAATATGAAACATTTACTAGTGTATGGTGATTCTCATTTAATCATAAATAAAGTTAAAGAACAACAACATACTAAGGAATAGAAGTTGGTGACCTATAAAGATATGGTTGATATTCTCAAGGATCAGATTGACAACATCCAATTTGAAATAATACTTTAAGCCAATAATAGACTAATTGATGTTATGGCCACTATTGGTTCCATGATTTAGATAATAGACATAACAAGGGATTATAAATTTCTTATTAAACATTTCTTATTATTGTCACATGAATAATCAGACATCGATATGGTTTGTGACATTATTAGTACCATGTCTCCCTAGTACTCATACATATATGCTTATCTTCAAGACCAAACCATGCCTCCTAATTTATCACCTAAAAAACAAAAATTCTTCACCCATAAAGCCTCTCACTATACCCTACTTGGATCAAATTTTTATTTTAGAATCTATGATGGAACTCTACTTTATTATTTACCTTAGGTAGAATCTAGAGTAACATTAAGGTAATTCCATGAATTGGTGTGTGAATCCCACACCAATGGGGTAATATCAACAAAAGAGTTATTGTATATTATTTATTATTGGGAAATTATATACGTAGATGCAAAAACATATGTGAATAGGTATGTCAAGTGTCAAAATCATGCAATTATGATTCATGTTCGAGCCAATACACTCAAACCATTGACAACACCATGGGCATTCTCAACATGGGGGGTCGACCTCATTGATAATATCAACCTAAAATCTTTAGATGGCCATAAACACATCTTGACTACTACTGAGTACTTCACTAAGTGGGTTGAAGCCATTCCCCTCACTTACATAACTAGTAAGTAGATCTCCAAGTTCATATTCAACCATCTCATCTACTATTATGGAATCCCCTCTGACATTAAATCTAATAATGGAAAATCATTTAAGAATAAATATGTGAAATTTATTTCTTTTAAATACCATATCAAAAAAAAATTAACACTTACTATCCATAAGGCAATGACTAAGATGAGGCTTCTAATAAAACCATTATTAATATTCTTAAGAAGATTGTTAATAACACTGGTCATAATTATCACTTGTATCTATTTAATGCCATCTAGCATACCATACCACATTTTATAATACAACAAAATATGTACCTTATTCAATTATTTATGAAACTAAATCCATTCTTCCCATTGAGGTCAAGTTGCCTTCTCTCTGAATTTCATTGCAACACATCATCGATGATGAAGACTATAGGGTAATTCACTTGAAAGAGATAGACCTGCTTGATGGAAAATGCTTGGCCACCTTATATAATATTTAGGCATATCAAAAATAAATAAAAGGTTAATACAATAGGCACATTAAGCATCATCATTTTGATATTGGTGACCTTGTGTTAAATAAGAATAAAAAATGTAAATGTTGAAACCAAGAAAAAAGGAAAGTTCTAACCAAACTGGTTAGGGCCCTATGTAGTAGTTTCCAACTATAATTTTGGATCATATAGGATTGCTAAACCAGAGGGAGATAAACTTGATAAACCAATGAACATAATGCACCTCAAACATTTTTACACTTGAGGGACTCATATTATTGTCTATAAGGATAATCTAAGTTATGTCACATTATACCCATTCTTTGTACTATACTTCTTACTATTCTACCATGCCCTTAACCCTTCACCAACTAGTTATTTTTACCTAAACTTGCCTATCACATTTGGCCTTAGTTATAATTCATTTTTAATTTAGGCATTTTTAATGGTTAATGACATATTTAGTTTTGATAGTTGTTTTAAAATCAAATGTTCAAATGGAACTATATGAGAGTAGTATGACAATGATCCTATCAATTTCATCCTTTATTTGTTGTTACATTCCCACCTTGTGCTAATAATTACAATCACCTATGGGAAAATTAGTGACACTAACCCTTTGCCATTTTTATTAATTATAAATGCCTATGGATAGATTAGGGACAACACATTTACCATGCATTTATGCATCACCTTGCCATTACTATTATCATTTGCCTTGCCATTTTCCTATGGATGGAGCTATAGTGACTTAAGGTCCTTTAGGAATATGTAGGCAACACTTGATTTATATTTAGGTTAGCTTAGTCATCCCTTTATCATGCCCTCACCATTTTTTAAGCATTTTTTGAGTTTGAACACTCTCACCATTTTACAAGTTTAGATCATTCTATGTCACATAATTCTTGATTGAGTTGAGATGCCTAAAAAATTCTTAAAACATTTTTAATAGTTTAAAAACCCCTAAACATTCGTAAAAGATCTATAAAATACTAAAAATTAAAAAATCATGAAATTTGTCTTAGAATTTCCACATGAGATATAAATCCATAAAACGTTTCTAGGATGGGACATCTTATTTGTTTAGTTTTATTTATATACCACCTTGGTCTTTTTCTTTTAAAATCTGGGAGAACTACATCGGCTTGAGGTTCCAATGGACTATGTAGGAAACACTTGGATATATGGGGTATATCATGATTAGATCGGCCACACATTATTTTATTTTTTGACCACTTATTTACCTTAAGGATTATAGGAAGCCTAATTATTTCATGAGTTATCACTTATCATTTAGCTTCCCCATCCTTATTGGCCTTTGCCATATGCTCTCACCATTTTATGAGTTAATGTTATGAGCATTGTGTATTTGACTTTGATGCATTAATTACCACTTAGATTTAATTACGCTCTCTCCATTTTGTGAGAAACCATTACATGTGCTCTCTCCATTTTTCAAGTTCATTCTCATTCCAAGCCTAAGATGTAGTAGGCATTATGAATTACCAATTCAGTTCATTTGTGGATACTCATCTCTTGAACTTTTAGTGTGGTTTTCATGATTGAGAAATGTCATACCTCTCTCTTTATATGCAATCAATATTTTGTGAGATCATTACTATTATCCTATACATATCAATAATTTTTTCTTATCATTTATTTTCTTCTATTCTATATCTTGGGAGAACTATATTTGGCCTAAAGTTTAAAGTTTGCATTGGATATTGTGCCCATATAACTATGTAGACAACATCTATTTGCCTAGTGCATCGAGAGTCAATGTGGCTACCCATTCCATTTTTATACTTCCCCAATTTTTTTGTGTTGTTTCATTATATCCTATCGCCTAAGAGCAATGTTTGTGTTGTCTTTTTTGTGTCATTATCTTCTATAGCCTAGGGGAAATGTTTGTCATTTTGTTTGTGTTGTTATTTCTCTATAGCCTAGGGATAACTTTGTGACTTTTGTTCCTACGTTGTTTTAATTTTGTTATTTATACCTAGCTTATGGGTCACCTTATCACCAAAAGTAACACCTCTATTTTACATACATGAACAATTTATTTTTTATTTACACTAACATTATGATTAACCATTGTTTTGTATTGCTTTTTGTTTAGCTTAGTTTGTTTACAACACTTTTCTTTGCTTTGGATTGTTTAATTATTTTGATCATTTTATTTATTTTATTTATTGCATTATTTTCTAGTTTTATTTTTTCATTTGTTTATTTTATCTATCTTTATTTGTGCTCTTTGTTTTGTCTTATTTATATTATTTGTTTGTATCATGTTTATTTGTTTGAATGTTTTGTTATTATATTTGTTTTGTTGTATTTTGTGTTTATTTAGTTATTTTTTCATGTGTTATTTTATTTTTTGGGGGTGTTTTATTGTTTTTTTTAATTTATTGGTGTTTTGTTGTTTCATTTATTGGTGTTTGTTTGTTTTTTGTTTATGTTTTTTTTTATTAGTGTTTTGTTTTTAGTTTGTACATTTTATTTATTTTATTGGTTATGTTTGTTTCTCAATTTTTTTTGTTTTCCTATATAGTTTGTTTATATTTTGTTGTTTGTGTCATTTCTTCATTTTGTTTATTTGTATGGTGTTTAGTTTTTTTTGTGTTTTGTTTGTTTGATTTTATCTATTCATTTGTTTTGTTTGTTCTTATATATTTTATTTTTGTTTTTTTTATTTTTGTTATTTATTTATTTCACATTTTTGTTCCTTGGTTGTCATATGATTATTACATTTTATTTACACTAAAGTCTTGATTATCTATATCATGTACTTAGGTTATGATTTTTTGTATTTATTCTTACACTTAATTTATTTGTTATAGTTATGCTATGGTTTTGATCATTCATATATTATTGATACCTTGTTTATATTTATATTTAAATTAAGTTTTCCATGCTTAGGATATATATTGCCATTTTAGTTATCCATAACTATCATGCATAATATCATAATATAAATAAAAAATGTGCACACCAAGTCTATTCTAGAAATGCAATAGAAATAATTCTAAGATATATCAAACACTTTCCAAATACCCAACACATGATTGAATACATGAATAATAAATAAGAGAAACAAATGGTTTATTATGTAGACATGTATCTCTGAATATGCATACATACAAGTCATACAACATAATTAGATGATAACCAATTTAACATATCATAACTATGGCACAAAAAATGAATAAATACAACATACATGAGTGTAAACATTAACAATGTTAAACATCCATAATGCTAATCAATACTAAATATGAGATAATCAAGATAAAAAACATGGCATCATTTATATAAGCAATATCATATACATGTAAATCAAACTCTAAGGACCCAAAAATGAATTCTAATTTATCTCAAATGTCATGTGTGTGTGTGTGTGTGTGTACATATATATATATATATATATATATATATATATATATATATATACATACATATACATACATACATACATACATATATATATATATATACATACATACATACATACATACATACATACATACATATATATATATATGTATATGTATGTATGTATGTATGTATGTATGCACACACACACACACACACACACACACACACACACACACACACACACACACACATGTATGTGTGTGTGTGTGTGTGTGTGTGTGTGTGTGTGTGTGTGTGTGTGTGTGTGTGTGTGTGTATATATATATATATATATCATGATGGTGTATCAAAAATACACAAGTATGCCAATACAATGAGTAAAATTCCATATTCCCTATCCCAAAACTATGCCAAAATTACAAAATGTTAAGGTCCCCTATGATCAACTTTGGCTCTATGTATCTATGGGACCTATAGATGGAAGTGACCCTAGTGGCCTTGATGGTCCTAGTGGTGGTGGTCATGGCTAATGAATAAACTAGATCGAAGCACCTATAACATGAGTCCTTGTCCAAGACTGACCAAATATACTCATTATATTATGTGCATCCTAGATATAACAAGAAACAATTGATTAATACATGGGCATTGTAGACTCATAGGATTTCTTTTAATATGATGCCTCATATTTTTCCCAAAGGCACTCCACAACCATCTGTGAGAACCCTACATGTGTAATAGATCCCTAGATTCATCTCACTCTTGTATTATCCTATCTACAATGGCCAATGCCTAATCCTATTCACTAATGTCTTTATGTCTCTCAGTAACAAGTTATCCCTATACCTATATCATCCTAGCTATTTTAGCCTTTAACTGAGTGATATCTATTTATATCTAAGGTTTGTCATAATCCCTCATACATAGGGTGATATAAAAATTGGATAGCTAATTTTATAATACTTTAATCTCTCATACTTAAGAAATGATCTCTTGTTCCAACATTTCAGTGTCCCTACCTATTGTACCCATACCAAAAGTCCATACTTAGCTTGGATCCACCTATGTGTTCAAAGTCCCTACCTAGCCTAAAATAACCTATCTAATTATCACCACTACTAAGCTAAGATCAAGTATCTTAACATTTGAACCCCCATCTCCATACCTATCATCTCCATCTCTATCTCCTCCACTGAGCTCCTCTACAAGCCATTTTCTCTTAGTAATATGCATAGAAAACCAAAGCTCAAATTCTCTAAAGGCTAGGGTGAAAATGAATTGTTTTTAATCCTAAGAGTGAATATATATCTAAAATTTTAAATTCCCCCCAGGTCCTATAGTTCCTTCTACATGCTCTAAGAAGTGTATTTTTCACATATGTGATCTATTTTGCATGATGTTTTATCCTATGTGCCTAATTTTTTTGTCATATTATAACTAGACAATATTTTTGGGCCTCCTTTAAGACCTATTTAACAACTTGATTTTTCAACCTATATAACATGTTTATTTGAATGAGTATCTTCAAACACATAAATATGATAAAAATGTGTTGTTATCCTTTACTATATAATCATAAATCCATTTTATATATTTTTTACATAAGTTACCCTTTCAAATTTTCCCCAATGTGATAAATTATTTTATGATCAATCAATGATATTACTTTCTAGGGAATTCTCATATTTAATCACACATTATATATATATATATATATATATATATATATATATATATATATATATATATATATATATATATATATATATATATATATGAATGATTATAACCACTTATGGGAAAATCATTATTTTTGACATCCTAGCTAATGATTATAACCACTTTTGGGAAAATCATTATTTTTACCCACTCCACCCACCATTATAGGGTAATTACCTATGCCTTTGATTATATCCACCTTTGGGCAAATTAGTGACCTGCATCATGTTCTCGATTATAAC
The DNA here is from genome assembly GCA_037957365.1 of Torreya grandis. Taxonomy (NCBI): domain Eukaryota; kingdom Viridiplantae; phylum Streptophyta; class Pinopsida; order Cupressales; family Taxaceae; genus Torreya; species Torreya grandis. Next base: position 1,576,603 of record JARHVA010003579.1, read on the forward strand.
TACCTTTGGGAAAATTAGTGTCTCTCATTCTTCTCTTGATTAAAAATGCCTTTGGGTGAATTAGTGTTTCCTATTTCATTATTGATTATAAAAACCTTTGGGTAAATTAGTATCAATTCCATTCCATATTAGGGAAACTATTCATGCCATTGCTATTATCACCTTTGGGCAAACCAGTGTCACACCCTTTATTACTGATTATAACTACCTTTGGGAAAATTAGTGATTCCACAACCATTATTATTTATAATTGCCTTTGATCAATCCTATAGTCCCACCATAATCACTACTATATCATGTCATTTTAGTCATTTTGAGGGAACATTCGATGATTCTATTTTTTTGCTCGCTCCCTCGAGGGGGCATCAAGGACTTATCAACTACCCTTTGGAATAAGAAACATTTACATTAATTATTTTTTAATTATTTGAAAATGTGTTACTATTATTGTGTATTTAAATGCCTTTTTAAATAGGGGAAATTATAGACCCTCAAATTTAGCCACTTCCATGCCTAAATCGAGACTCGATTCAATTTCTAGTAAATGACACATTTTAAGCCTATAAATCACTTAAATTACCCAAATTCATCTATGTAAGGTATTTAATTACCTAGATTCATGATGAGGATAACTTATTTGGTGTATTACCTTATATACACTAAAAACCTATTTCATTTCTAACCCTAGTCAAATTAAGACCTAGTAATTTGACACTTTTAGCTTGTCAAGTTATTAATTCATAACATTTAAAATAATTTTCAAAAGCCAAAAATAACTAATCAAGATTAATTACATTGAAAATATTAATTAAATTACCTAAACAAAAATTACAAATCAAATTAGTGAATTCCATTTACCAAAAAAGGAATTTTAGCTAAATATAAAGTCAAAGGTCAAAGGCGCTAATAAAGTGATTTATTATTTCCTAAATATTCAAAAATTATGAGTCACACCTTAGAAATATCTAAAGTGATTTATCATGCCTCATAAATATCTAAAATTGAGGTGTCAAGGTTTCATAAATGCTTTGACCCAACCCAGGGTTGGTCTGACTCAACCTAATTTAATTTAGACTTGACCAAAGTTAGAATTTAACTTAATATCCTTAGGGTTAGATTTAGTTATTATAGATATAGACATAATGGGACACACCATATTCCAATAATATTTTGTGTGTAAGGTTATTCTACTATAATTCCTTCTTAAATCCTTTGAGAGTAGTGTTACAATGCCCAATTTATGCCAAGCTTCACACCAAGCCACAAGTGACCATTGGAGATATGCTAACACCATGGAAGAGAATTTATAGAATGTTATAATCATCATAATCCTATCATGAACATAATTATGCCAACAATTAATCATCAAATTTCCCAAAGGAGGTAAGAAATTTGTATATCCTTTTTTTCTATTTTGTGATCTTGCTTATTGTGTTATGCTCTCCCTAGTTCTTAGGCAAGAGTGTTTATTATTAGTGTATTTTTATGATTTATTTTTGTCATTTGGACTAAAAATATACTAAGTTTTTTTTTTTTTTTTTTTAAAAACTTAAGACACTCTAGGATGTGTAAATGGCTATAGGATTAAGCTTTACCATCAATAATCTTTATCATTTATTGTAGAAAATGAGACAGGGTGTTGAGTAGCACCATGTAGTTTAGGATTTTTGTTTAATGTTTTTTATTTATTTTACTTTTAGGATAGTGTATGTTTGTATAATGTTATTTATATATCTTAGAACATTGTAACTATAATTAATTCAAAGTCATAGAGTGTGATTGCAAAATAAGTATATCCTATATGAAAGACAAATTGAAGTTGGTATTCATGGATCATCAATTAAGTCTAGGAATGAGGTTATAATAATACAAGTAAAAATAAATAATAGTAAATGGTCATTAAAAATAATTAAATATGATGTACTTAAAATATTTCATCTTTCCCAACATAGATCATATGTAAAAATGATTAGATGTACAATAAATAATAGTGAATAGGTTAGAATATTGGATGTCACATCAATACCTATAATCATATAGATCAATGTTTTTAAATGTATAATGATCACAATCACATCGCCAATGACCTATTGATATTAATTACCTAGGAAAAATCATGCACAACTAGTTTAACACATTTAAATCATTCTAATAGATGGATTTGAGTTCCAAAAAGTATATAACAAGGGCCAAGGAGAACACAAGGACATTACATAATATTATGAATAAGGGAACTCTGATATTTATGTCTAATTCAACCAATAATGCATATATTTTTTACCATCACCAATACAACCTATGATCCAGGAGGATCCCCACACTAATCTGATTAGATGGCCTACGATTTTCCTAAAACTTTTTGTACATCAAAGATCTCCTTGAGAGTTTTCCAATTCAAATTTAATGGAGTCAAAGAAACTTCATATACAAAATTTATGTCTTGCTAAAGCAAAAGGAAAATATGTAAAAAATATACATATGGTATAATGATGATGTTATCATGTTGACTAGATGTATACAAGTGGTCCAATTAGGGCTTGACATTTGCACCAATGGTATCTTGACATGTGGAACATTGAAAAATATACATGCTATATGTTTAAATAAAATATTGGTGTTGAAACTTTTATTTAATACATTAATATTAAAAATATATCTATTAATGTGGGATTAAATCCCAATCATAATGTGTGGAAGCCTTATCCAAGCCTAAAAATAAGGAAATGAAGGGGGATTAAAATCCCAACATATTAGGTAAAAATATAAGTCTTCAACACATAAAACAAGGGCATTATAAACATTATAAAAGTATCTTTATTGTATTTGAAAAAGGAGTAGAGAGGAAAACTTGTTTTTTGTCCCTTTGAAGGAGAACAAGTAATAGACAAATAATCAAGTGTATTTTATGTAGGAAAGAGAAGCTTCCATATAAGATATTGTTGTAGAGACTTCCTATAAGGAAAATAAAAGGTTATATTTGTAGGCCAAAGTCATAATTTATTGTAAACATTATATAAAAAGTGTATTTTAGACCATTTAATAGATCAATTTGAGTACTTTTTGGACCTAGAGATATATCCCCCAAAATGGTGAAATTAATTATCAATTTTGTTTGGGTTTTATTTATTTATATTCATTTAATTGCTATTTTTAATCAGTATTGAACTTGATTTTTAAATAAATAAGTCAATTTCACGTAAAAGTTGGAAATTGAGAAAATTGTCACGAGTAACTAAAACTAGTAAATCATGAGCATTTTGTATTAAATAACTTTTCAGATCAAGTTTAGTATCAAATAAAGTTGATTGGGGATATTTTAATGTGGTTTTTGGATTTGCAAGTTTCCATTTTACATATTAATAAGGTATAAGAGTAAGCATGGTAAATGATTGCTTAAAGAGTATAACCCAAAAAATTGGTGCAAAATGTGCAATTCAAGCCATGGATTCTCCTAGGGGAGAACCAGACTCAAAAGTGGCATTTCATAAATCTTTTCTATAGATAGATCATGGTGGAAGAGTTCTACTACAAAAGGAAGAAAATGATTGAAGTGGAAAATGAAGTTAAACAAGAGGAAAAAACCTCAACCAATGGTAAGGTAAAAGAGAAGAACCTCCTAAATCTCCTCCATCTCGTTATAAACCTTATATTTCTTCCTTTTATAAACAAAACAAATTTTATGATTTTATTTCATCCATGGTAAAGCATGATGTTAAGTTTGATTTTCCAATTTATAATGGAGACATTAGTGTAGATAAATTATATAATTAGATCAATCAGATGGAATTATATTGTAGGATTTAGAATATTGACTATGAGAAACAAAAATTAAGTTATCGAATCTTTAGTTGAGTGTTAAAACACTCTTAAAACATGGTAAAGTGATTTATTCTTGGATTGATTTTGTTTCTACACTAAAAAATAAATTTTATCCATTAGGATACATTCAATAAGATATTATGGATTGGTAAAATTTAAGGAAATCAAAGGGTTCAATTGTACAAGATTACACTCAAGAGTTTAGGAAAAGGGCTTTGATTTTGGTCATTCTCATTTACACTCAAGAGACTCTTTTGAAATATATTGGTAGGTTACATAATTATTTAAGGCATATAATACTCATGTTTAACCCCACTAATCTTGATGAAGTTTATGTCTAAAATACCTATATTAAATCAATGGGTAAAGTGACCAAGGATAGGGAACACTTCATGTCAAGAAAGATGATGGCAAGCCTTTTTTCTATCATTACAAGAGAGAATGTCATAAAAACGTAAATTTTTTGAAAATTTATCTAGAACTCAAGCCAAAGAAGTTTTTGAATAATAAATATGATAATAATAAGACTAATACAACCACACAATAATATCTTTGATTTGCTTCAGGTGATGAGACCAATATAACCACCATGAGTATGTAAGGTTCATCTTATTCATCTTATATCACTAAATATCATACTTCTCATTCTTATTTACATTCTAAATCTAGGCATGATGTAAATAAAATAAATGATTTGTTCCACATTAGAGTGATTTATAATAATACTAAGATAAATACCCTTTCTGATAGTTGATCTCAAGCTAATCTCATTTATGAAGAAGTTATGAACAAATTAGGGCTTACTATTAAACCACATCCTAAGCCATATGTTTTAGGATGGGTGTTTGATGATGCTAAATTTCAAGTCACTAAAACATGTAGGTTGATATTTTAAATCACCTCTAAATTCATTGATGAGGTAGAGTTATATGTGGTTCCACTTGATATTTTTGGTATTGTAATTAGAAGTCCTTAATTGTATGATAAAAAAAATCTTATATAGGGAATATAATAAATATTTTATTTTAAAATATGGGATTTAATACATTTTAAGATCCCATTGGATAAAGGAAATTTTTTCACTTGTATCTACAGGACATATGAAAATGCTTGACAATGCAAGATATTTTTACTCATGATTTTACAAGCCAAGGATGATGATAAATCCAAGTATATTAAAGGATGCGATCCTAATCATAAGAATGAAATAGTTAAGATTATGTATAAAAATGATGATATTTTTTATAATCCATAAGGCTTACCTACTAAAAGGCATATTCAACATTAGATAAAAATACAACAAGATGCACCTCTTCCTAATATTAACATGTATAGGTTGTCTACAATAAAGAACAAAGATATAAAGAAGCAATTTCAATAATTTATCAATAAAGGGGTCATTCATCCAAGCATTTCTCCATGTGGTTCTCAATTATTTTGGTGCCAAAGATAAATGGCACTTGCTGGATGTGTGTGTATTTCCAATAATTAAACAAAATAATGGTTAAAACCCATTACCTTCTTCCTCGCATTGATGATTTGTTAGATCAGTTGAAAAATGTTATTTGTTTCACTAAGTTAAACTTAATAAGTGTTTATCACCAAATTAGAGTTAGTGAAGATAATAATTGGAATATTGCTTTCAAAATTAAGCAAGGTATATTTGAGTGGTTTGTTATGCCTTTTGGATTTTGTAATGCACCCACCACTTTCATGCAGGTTATGAATGATGTATCTATGTCATTCATAGATGATTTTGTAATAGTCTACTTAGATGATATTTTTATATTTAGTCAAACTTGGTAAGATCATGTAAAACATTAAATGTTTCAAAGAGAGAAATTGAATTTATAAATTTCTAAATGTGAATTTAGAAAATCATATTTAATATACTTAGGTTATGTACTAGGGGGAAGTGAACTAAAAATTGATCCCTCAAAAGTTAAAGCCATAATGAAATAGCCTCCTAATGATGTAACTATGTTTATAATCTTCCTAATGGTAGTCCAATATTAGAAAAAGTTTATTACTAAATTTTCATTTATTGAATCTCATTTGCATGATTTGATGAGTACTAAACTAGTCTTTCAGTGGGGAGGTAAGCATAAAAAATCCTTTGACTTGATGAAATAAAGGTAAGCATAGTCCTAGTGTTCCATAATTGCAAAAACCATTCAATATTGAAATCAATGTAATTTATTATGCCATGGATACAATTTTGATGTAGAAGCGAAAGCCTATTTGTTACCATTCTAAAAACTTCACAAATGTAGTAAGTGGATATCTTACCTATGATAAAGATTTGTATGCTTTGGTTCAAATTATGAAAAAATGGAAGAATTATTTGATAGGAAAAGATAAAATCATCCAGATGGATCATCAACCTTTTAAATATCTCTAATAATAGTCAAAGCTACAATAATCAAGACATTTTTGTTGGATGTGGTTTTTAAAATAATTCCAACTCATGACCATGTATAAAAAAGGTGCAAAAAAAAAAGGTATATGATATGATTTTAAGAAATACTATTGTAGAATCTATTTTTAGACACTCTTTTTTGACCACTTCCATGTCTAAATGGCCTTTAGACTGATATCTACCAAACTATGCAAATAAAGCCTAGAAATCACTAAACATCCCAAATTTGTTTGCACATTGGATGTAAGTTCTCGTAATTACATCAAAGCATCCCTATTAGGGGTATTAACTTTCACACAATGATAACCTCTTGTGTATTCATCCCTAGTCATGTTAAAACTGAGCAAACTAACATTTTCAACCGATTAGGCAGGGTACTTAACCCAATTCTTGAAATGACCAAAACACTAAGAAGAATTAATTAACAAAACAAATCAAATAAAATTATTAGTTGAAAATTACATGTTGAATTAGTGAATATGTAATTTATAGAAAGCATTTTTCAACAAAATATGAGGTCATGATTATGTCATCATTCTTAAAGTTAAGAATTGCAAAATATCAACATAAATGCCATAAAAATCAAAAATGTTGAGCCATTCCTCCATAAATGCATAATAAAAGCTATCATTTATTTTATTTGGAGTTCGAACATTAACCCTAGCCTAGTTACACTTGGGTTAGAGTTATTTGAAAACCTATAAATATAAGTGCCATGACCATTCCTAAATAATCCTTTTTATGCACACTTACTATGTTGAATTTGCAAGAGGAGATTCACACAACCAATTCATGCCAAGCCAAAACACATGTGAATAAGGGGAAGTACTACCCATAAATAATTAGCATTGATAAAGAATCCATTATCCATAAGTCAATCATAAGCCAAATTTCATGACAAAAATAATTTTGGATTGTAAAGGAAGGTAAAGGTGTCATCTTATCTTCTTATTGCCTTTTGGTCTTGTTTGTTATATTGCTCACCCTATGTCTTAGGTTTGGAATGCTAGTTTTCATTGAATTATTTTTATTTATTTTACTAACAAGAGAAACTAACATCTTAATCATAATACTATGATACATATTGGCATGCCTGATGAGATGCACATCCCGCACTATTTATATGAGCATTTTTGGACCTCTTAGGAGACAAGAAAAACTCATTTTAGACCTTAATTTTATCTTTTTTCTCAAAAAATGTCATGTTTTTTATTGAGTGCTAATCGATGAATTCAAATCAAGAAATCAATGACTTCACCACTTTTATATGTTCTATGTTATCTATTTTTTTAGGGAAATCACTGACTATACCAAAGTGTATCAGTGACTTTCCCTGAAAACAATGACTTTGCCCATAATCCGTGACTTTGACCTGCAACCTTACTCTTCTAAAAAATAGTGACTTTTGATTTTAGAAATTGGTGACTTCGACCAGAGGAATTAGTGACTTTTATAGATAAAATGATGACTTCACTCTATTTAATAAATAATGACTTTGCCCTATTATAAAAACCCAAGACTTCAAAAGTTCAAAATTTTATTTTGTTTATGCAATATAATCAAACAAAAACCAATCCTCTAATGTTTTTTTTTAAAGTACTACGTAAAATAGGAGTCTAACACACTAACAAAGTTATTTCTCATTTATTTTGGTGCTAAACTCCATTTCATATTATCTTTTGTTGCACTAAAGTTTTTCGCAAACAATTTTATTTTTTTTCATTTTAAAGTTCCAAACAAAGGCTAAATTTCAATCATGTTTCCAATAGGCGATTAAAAAGAACATTCACATTTAGACTAAGATATATTAAGATCACCTTTATTTTTTTTCTTTATTTTTTACAAAATCAATAATTTAGTTTTATTTTTGTAAAACCTTGCACCTATGCTCTCCCCTTGTCCCCTTTAGGGAACTTGGGTGGCCAAAAACACATTATTTTGATTATTTGTTTGAGTTTAGCTGAAGAAATTTTGTGTATGCTTTCTCCTTGTTCCTATGGACTTAGATGAGTAAAAAACGATCAAATTCATTTTTTTATTTTTCATTTTTTATTTTTTTATTTTTTATTTTTTATTTTTTATTTTTTATTTTTTATTTTTTATTTTTTATTTTTTATTTTTTATTTTTTATTTTTTATTTTTTATTTTTTATTTTTTATTTTTTATTTTTTATTTTTTATTTTTTATTTTTTATTTTTTATTTTTTATTTTTCATTTTTTATTTTTTGTTTTTTATTTTTCATTTTTTATTTTTTATTTTTTATTTTTTATTTTTTATTTTTTATTTTTTATTTTTTATTTTTTATTTTTTATTTTTTATTTTTTATTTTTTATTTTTTATTTTTTATTTTTTATTTTTTATTTTTTATTTTTTATTTTTTATTTTTTATTTTTTATTTTTTATTTTTTATTTTTTATTTTTTATTTTTTATTTTTTATTTTTTATTTTTTATTTTTTATTTTTTATTTTTTATTTTTTATTTTTTATTTTTTATTTATTTATTTATTTTTTTGGGTTATGAGTAGGAGTTCATTGCTTCCTCATAAGTTCTTCAGGTAGGCATTGACCTAGGGTTTCATCTCCCAGGTTCATTCTAATCAAAATTATCTAGTGGGGTATATAAATTAAGGGTACTATTTATTGGGATAAAACTCGAATAGTTAATCTGACCAGTTGGATAGGGTCGTAGGTCATGTGGTGGTCTAGACATCGCACTTCACTAAGGAGTTATGACTGAAGTGGTTGTGAAAGGGACATGACCCTTTCATAACAAGCTAGATGGTTTGAATTCAATTGATGGATATATTATTGCACCCACATGTTTTTAGGAACTTATAGACCATATATAAATCCACTCAAAAAATTTAGATTAATTAATCCCACATGTTGTCGATAGTCCTCCCAATGTTGAGTTGCTTCAACACTCTAAGTCTTTTTCCACATACAAGTTCTTAAGATACATATGGGTTTTAAACACTCTACCTACATGCAAAATTATTTTATTGGATTGAAAAATTAATTCCTCTTAAGAACTAGTATATCGATAGGAGCTTGGTGGATTTTATGCAACCTTGCATCAGTTGCTAAAATGGGGCATGTGATTGGGTGCTTCTTATCTATTTTCCATGTTGAGTTTAAATACACTTTGTAAACCACTTGAGTATTGCCTTAACCTAGGCCTGGGTTGCTTACTCTTTTATTTAGACTATTTTATTTCTTGTTTGTGTCCAAATTTGTTTTTGCATTTAAACCAATTCAAATCCACAAACCATAGACCAAAACATTGCCATACCACTTTTTACATAATGAGGTATTACCTTGCCCAAATATAAAGAAATACTATCTTCATTTGGATGTTATGCTAACCAATTGTACCATTACATTATTCACATAATATAATTGTGTTGTCTAAGTAAAAACCATTCAAATTAGGTCCACTTGGGCCTAAATCTAGTTTGGAATCAATTATACACATTAGTTCATTTTTTACTCAAAATTCTTTTAAAAAGACATGCCATAATTAGGGTTTATTTTTTAACATACATTCTAATTCAATTAGGGTAGTTTTTAACCCAAATTAGACCATGCCAATTGAATAACTTTTATTACCCATACTTAACCATGTCAATCAAGCCCATGAAAATTATTGAGGCCAAACTATCCCTCTTTGGGATTATTTATAATTACTATTCCAAGCCATGTCAGTTATCATATTCAAAAACTGCCCTTCTTTGGGATAATTACCATGACCAATTTTGCCCTCTTTGGGGATTTACCAATTTCAAAGACCAAGACCATCCTCTATTATAACCCCACTGGGTTTAACTTGAAAAATGACAATTTTTGTTAAAACTTTACTTTAATAATCAAACCATATTATTTCTAATTAAGACAAATTAATTGATCTATAACTAAATGCATATTGTATAATAAACAAACTATGATTCATTTAGATAATAATCAAATTATCACATTTAATAGAATTACAAATTCAATCCATCACATAAGTACATCTATTGAATAATAACTCATATAACTACTAAAAGTTATACATTAATATTATACAATAATAGAAACCAATCTATTGTTTATCAAGTACAATAATACAATAGTTTTACATTAGAGTAAAAATAAATAAATACAATGTTTCATGGATCTATCAAGTATCTATAAACTTGTTAAATGTATATAAACTAACATCATGAGTAAAATTCTCTATCTATTAACTATTTAAGGAGAGGGAGAGAATCGTTAGAGTGATTTTCCACACCAACCACAGACCATAGATCCCATGTACAATTCTCAACTAGGAAATGGCCCTCCCTTCATAGATGAGAAGATGATAATGGTCCATGTATCGATAGTTCAATTAGAACTCATGTGTTGTAACATTATAACTACGTGCAACATATCATAAAGAATTGTGTTTTAACATGACATCATGCATGCATGCATATAATAAAATAGGTGAAATGATATCATTTAACTATAAATATTATTTTGGTCAAATTATTAATATAGTTTAATGATCCAGTAGATCAATCACACACACACACACACACACACACACACACACACACACACACACACACACACACACACACACACACACACACACACACACACACACACACTCAATTAGATTTCATATAATCTAAGTATTAATGACTCTAAATATATACATGAAAACCTTCTCACGATAATAAACCTTAGTGTCATTAATACCATATTTACCAAACAATCCATATACAAGATTTCCATAAAATTCTCATACATATTTAGTATTAATTACTACAATAATTAAATATAATAAATAATTTGAAATAATTACATGTTAAATAATAATAATTTAATTTCAAATAAATATTTCCTAAGTTCTAATATAGCCCAAAGTCCATTTTCCAATAAGGCAATATTACAAATAAATTAGTTTCTAATAACCATTTTAATATATAAGAATTTACTAGTTCCATTAAAACATCCCTTGTTCATAAGTATTATAATTAAAATAATACAATTCAAGAATTTCATAATAAATCCTCATATTATTCAAAAAATAATAAACACAACATTTATTTATTCCAATCATCAATTTAATCATTTTATTCATAATTTATAACTTAAACAACATATTATAAATTAATTATTAAATCTCAGTTTACTTATGAATAAATATATTCACTAAAAATAAACATCCATTTACATACCAAATTATATATATATATATATATATATATATATATATATATATATATATATATATATATATATATATATCAAGAATGTCCACTTATATCTATATATATTTAAGACCTTTAACCATTGATTTCCTAATGTCATATTATATACATATAAATGGTCATATACACACACACACACACACACACACACACACACACACACACACACACACACACACACACACACACACACACACACACACATACATGTCTCTCTCTCTCTCTCTCTCTCTCTCTCTCTATATATATATATATATATATATATATATATATATATATATATATATATATATATATATATATATATATATATATATATATATATATATATATATATATATATATAATACCCCCATGAAGCATAAGTGCCTCAACTGAGAATCAAAACGAACAAAATAATGAGAAAGAAGCATACATATATGCCTCATATGACTAGAAGTTTATTGGGAGGAAAATTCTAAATAATCTTATAGCTTTTACTTCTTACCTTGTGTGTGTGTGTGTGTTTATATATATATATATATATATATATATATATATATATATATATATGTAATACCCCTATGAAGCATAAGTGCCTCAACTGAGAATCAAAACAAACAAAATAATGAGAAAGAAGCATACATATATGCCTCATATGACTAGAAGTTTATTGGGAGGAAAATTCTAAATAATATTATAGCTTTTACTTCTTACCTTTATTCTTTTTGACATCCTACCACACCCCTGGAGAGGGATCAATTATAACCATCTATAGATATGAAGAGTAATCAAGAGGTGAATTATAATTTTTGGGTTTCATAATTGAATTGGTTAATATCTCCTTATCAAATCCAAGTTTTTTAATTCATGGCATCTCTTCAATCCCCCCAATGATGTCTCCATGGGAATAATCTACATAGGGTTACCCTGATCTTCTTCTCCTTTCTTTGTAGCATGGATAATATCTTCTAGTTGTATATCTGTTTCTCCTTATTTATTTATATTTATTTTTTTGGCTATTGTTTCCCTTTATTTTATGTCTCATCTTCTTCCACTTCCTCATATTTTGTAAAAATCCACCTTTTGTATGTATTTTTTTACCCCTTTTTTATTGTATGTGATCTTTCCTAAGGGTATGTAATATGTAGGTGTCTTGGGAGCTTATAGATTCAAAATCAGAATGCAGTATTTTCATAATCTAATGTCTGAATGTGTTGTAGTTTCCCATATATAATAATAAATTTATCTATTAAACCCTTGCTTAGGTCTATCTCCACATAAATATAGGCAAAGGTACATAGTCCCACAATTATTATCTCTATAACAACCTTGATATATACACCCAAGGTATCCCCTATTGTTGTTAAAGTGCTACCAAGATGAAGTGGAAGATTTAGAAGCCTCACCTAGGTTGGGATTGTGGTAATAATGTGTGAGTTTGGGTCAAATTATAGAAAATAAGAAGTGTGGTAGAGACCAGCATTTCCCTAAATTGAAGGCCCCTCTACAAAGACTCGTTGATAGGATTCTTTATCAAAAAAATAGATGATGAAAAATCCCTTTGAACATAGAGAGATGTCACACTACTTTGCCCATATATAATGGATCCATTGTGTTAAGGATGAAATAGTTAGCCAAAAACCATAGAATTTTCATATAATTTCCTCTATTTCTAACTTTACCTTATATTTCAGCTCATTTCCCCCTAAATTCACCACAATTGGTATATCTTTTGCATGTTCCACAATATAAGCAACAAAGAGGGTTGACTACTAATTTTTTAATTACTTCCTTGAAAGAATTAGCTCTAGAGGAAGAAGGCATCCCAATACATGCAAACCCATCTCTTGATGAAGAAGGAATTATATCACTTTTATCTTCTCCACATAATATCATCACCATAAATAGGGTGTAATATTTTGAAATCTCATATTCTATTAGTAAAGAGTGATCCTCTAGTTGTTTTCCTACAAATATAAGACATTGTTGAACTATAGGTATCCTATGGGAGAGTTATATATTTTTTTAGATGTCCCTTACATAATCTATTGTTTTCACCCATATACAACAAGTTTTCCCATAGTATGTATGAATCATGATTTGATGGCCAATTTGATATTCTTTAATTGACTGCCTTGGTGACTAGGAAGCCACATTTTGTTTAGTGATTTTGTTAGACAGATAGTGTGAATCCTCTACAAGTTTTAGTTTGGTGTATGCACTTGATGTATATGCATTTATCTATGACATTTTTTTAGATAGTTTCCATTCAACAACCCTTTCTCCATACTTGACAAACAAATCAAAGCTGAGTCTTAATGGATGGTTATTAGTTTAATTCTTAACATCCTCATCCCAATGATGCACATGACCATTGGTAAAAGTTCAAGTATTCATGGTTTGGTTGAATAAAAATAATCTTCCAATAGTGTTTTCTATAGGATCTATAATGTTAATCTCATGTATGTATGTTAACTTAGAATAAGGGAGCATTTCTAAGGTAACCCTTGCATACCTTTTATCATCTACCAGATCTCCTTTTGTCATCCAAGGAGGGTAAGGGAGTGGCTATATTAAAACCCTATGCCTACCTCCATGCTTCCCTTATCCTCTCCCTATTGATCCTCCAAAATTACCCTATTCATTCCCTTCCTACTCCTATGAATCCCTCTGTCTACTCATTGATGCCTCTACCATTTTTGTAGAAACCTAGCAATGTTTTCTCTTAGAACCAAGATGAGAGCCTACACAGGAGCCATTTTTTATCCTATCTCAACATATATAAATATTTATATATGTAATTATGGATTATACATAAAGACAAATATATATTATTTGTGAATAGTTCATAAAAATACATATATGTATGTGTATATATATATATATATATATGTATGTATGCATATATATATATATATATGCATATATATATATATGCATATATATATGCATATATGTATATATATGCATATATATATATATATATATATATATGCATACACACACACACACACACATACATATATAGGTATATATATATATGTATATACATATATATACATACATACATAAAATCCACATACATATTTCCTATCTCTAAGCATGTGGATCTTCTTTGTTAGTTCAATTTCTTTGTGGATATTACTAGATGTATATTTTTACCAAAATTTGGAATATGAGATACTGATATTCTTATTTTAAAAAATATGTTCATATCCCAAGTACCCCAATCAATAAATATAAATTCATATTTTAACAAAATATAAATCATATTAACACCACACAACATTCAAAACTCAAATTAATGCATTGAAATATAAACATAGAATATTAAATATTGTTATGTAATATATGGTACATTGACCTATTGAAAACATCCAACAAAGTTTAACCCCCAAATTAAACATCCAAGACTCTAATATAGTCTTAATATCAATTTTGTTTAAAGAACATAGAATAAATAATAATAACCCAATCATCATATATAATTACCAATGGTATAAATATTGACCTAGTCTTGTTATGTTTACTAACCCATTAATTTAATTATTTGATAATATCCAATACAAAACAATCATAAATCTATGGTTTGGTAATTGAATAACACACAATTGACAAATGTTCAATTTTACAAATTTGAATAACTACTTGAGTTATGTCTAATAATGATTTCTAACCATCCATTTAAATGTTATACAAATTAACTCAAAATCCTCATATAATCATTTAAATACAATCGACTCAAAGACATTCATACACAACTGTGCCACTATTTAATTATACTTAGGCAAAATACATTCATTCTTACCAAGTCAACACATAGTTGACATACTATTATATGATTGATAAAAAATAATCATAAACCTATTAATATGGTAAATGACTAAAACAATTCATAGTCAACAAATAATCAATTAAACACATTACCATCATCATTATATATACATAGTTGACATTCAATAATTTATACACAATCAACATTCAATAAATTATACCCAGTTGACATATAATCCTATATGCACATTCAACTCTTATTTATTTATTCAAAGTTGACTCCTAACCATTTTACATATCCGATAATCTAGGTTAAGTTGAGTAACAATCATTTACCATTCCAAAAAAACATTCATCCATAGTTGAAATAAATTAATATCACATAAACAAATTTAAATAAAAAAGATGATTACCTATCCAAATGGCATCTAAAAAAAACCCATTTTAAAACCCAAAGTCTAAAATAATATATTGTTTTAAGATATAAACACAATCAAATCAAAAATCATCAAAAACCCTATCTTCAAACCCCCTAACCAAATAAAGTCTCAGATCATTTCAAAACACTTGGACATTTTGGCTCAAACAATATAATGAACAACCATTTAGGCACAAGCAAAATAACACACAATATAACTCACAACCAATTATATAACCAAACAAACCATACTCAACCATAAAATTAAACACTTAAAATTTTCATTTAAAACAATGTCTCTAACTTTTTATACTCAGGTTAGACTCAAATTGAATCATGGATTTGATTTTGTGGGGGGGATTCCTCCTTCCATAGGTTCAAATCCTTGATTCACCCTAGGTTTTCACACTTCAAAACAAACATTTTTTTAAAACCTCATAAACATTTTTTTCATGGACTGTATAACCTAAATATATATTTTTAGAGAAAATATAAAAGAACAAACCCTACCTCATAATGTTCCAAAGTAGATTTTATTTCTTGGTCTAAAAAAAGTCCATTCCATTTTCTCTATTTTTCCTTTATTGACTTGGACACTATCCAAAAATCTAAAAATCCTTATTCCTTTATTATTTTTATAGTCAACTACATGTATTTCACAAACCCCTAATATCATGGTGACCCATTCTCTACCACTCCAAGAATGACTTGCCATCAGACTAAAAATTCTTAGCATGTTTTTCACATCTAAAAACTCAACTTACACACTCAAAGTCTCTTCATTATTTCCTCCAAATCATATTAAAACCCTCATCATCCCAATTTTTCATGGTTCTAATGAACAAACCAAACCAAACTAAATGATAGCTTCTTGAATTAGGGTTGACATCATAATATGTCAATAAACATAATTATTATGTTTTAATAAAACTCGAATGTCTATCCATTAAACATTTAAACATCAAGATAACAATTAAACAATCTAATTTTTATTCTTAGTTAACCATTATGTATTTAGGAATTAAGTCATCCTAGGTACCCCTTAGGTCTAAGTTAGATAAAGTTTAACAAAATCCTTTTATCATATGATCAAAATTAATGTAATTTATGTCTTTTCCATGTATATATATTTTATAACGATTATTTTTGTTGAATGCTTTTAGGTACTCACCTGTATGGGATTATGTAAACAATAAAATTAAAGTTATCAAATAAATGAAAGATTCCAAAATGGATACCATGTCATAATCTTAACAAACAGTCACAACTGTAAATAAGATTGTATAACATCTAAACACTTATATAAACCATGTCAACATATCAAATCATGAACTTAATCAAAATAATGAAATTATAGCAATAATGCATTTATTTTTCCTCATGGTATGTGTTGAGTTTAGTGTCAAATCTCTACACCTCTAGCATTTCCACCTGCAACACCCTACTTGATGATACTCTCCCTCCATATCTATTTCAAGAGTGAACTTTCTTCTACATCCACATCACATTTACAAATGGTAGTTAGATTGTAACCATGATAATCAATACAAATGATGATAAAGCACAATAATATTGAATAAACATAATCCACATGCATATAAAACTCATGTATAACTAACAAACCAAGTAATGAGTCAAACAAAATAATCATGATGTGTTTTTCCATATATCATCATAAATAAAAAATAATTTGCTATAGGAGTAATTAAACAACATCAACCCCATTAATATATTTTTAATAATCAAATCAAGTTTAGTGAAGAAATCGGGATGTAACATCCTTTTTAGGCCAATTCTAAATGCATGGACCAAGATTTTCAAACCAATCATGGCCTTAGGTGGAAAATTTACCCAATGAATTCTTAATATACATATTTTATCAATTGGTCACAACAAACATAATTGTGTGTCCACATACTCAACCTTTTGGTGAAAACATTCTCAAACCTCCTTGGTACTAAATAAACGAATATTGTGAGTATCATGGGATTCAAGAAAATTCACTTAATTTATGTGTGAGGTTCATACAACATGTACAAACTTTGATTTATCATGGGGATATCATGATTAAGATACAACCACAATAATAATTGCCTTATAATACCCACCCATCTAAGCTAATTAGCACATTTCCAACTCATTTTCAAGTCTAGTTTGACAAATGCCTTGTTGATAATAGAGATGTATACCTTATAAAAATGTTGAGAGCTAGAGTTATATTCTTGTATAAATTTCCTAAAGAATGATTTAATAACCTTTTTCAAAAATAATAAATATTTCCAAGATCCAATCTGATCTTAGAGTTATTATAGAGCCAATCATTACCTCTCCAAGAGATGTCATTTATTAGAGAATAAGGTGTGCCCAGATTTGAGATTTTACAAACAAGAATAAGACAAGGCTAAGAGAACCAACCAATTTTTTATTTTTTTTGTTGAAACACATTTTCATGAAGAATGAGCCTATGATAAATCATCCTTTAACCATTACCCTACCTTTATGGAACCTCACTTTGATAATCTAGTCTTTGTTGAGTCACCTTTAGACCATTCCTATGGAGCCTCACATTTATGAGCCAATCTTTATTGAGTCACCTTTAGACCATTGCCCTACATTTTTGGAGCCTCATTTTGAAAATCCAATCTTTGTTTAGTCACATTTAGACCATTCCCCTACCTTTGTAAAGCCTCACTTTGACAAGCCAATCTTTGTTGAGTCACCTTTAAACCATTCCCTTAACTTTGAGGTGTTTAAATTTGACAAGCTAGTATTTATTAAATCACCCTTTGAAAATTCATCTACCTTTTAGGGGCCTCACTTTGACAAACCAATCTTTTTTGGGTCACTCTTATATGAGCCTATTTTTGAATAAAAACCTATTATTACATCATAGACCATTAATCATTTTATGTTTGTAGTTGCATATACATCAAAGACATGTTATTTTTTTAAGCCAATATTATGTTCAACATCCACACTAGAAGAAGAATCAAAGTTAGAATCATGATTGAACCAATATCAGATTTAGCATCAGAAGTACAATCAACATTAGTCTCATCATTTAATTCATATTCCTTTAGGTCAAAATCAACTTCAAAATTATAATACATTAGTGGATGTTGCAGCATTAGTTACACACTCTTTGTAGATCAGATTGAACACATTTGTGACCCTTCCATAGTTGTTGAGGATGTTTTATTTAGCATCAACACAAGTTATCCTAGTAGCCTTTATGAGGATTATGTTACCTTTTACCATTATATTAGCACTATACCTTCCACTAACATTTCAAATCCATTTATCATTAACTAGCATAGCCATTATATTGGAATTCCACCTCTCTTAGATGATGATTGCAACTAAAAAAATTACACATTATTGATCTACATCCATGGTGACATATTAATTGTATAATATTAGGAGGATTAAGATCACATTTAGGCTGAAGAATAGCAATATCCTAGTGAAACCTTTTTAAAAGTACTAGGGTGAAATCAAAGTCCAAACTCATCATCTTATAGTGAAACCCTATTTGAGGTGCTAAAAGACAATCAAGGTTAAAGGTCAAATTTCCTTAGTGAAACCTTCTTGAAATAGCTCTAAGAAAATCAAGACAACTTTATTGGTGAAAACTGTATACACAATACTTTCAAACTTTATCAATACTAATGCTTTCTCTCTTGTAAGTACCCAGCGAGTCTCAATATCTTTGAGTGCATTCCTTAAGGGGTGCACTGAGAAAGGGGTGGGTAGATGATTGGTGTTTCACAAGATTTTTTTCCCTTACTACCACTTGTTATCTACACACCCATATCCTAAACACATTCCCTTAAGATTTGCCTCCTATTTTTCACCCTCCTTTAGTCATTTTATGCCTTCATTAGCCCTTAGCCTAAAATACTTTTTATAAGTTTATGATACACTATCGAACCCATTGACCCTATACTCTAATTGATAAAACTCATTTAAGGTCTAGGTTAGCCCTTGGCTGACCTATACCAGGACTTAATTTATTTTTGTCAATAAATATATAGATTCAATTAGGTTGCCTTTGTCAGCTAAAATTTTAGAAAGGGATAGGGTTATATTCATATATATAAATACACTCATTTCATCATTTATTAGGAAGAGAAGAGAAGATATATATATATATATATATATATATATATATATATATATATATATATATATATATATATATATAAATTGTGCATCATCTTATCCACCATTCTACTTGAGGAGCATATCTTAGGGTTTTATACTTTCTTTGGAGATATAGATCTTGTCTTGTGGAGAAGTATTTTAAATGCATTGACAGGTTATGTAGCTTAGATCTAATTTATTCTTATCATCCTTACATACCAAAACAACCTCTTATGAATCACGTTGGCCAAGGGAGAGATTGAGGCTTAATAGGTTCATCTTCAAAGGTAAGTAATCCTAAATTTGTTCCTCCTTTGTAAGAGTAGATAAATATGCATTTGTACTTATTTCCCCTATATTAGGATTTTGTATACATTGATGTGTGTATATATCTTATATTTATGTTTAATTTTTATTTTTATTACCCCCACTTTGTGCCAAAATATTTGATGTTCACTAGATTAGACTTTACTTGTTATTAGTTTAGTGAATATGAAAACATAGGAGCTAGTTAGGGTTATTTCATAGTTTTAATTGATTGGAGGTTTTGCAACCCTCCCAAATGATATTATTGTGGTAAGAGATCCCTTGGCTAGATCTAGTGGATCCATCTTGGTCATGACCCCAAATATATAATGCATTGACAATCAGAAGTGTAATTAGAATTTATCTTCTCTGAACTAGGATTGATTTTTAGATTAATTGCATTTCCCTTTCCATACATTTTGGTGAGATTGATGTGAATATAACCCTTATAGGTTTTATTTCATGCCATCATTTTTATCATTTTATTATATTTTCCATATTTTCCATATTATATCAAATCAATCGGTATAACTCTAACTTTATATGCATAGGTTTAACATATAATCACTTCAAAATGACTGTGTTCTATTTGTATAGGTCTTCATCAACTATAAGTAACTAAATCAAATAGTTCAACATAGTGTTATTATTCAATTATAGATTAACATACATTGCCAAATAGGTTAAATCTATCTGATAATTTATTCATATAACATATAGATAAATAAACATTATCAAATAGGATGACCTTGTTCATTATTATTATTATTTAGCACATAAGGTTTTACCAAACTTGGTCGAACCAATCAACCTAGTTTTCAAAACTTGAAAGTAGAAACTAAAGCACTATAGCATAAAATTTTCAAGCTAAATCATCTTAAATCCCACCAAGGTTCCTTTCTCATCTCTTTTTGTAATTTCAATTCTTACTTTAGTTCTATTTTTCACAAGTTAGTAGTCTTTAAAACTATAAACCTACAACTAACTAGGTCAACCTAGATGACTTAGTTATGTAGAATGTCTTTGGCCAGAGAGACATAGTCGACATGTTTGATTCTATTATTAAAGACCTTAATTCTGAATAATAGAAGTGAGTCAGTCGACTCTATTCTGTACTATTTTCATATAGTGTCAACTAAATTTATTCTATACTATTTTTAATTAAGGATTTAACATTCATTTTCTAGTAATTAATCAACATTTCCTTTTTAGTTTTTTGCATGCTTAAAGTAACTCACATAGTCTAAATAGGTGGTTTTTCAAATTACCATTTTAATTACTCTATATTACTCTTTTTCACACACTACCAAATCACTTAAAATTCCAAATGCATTTAAACATTTGTCTTTGCAAGGCCTACCTACTTAGATTTCATCACCAAGGTGGAAGCCAATTTGGTTTTATGGCCAAGTATAAATGTGTGGTTAATGGTATATATTGGAAAAGCAACCGACACTCTTATCACTATAATATTGTGATGTCAAGGGGTAGGCCCCAATACCAATCTAGTATCATTACCAATATAGATCCATTTCAACCCAAACATCCTGAAACCAACTTTATACTACTACCTAGTTCCCTATTTCAGGCAAATTTCCTTCACATTGAAATCAAAACTTTATAAACAATATAATAACACTTAGGGTGACCAATTAGTTAGCATTTACTTTTTTGTTGATTACTTGCTCTTTGATCATTATATGTTGTATTTCAAAACTTGTATTACCTAGTGTTGGTGTAAGGTTTGTGCTATATGCCACAATTGAATCAATCATATTGATTTAATTGTTTGTGTGTTTGCTTTCATTCTTGATTCAAACTATCTTTCAAAATTTTCCCCCATTTCATAACACTACCATCTTGGTTACTATAGTCTCTTATAAACTATGTTTTACCTTCATTGTATCAGTACATAGTTCGACCTAAACAACTATGTCTTCTTATATCCTTATTCAATTCTCTATTTTGTAATACATAGTTGATCTACATGATTGTGTATCATTCTCATCTTGTCTAGATTTCATGTCTATAATACACAATCAATCTAAATGACTATGTATTCTTATCTTTATTGGGTTATAGAATAAAGTTGACTAATTTGACTCTTTATCCTATTTTATGACTTTGTTTTTACATCATCATCATCATCCTTTTTAGCATTTTTCTCTCATCATTAACTTATTATTTGACGAAAACACAAATTTAAACTCAAAATTTATGATTAACTTTACCAATCCTAATAGGTTTCCCCATAAATAGCTTGTGGCTTCCACTTTAGATGAAATTAATGTGCATGTATCCACTCACACTAAAAATTAAAAGACTCTTCCTCATGCATATTTAATTCATAACCCTATATTCTCCTTAGAAGATCATCTTGAATTAGAGTATACTCCAAAAATGCTTTTTTCATTAATGAATTTCCTCCACATTGAGGAAAAGACCCTTCCACTATTTACAACCTTATGAAAGTGGTCAAGAAGAATAACCCCATTGACCTTCCCCCACATTATAATATAGATTTGGGGGAAATATCTTCTTTGCTTCTCAACCCCTTCCTTCTCTTTTAACCCCTTCTCATACTATGACCTCTTCTTCCTTGATTTATTCTACCTCCATGCCACGTATCTCTACTAACATGGTAGGTTAAACATATAGTGGGCTTTTTCTAAGACCCACCCTTCTCAACCACTCCACTAGTGCATCTTTTACTACCCATGGTAATCATTCCACTAGTACTTATTTTTATAATGCCTTTACTAGTGAATATTTTATAACACATGCTAATCATGCCACTAGTGCCTCATTTTCTACCAACACCACTCAAGCCACTAGTGTTGCACATGCCACTACTCATAGTGGTACCCAAGACACTAATATCAATGTTAATGGTTTGCATGTTGCATACACTAATCAAAACACCACTCAAACCCAACAAATTTTATTAAAAACTATTAACTAAATAAATGCTTTCCAAACTAATAATTCTAACTAAATAATGCAAATGAAGAATCACCTTATTCATCTCCATAATCACCCTCAACAGGTTCCATGGGGATTGCATAACCAAAATGCCCCCCGCCCCCGCCCTTATTAGGGATTCCCATGGAAACCTTATTCCTCAACCACCTCTTGTTAACAAAATGTTTAAAAATATTCAAAATTAACCTCTTATGCCTCAAATTACCAACATAGATATAAGAGGTATCACCCTACCATTAATTAAAATGGAGAAACTAATCCTACCTTACACTTAAAAACATTTAGAAATCTATACAAAGATTGGGTCAAAGTAATGACTTTTGCTAATACCAAGATCTTAGAAAAAAATACTATCTAGATATGTTTTATATTGGTATAACCAACTCAACCCTCATTCCATCACTAGTTTATAATACCTAGTTAATGATCTAGCACACGAATAACCAAACCTCCCAAAGAATACCTTGGATCATTTTATTAATTACAAACAACTTGAGATAAAAACTACATAATATTTCATCAAATTATGGAAGACCTTATCTAATAAGTGTGAACACAACATGGTGAATGATAACCTCTTTCATTTATTCACCAATGATCTCTATCCCAAGTTTTAATATCAGGTTAGGAATCTCTCTCCATGAACATTGGAATAGGATCTTGACCAAGCCAAATGCCAAAATTTTCTTGTGCATTAGTTCAAGCCATCCCAACCTCTTGTGGGTACTCACATGATCATAAAAAATAAAAATGGTCATGCTAATAATGATGGCATCATTTATTCTTATGATACCATTCATAATATTCAATCTATTGCTCCTGACCCTACTCTAAAACAAGATTCCCCTTTAAACCACACCCCTAATCCTCAAATATCTCTAATAAACAATAATAATGTTTATAAGCTATCATGTTTAGCATAAATATAAAGGCATCTACCAAGGCCTCTTCCATGATATCTTGATACAACTCACCCTATGAAATCATGGTACAATCCAAAAAAAAATGTTGGTTTCATGATAGTTAGGGTCACCCTCATGAGACTTGTAGGCAATTGTGTAACTTAGTTATGGATTTCCTCCTTGGTCCAAATTTTGATCATGATTCCTTCATTTCTAAACATCAACAATCCTATTACATTGCCTTCAAATCTCTCAAAATGCAATGTAAAAATCAAGCTTTGAACTAGGCTAATGCTCATCTATCTATTTGCAAAGATCTTCCAAACCATCAAGATGATAATGATAATCCTACCCCTTCCAAAAATAATGTTGAAAGTCTTATAGACCCAAATCCTAAAGAGAGTGTGGTAAATATGACTAATATGTGAAGGGTAGTTTCCTTCATTGATTCTGATCCTACCCACATACACCAATCATCTTAGACTTTCCATGTTATCCAAGATTATTCCCAAACTCACCTCACATAATTAGGTAAAATGAGCTTATCTCTTTCAACAAACAAATTACAACACCTCCATTAGATAACACCTCTCATACCATTTCCATAATTTTTCCAACCTCTTTTCCCATCACCAATAAAATTCAACATTTTAATCCTACTTCTTCAAATCTATTACATGATAAACCTAAATCAACTTCCCCATACTCTCATGATAATCAACCAAATTTTCCCCCAATTAAACCTACCACATCTTATCAAAAAAATTGCATGCACTTATAATCCTCCTTTCAAGGATCTCATCTAACATTATGCACCTCTATTTAGAAGTCCACTCATGGGTTATGATGAATGAGATCCTATCATAGATCTTACTAATATCCCATCTCAAATTCCCTTTTTTAAACTCATTCAAACTTCTCCACATCATCATAACCACCTCATAAAACTTATATTCAAAATGAACATCCCCCATCCTCCATTAGTAAGACATGAAGCTATCTTATCTAGGTCAGAAGATAACATCTTACAACAATGTGAAGAAGTGTATGTACACATTTATGAAATAATGGAAACTTCTTTCTCTCAAATTTCCTATTGATTATATGATTTTAGATGAGATTATACTTCATACAGATGATCCTCCCCTCTTTATAAGCATCCAAATCAGTGATATCCAAGTCAAGCATTCCTTGATTGACAAGGGTTTAGGTACTTGTGTTACCTCCCCTAACTTCATTAAAATCTTTGGATACTCTAAGTGTAATCTTAAGTCCACATGAAACACATGCCAAGGTTATGATAAAAGGTAAATGCCTCCCTTGGGTTATGTGTGGATCCTTATTACCATCCCACCTATCAATGTTTGAGTTAAGATTATGATCTTTAATTTTTCCCTCCTATAATATCTCACTTGGTAGGTCATGGACTCATCGCATGAGGGTTGTCCCATATTTTGATTTCTAATGTTTTAGGTTCACTAAAAATGGTGCAATACATAATATTTAAGGTGATTCTAACCCTTGAAATTTTGAATAATTCCAAGATCATGGTGTACTCAAAATTCTAAACCTTGAATCCTTGTCGAGTGTTCCATTCCAAGAATCTCAACATTTCAATTTACCTATCAACTCTAGATGAGTTTATTATGGTCACCCTAAACTCATCATAAATATACCACCTAACCTCTTAGATTCTAATGATGATGAGCCAGATGATATCAACCTTAAGATAAAAACTTTTGATCTCTCTCCTCATCTCATTTCCAAGCTTCTACCCTCTTTTAAGTCGTGTTCCCATCAACCACCTAATGACAATATACCCATCACCTTAACTAAAACTTAACACTCTATTCATCATTCCACCTTCAATGAGAAGGTCATACCTACTTGCACCATTGATCTTTATACACCCATCTATGATGATGGTTACACTTTATATGACCCATTTCTAGGAGG
Organism: Torreya grandis; assembly: GCA_037957365.1. Taxonomy (NCBI): domain Eukaryota; kingdom Viridiplantae; phylum Streptophyta; class Pinopsida; order Cupressales; family Taxaceae; genus Torreya; species Torreya grandis. The sequence continues at coordinate 1,602,545 of JARHVA010003579.1, forward strand.
TCTTGTTTAGGCTACAGATGTTAAGATCATTCATTATCATTATTATTTGTTTTAGTCTTTTTATTTATCTTATCTCATTCCATCTTATATCATTGCTAATTTTAGCATTATTCCTCTTATTTGAGGATAGAGATTTTCCATTCACATGGAACACCTCCAATTTCTAAATAACCTCTTAGGATCATGCTTATATATCATGTTATGATTGGTCTTTATCACTTCAATAGATACTAGTATCTTATAGATGACTTCCCCCTAAGATTATTACTACTATCCTCTAACCCTCTATACATATTGTTCCTTGTTTAGCTAAGCCTAGTCTAGCTACTACTCTAGCTCTACCTTTACCTAAATCTATTCATGTTTTTTATTATATTTATCCTTTAATCAAGACTCATCCAATCTCTATACCAGTTATACCTCCCCTTGGTAATGGCTTGCTTCTTTTATCTTTGCTTTCTCCTATTCCTAATCAATGGGCCAATCAACCATACCATGACATTCATAGAGTTATTAGTCATTGTACTAGAGATTGTAAACTGTAAGAACCTTCTTTATCTTCTAATTCCACTCCCTTTATTTTTACACCCACAAAGGCTAATAACAAGTGAATCTATTGCTTCCATCACACAAATAATCATTCCTCCACCCATTATCAAAAGATTCAATAATATATAGACACCTTGCATCCTACTCTTCCTCAACCTATAGATAAGGTTATACCTCTACCCAAGTTATTAAATGAGTATATTCCCAAATATGGAGAGGTATATTTTCTATGGAACCATTACAGTACCCATCACATTGATCATTGATGAATCCTATAGTATCATCTCCCATATCACTTTATGACCATTATTATGTCTTATCTCCCTCCTCCCTAGGTCACCCATGAAAGAAGGCTCCTCTTCATTCCCCCATGGTTCCTCCACCTATGTTCCTTTCTCCCCCTATGGTCCCTTAGCCTATGGTACCTCCACATGTGGATCTTCCTTCACATATTGTCACCTTTCTACTAGTGGATTCTTCATATCCCATAGATTCCACTCTTAATCCTTTTCATGATTATCTTCTGCATGATGCCCCTCATGATCATGATCCTTCAGTCATGCCCACATTTTATGTCAAGGAGATTTGATGATAGGTATTTTCTTATCTTTCATTAAAGATTAATGAGACCCTTGATATAGTTAGAGTCCAACTTCATAGAGATGTATAAGATGTTATGGACAATGTTTATGGATAAATTTACTAGTATCTATGAACACATCATTGTGTTTCTTCACTTTATTATTCATTTTGTATTATATTTTTTATCCAAGTTTATATATAATTTGACTCTGTGTCAAATGTTGCTTCACTTATCTATCTTATATGGATATTTATATTTCACATTATATGTTTTCTATGGTGTCATTTTATTTCCTTATGATCTCTTATAGATTATTTTCATGATTAAATGCTTCTCTTTACAATTTCATTTATTTCCATGGATGTCTTGTTCCTTTATCATGATTTTTTGATACCTTATCTCCATAATAGTGATAATTATTATTGTGACTTGGGTATTGTTGACTAATTTTGACCCCTAAGTCAAAATGAGTCAACCCTTATAGTTTGAAACTTTTCATAGGGAGTTCCAATCTTGTAAATGGTATTGTTGGGAGTCATGCCTTGGTTATATTGATTTTAATTATCATGGTGTCAAGTGTCAAATTATTTTAAGGTCTCAGTGAGGTTTTCTCAAGATGGTAAGCTATGACATGTTTTATCCAATCATCCTATACAATACTTTTGGGAGCAATTTCACAGGGGGTAAATCACATTTATTTTTATTCAAAAATTTATGATGGTAATCAAAATTTTAGGGGAATACGATGGTGAAGGTGGTTGAAAAGAATTATTCTTCACTTGAAAATATTGTAGTTATGAAAACTACCTAGTGTGCAGATTTATGTGTGTTTCTAGTTACAAAATCAACATAAGTAACACTTTTCAAACATCATTTTGCAAAACCAAATGAAATCCAATCACCTTAAATTTTCACATAATGGTATAAAAAAGTGGAAATAATATGTAGGTCAATAAATTTTTATAAAATGAGTTCCCATGTGCAAAATCTCTAAGGTTAAAAATTAGCTTTTGAGCTGATTTTTACTTAGTCAACTTTCTATGTTTCTAGTTTTCAAATCTGGCCAATGCACACATTTCAAGCTCATTTTATCAATGGTAAAGGAGGTCAAATATGTTTAAAATTTCTCATGGTGATAGATAAATGTTATTATATTTCAATATAAAATATAGTTCTCAAATATTAGATATAATGTGTAGATGCATAGTTACCATGTGCTAACTTTTATTTGGTCATTTTTTGCATCTCTTAGTTGTTAAATCCACCTAGTGATAACTTTTAAATCCTTGAATTCAATATAAATGAGTTAGATTAATGTTTAAATGCCTTTGTATGTGTTTATACTCATCTGAGGCCTTCAAATAGGCCTGAGAACATAGAGAATATCATGGTATGAGTGGTGAATCCATTACACATAGTCAGACTTAGATCCTTGATTCATAGAGTTAGAAACTTGTCAATGGGAAGTTTTACATTAACTTCTCCTAATGAGGTTTTGTTCATATAATGTGTCATCTATTAGTGAGTGTCTATGAAGTCTAGATAGGTATGATGTCTCCTTTCTTATGGCGTAAACCTAGAATACACATTTGAGCATGAAAAGAAGTTGTTTGGTCAAAAGAAGAGTATGATAAATGGACATCTAAGTCAGGTTTTTATTGAAAACACTCAATAAACAACAATACTCTTGAAGCTAAAATTAACTTTTAGTGTAATAGTGACACAATGGTTGCATGATCTCAAGACAAAGTGACTCTATTCAAGTGTAATATGATACTAGTGAGTTTAGGATAATCTAAAAGTGGAAATTTAGTGATCAAGAAATGTATCATCACCTAAAAGAGTCTATTTACCTACTTAATTTCCACCTATATGTGACACAATCAAAATAGTTTATAGACTAGTTCAAACTAATGGAGAGAACCTAGTTTGGAAGGTTGGTAGTAGTGTAATATAGATGAACATGTTGAAACCACTCTCATATTTATAATATCACATTCCCATGTGATGTCAAGAAATAATAAACTCATAGAAAGTCATGACTCAAGGTTATTAGACCTAACAAAAAATACCTACACAATCACAGTACTAAAAGTTAGTGTGGAGAGTTTGAAGAGTTTGAGATCTCTATAAAAGTGATCTACCCTAGAAACTTTGTGTATAGTTTTATAATCACTTTTGGTATACCTACATGGACTCAATTTGGTTAGAAAAATAGGGGAGGTGCTCTCTATTTTTTCTCAAACAGAGGGCACTCCACAATCAAGGTAAATCTATAGACATGGTATATGAATGATAATAGGATGGAATCAAGAGTATTGAAGCACTAAAAAATGATGTGTGAGGTTTACTTGAATGTGAATAAGGGTTTAAGGTTAACTATAGTCATGGAAAACACTCATAGATGGTCATACACATAGGGAACACAATCTTGTAGATTAGGCCTAAACTTTTAGGGTGCCTATCTTGATTCACATGATCATATGACATTTCCAAATAATTTGAGATCTTTTAGGGGAGAGTATAAGGCTAGTGAGACCCATTTGTTTGCATAAAATATCTCAATTTGACCATTTTTGGCCTAAAACTATCTTAGGTATACCTATAATGCCTAAAAGGAGATCGAGAGGCCATTTTCTTTTGATCACATATGTACAGATAGTGTGCATGAGGCTTCAAGTATATATGGATAGTTTAAGGGGATATTATGCTCTAACTTTGTGGAATTGGTTTAGGGGTTGAGTGCCTAGATTTTATGAATCATTACTAATAACATAACCCTCCAAAAACCCTTGTATGGAGACACATCTAGAAGTGATAAATTGGCCTTGAAAATATTTTAGACCTGTTTTTCACTCTCCTAATCTCCTTGACATATAATTATTTTGTACCATCACTTGTATGAACATACCTATTTCAATTTATTTTAAAAGAATTAATGTTTTTTATAGGTACATAAGGGAATAGGTGAATGAAATCCATTAAGGGATATGTGTAGGGAATTATTGTACCTCTTCATACCCATATATCACCTCAAATAAGCATGGAAACCTCTTTGTTATAATATTCATTATAGGTAGTCTTAATAAGACAATGAGAAGGCAAAGTGATTGTCAAAGATTGGAAGTGAGAAGTGTGTTTTGAATTTCATGTAGATATATATGATAGACCAAAGTAAAAAATAAGTTATAAGTGAGTTGCATAACACCTCTACAATGCATCTTATTTAACAACTGGAAGTCACTTAAGTGACATGTATGAAGATTAAAGACTAGGGTGCTAGTGAGTGATTACAAGTAGTGAATGATAAGTGGTGCAAAAGAAGTTATCAGTTAGATAGGTGTGGATGATTGTCACTATATTGTTTCTAACTTCCCATGTTAGGATATATGTGTCAAGGCCCTCTAAGGAATTTCAAGCTAGATGGACTACTCATCATCATCAAGGTGGTTTCAAAGAAAGACCATGAAGAGATCTATGCCAACTTGAGAAATATGCTATGTTTCAAATTGACACATGTTCATGACAACTTCCTGACCTCTTTTTCAGCCCATTGTCTTGAATTTCAACTAGTTTCCACTTCTTTTCTTCTCTCTCCTCTCTTATGCTCTATATATTCTAGCCTTTTTTGGCTTTGTAATGGATCCAAAATTAGTATGGATAAGCCCTACTAGTTTTGACATCTCATTTACCTTGAATAAAGTTTTTTTAAGTTGTCATTCTCTACAATCTCTTGAATAAGTGTGTCAAGTGGTTTATTTTGTTTATAGGTGATGAATATTTTCTCCTTTCTTCCATTCTGATTTTGTATGTTTTTTGTGAGTGATATCTCTTCTAATAGGTCTCATAAAGTGTATGTGTTTATTAAGTGTGTCTTGAAGTTTGAGAGGTACTAGTAGTGTCTAGTATTAGACCTCATTTTCACTTACCTATAGATATACATAGCAATATACCTCTATGAGAAATACTTATTCTAGAAGGACATATAGTTTAGATTAGTTTTAGTAGTCTTCTTTCTTAGTGCAGATACAAGTGTGTTGTGTGGATTTATCTTTGATCCTTCATTATTTTAGGTTGATTTATGTTTCCTTATTCAATTTTCATCCCCAATAGTGATTAGTCTAGTGTAGTGTGTGATCTTAAATATAGATCAAGGGAGATAGGCCTTTCAAACATAGAGATCTATCTCTTGTAGTAGTTTGTCTATAAAGGGAGATAGTTCTATGTTTTCCCAAATTTGATAAGGTTTCATCAAATTATCTAGGGTGAAAATTTGGGTCATAACAGACCTATATATTAGACACGGTTATGGGGATAGTATACAGACATAATGGATTCCTATGGGATCCTAACCTAGATGTTATTAAGAATAAAATTTGTGATTATTACTCCTTTTTTCACATATATAATATGTCAAAAACATAGTTAATATTGTTGATGATCTCTACCCTTAAATTTGGATGGCCATCCATGGTTAACCTTTGGCTAGCATTTCACCTAGCATTGCTAAAACACTAGCTAATAATGTGGGAGATTATTGGCTCTAATCAAATTACACTATTATCATGATTGTTGGACATAAGATGGATCCTCTTCATCTTCCTAATTTTGTTTCAAATAAAGTAGTTGATCAAGAAATTACATACCAAATATGAAATTACATTGATGAGGAATTGACAAAGAACAATAAGGCTACATTCCATGGATCCCACATCACTATTGGGAGAATGAAATATATTATAAAGAGGTATTTCAAGGAAGTTGTAAATACCAAAAATGCATATGCATTGCCTACTTTCGCCCATAGAGATGGGACCCTCATGGGAAGGTCTAGAAGATGATTCACACCCTTAGCCTTTCTTACAAATAAGAGCCCATGGATCATGATTTTTTATTTATAAATTCCAAGGATGATGAAAAGGTAAAAGGAAGGGAAATAATTAGAGGCTTGAGTGAGGACCTATTTTGGGTGATACAAGTTGAACCCTCTCTCACATTCAGGGAGGCAAAGTTTAGGATCCCACCTCTTAGAGGATGGATACCTTACAACTTTTAGAGTGGTAAGACATCTTAGAAACCAAAGGATGGAGAAGATCCCCAAGGTCAATTCATAGCTTAAGACCAATAGCAAGACCACTAGTAGTTGGTAGGTGAGGCATCATTTACTAGAGGGAAAGATGAATAATAATAATAATAATAATAATAATAATAATAAAAGTGCATATCTCTACAAAAGTGGAAGAGGAATAAATTCTTCAAGTTCAAACATAAATTGTTGAATTAAAAAAGGTCAAGCAAGATCTGGTAGAGGAGTTGACTCAAGAAAGAGATAGTGCACAAAGGGAATAATTCAAGATCATTTACTTAGAATCCTTTTATGAAGATTAAATAATGGCTTTAATAGCCCCAACACCCATCATCTTTCCCAATTTTATTCCCCAATAGATAATAGTTCCACAAGATGACAAAGCAATAAGGTGCTATCAAAGGAAGCCAAATGGGGATAGAACACAAACCTTACCCACACAAGCATTCAAGGAGGAACAACATTCACTGGAAGGTGAGCCAACATAATATGTGGACAAGGAGGATTTAAATTAGGATAAGGTATTAAGCTTACAAGAATGAAAAATCCAAGGCACCTCTCACTGGTAAACCATCTAGTAAGGCTCCTCTTCTTACATCTCCCTTAGAAATTTTTATTTTGATGTCATTACCCATAATTTTTACCATCTCCACACCAATTATTTATACATTCATTCATGTTTGATAACTTCTTAAGGGTCTCTTTTTTATCTACCCATCTACTAATCTACCTAGTGCCACTTCATCGACTCTACCTTCCACTACTATAGTTTCTATTCCTTCAGTGTCCATCCCTTCAATCATAGCTCTATCCATTCCATCCATCATCTAATCCATCACTCCAATTGTTGCTTATTATACCCAATTGGGGTCACCTTTTAGTTATTATATACTAACTTCCATAGCCATAATAGTGACCACCAAAATAGATCCAAGGAAGTAACCAGTCTTTGTTGTGCATCTAATGCTACAATTTAGAAACATAGACTGGTCTAAAATAATTTGGCATCAATTCACAATGCTTCCTTTAAAACTAAGATTGAGCCTAAAGAGAATGTTAAAGTGGAATCCCATCCATTATATCCAGTGAATCTCACTCTTCTAGATTATTCCATGGAATTAAGAGTTTTGGACTCTAAAAGGCCCAATCTAAATATCACTAAACTTATAATGGTGAGCTCATTATTTTATAAGGATACAACATCAGTATAGTAGGTTAGGAAGAGGAATATTAAGGATAGTTATGGTATAAATTTGATCATGGAGGAAATGGAATAGGTTTACTCCCTTTTGAAGAGATATAATAGGTAGAAGGGTTAGTCCCTGTATATTGAGGACCTCATGTCTTACATGGATACCCATACTAAGGTAATATTGGCCATGCATGAGGGAATAAAGATGGATAGATAAGATATTGAAGAGGATTTGGAAACTATCAAAGAGTAACAATAAGTAATTTGAGTCCCCTAAGGTATTGAGTAGGATGAATAGAATGCAACACTTAGGCTATATGATTTTAGATTCAATTCATTCTTTGAGAGTCAATTTGGTTCCCCATGTTAATTATATAAATAGATTGTTTTGGATTCTTAGAGAGGATGAGAATAAGCTAAATTTATTAGTATTAAAAACCACCAATAAGCCATTTAGCCACTTGGACCTGATGACACATCTAGAGGCATAAAATGATTTATCTTTAGATTTAATAAGAACACATGAGGCCTGAGATTAGGTATCATCCTTTGAATCTCTAGTAAACAAACTAGCTAAACAAGAGATGTAGGTTCAAGAATTTTTATTGAGCTAGAATTGATAATAATTAATGATAATAGAGGGAAGTTATTGATTCAAGTTACATTTGATTAGATGATTTAAAAAGCCTCTAATGGCTTCAAATAGAGTCTATAAGGTCTAATCTTGGAGGACATAGAAGCCAAATTGAGCAAAGTTAGGAAAAAGCTGATAGAGGTAGAAGTCTTTTGAGCTAGATTTAGAGCCACCAAGATATATAACACTAAATTGAGGGAACAAAAAATCAAGGTGACTAGGCTTCATCTTCTGGACATGAACCTAAATCATGCACAACATGCTAAGGCATATAAGCATTAACAATATCTAGATGCTAAGAAGAAGGTAGTATAAATTCCACCTACCAATTCTACTCCACAGACTCTACCTATAGTGCTAGCAATAATAACCACATCAGTTCCACCTCACACTTTTACTTTGATGGTAACTCTAGATCAATAAATAAGTGTATCCCTGAGTATAACTCTAGTTACTATGTCATCAAGCACAATAAAAACTATAATTCTAATGAAAATTTTGAGAAATATTAAGTAAGAATTGATTTAACTTAAAGGTTATTTTTGTAAAAAATTTCATGTAGCAGTTATTAGTGAATAGTTAAGTCCTAGTTATATTTTTTAATTGACTAAACCATTTTCATCAACATGCACATATTGCATGACTAAGATATCTATAATTAATTAACATGTAAATAATACTTATCATATAGTCTTTTATGATGTAATCAAAATTTTATAAACTTGGAGGATGAGGTGACCCATTCCTCAAGTTATTTATATACATGTAGAACGCTCTTTTCAAAAGGTCAAAGTTATGGATGAATATATAGGAATAAATCAATAAATTTATTATCATGCAACTGTGTTTTTTCTTTCTTCTTCCCTCTCTTTGTTAATGAATTTGAAGTTTATTTATCTATATTAATTTGATAATTATGATGTGTGCCAATGCTACATATGAATCTAACTATTTTATTAATGAGTATTAGTCTTATATGTGCAATATCCATTGAATATTGATAGATTTCATTGACTTAGATAGTTTTTACATGTTTAATTGATAATCCAAGGTGTGTAGAGGTATCTCCTTTGATATAGTCTTTCAGGTGTGAGCTACAACTACCCTAGATAACTTCTTGGTCTGAATTGTAATACCTTATACAAAGGTGTGCAATAGTAGCCTAAAGAAGTGCAACCTTTAGTTGAGACCATTAAGCATCATGTATATATTATTCCAAACTTCTAACCATGTTTTTTTTAGTATGAAAAATATATAAACAATAAACCTTAGTTCTTGAGATACTTCTCCACCAAAGATACAACCTTAGAAATTCCTTTTCAAAGACATACAATCTTATTTTTTGCCTTACCCTTCCTTCTTTATGAGTTTCTTTGAGATATTCCCACCATATAATAGTTCTCCACCCATCCTAATCGCCTAGTGATTTATCATTTTTTAATGATTCCACACATCCACCCACAAGCTCAACCTACTATTCCACCACCTAGTTATTTTAACCACATACCTGAAACTCATGACCCAAGTGAAACATATTTCCATAGAGATCCTAAAATATTAGAGGATATCTCATTTAAAACTCTTTGAGGTGTGCATAAAACCCACATAAATAGAAAATAAAAAAACTAGCACTAGAAGGAGGGCACAATTGTGTGTTTTCCAAATAAATAGGGGCCAATAATTATAGAGGCACCTAGAACATTGACAAGGTCTAAGACCCAAGATAGACTTTTGGTTTCACCATTATCAAATTATAAAAGAACTATACCCATACCTTTCATTCCTAAGATACATCATGCCTAAACACCTTACCCTATCAGAATAATTCATGAGACATGTCCTAAAGGTAATTAAGTATAAATGTCCCTCAAACCTGTTTAACTCTTCCATATATGGTATATATTCCCTTGTGCTTGCATATGAAACTACCCTCATGATTTTCTTTCCCAAAACTACCTCATCACTACATAGGGTTAGGTCTAATGATGGATCTAAGTGGAAGGCGTTACAAAAAATACCTTACATGCATTGGATTAGTTTATAATAATCCATCTTCTTTTAGCTATGCATAATCATCTCAAATAGTTATAAAATACCTCCTTCTCACACTTGGCACCCAAAACCTTCTAATTATATAATATAATCCATGAAAAATAAGGGATGAAACTTTTCAAGAGTGTCTATATCATCATGTTCATGAAATCAAGCTAAAAAATCTTCTTAATTGAAGTTTCACTAGTTTTCACTAAGTGTGCACTATTTGCTTACTAGACTGGCTGAGATAGAGAAGATATAAAAATAACTTAGGAGTTTATATAACTCATTAAATTTTCATGGAGACTTATAAAAATTCTCAATTTTCCTCCCAAAGTTGATTTGATCTTTTGAAACACCTCCATACCTACAAAACACATAAAACTATCAAAGAAAACCCTATCAGATCCCTTCTGTACAAGTGTAGTAAAACTTATTTAGATGGAACATGGAATTAAAGATTAATATATATCTCTAGGTTGGTTTCATGTAATTTCCACCCCATCTAGATGCTTCAATTTTTTTCTTTCCCCGATTGGGTCCTTAGGAGGGTTTGTAAGGGTTTTTAAACACTTTTAGGTCTTAGGCTTATTTCATAGAATTAACATATTGAAAATTTGAGATAATTACACTTTTGTCTTCTTATGGATCTTACATAAAATATTTAATCACCTCAATTCTCCATGAAAAGCATCATGGTAGATATAAGCATCTAAAGTTGCCATTTGTGTCATTTTCCTACATTCTATGAGGGTTTGAGTACACTTTAAGCCAAAAGATGGCTTTTTGGTGGATTTTTTTACAAATTTAATCCTTATAAACCTATAATATACTCAAAATAACCAATATAACATGTTTTTAATTCTCATTTAGTCCAAAAATGGTGATGGACTACTTCTAGGTACTAAGCCTAGATTAGGTCTATTATGTTTTATTTGCAACTTAATGGTTTAGACATCTTTTATGATATTTCACAAGTTTGAGATAGATAAAAAATATAATATTTACATCCATGAATATTATCCATGCATTATAATTCTTTCCAAAATCTGAAAATGGAGGAGACCCCCTATTTGGAGGTAGACCTTTACCCTGCCTAACTAGGTCTACCTGAAGGTCTTGTTACCTAGATCACCCCGCTTGCCTTCAGGCCTAATAGATTAATTTAACATGTTTATTAATGTTTATATTATATTATAAAACCATATTTAAGGGTTATCTTGGCTTTTGTATCATCATTTTAACCCTTACTCCAAAATTGTAAGCTTTGTGAACCTAAAAAGTGCCCTACCTTTGAGACAAAACATAGGCAAATTACCTTGTTTGTTTTAGAAAACCAACATTTTATTTTGTTAAATATGTCCCAAGTATAATCCATAATAAATTTAAACTCATAAATCCAAGTTTTATACCTCAAACTTCTCAAAAATCAAGACTAAACTTTGACTAGGAAACTACCTGTAGGGTTTTGAAATGTTGACTGTATTTTATGGAAAATGGAGGTTCTTGTCTTGGAATATGATCATTTAAAGGAATTATTTAAGTTTAAATATGACATAAAATTACTCTAAAGTCTCTCTCCAACACCTTAACCTCTAAAACCACCTCTAAACTCTTGGATTCATAAGACTAGGTCTACAAAACCCTGACTATATAATACATTGACAAACCCCTGTAGGTGGCCATTTAGCATAGTTAATCCTCAAATATAATGTTTAGTAATTTATTTTAAATATTACATGGTAATAAATCCATTATAAAATTTTCCCATATTTTTTATTCCCTATTATGTACTTTAGTTTCAAATATGAATTCATCATGGCTGACTGATAACAACCCTATATATTCCTTGCCTGTAGGTGTATGTGTCCTTTTTAATTTGTTCATGAAGTTTTAGAGATTACATTTAATATTCCTTAGGTAATGAAAAATATTTAAATAAAAACTTCATATAAGTGTGATATAACCATAAATTTACACACCTATGCTAACCCTTTTATTGTTGACTGAGACCATTCTCCTTGAGACCCTATTATAGGTTGTTTTAGGGCCTAGCTGGGGTAGTTATGGTGAGAAAATAAGTCTATTTATGTTAATTTTTAATCACATAGCACCATCATTTCATTTATATCACCTTGGGTTGGCTAAGAGGCATCCAAACCATGCATATATGTTAGTATTTTCACTTTGTCCATCTCACTAGACTGAGACACCTATAGGTGTCCATTTCATGTTTGAAGGGCCTATAAGTAGTTATGGGAGGTCAAAAAGATATTATCCCAACTTTAACATGATTAATATGGTCTCATTTGAGTTTTATCATAATATTTTATCCATATATTATGCTTGGAGATCCCATTCAATTGTTTCTCAAGATGTCAAAACTTATTTACTTTTATATGTCTATAGACACCATTGAGGTCTTTTAGTGTGTTCAAAGGCACTTTTAGAGTTTTAAATGATTACCTTACACTTGTCATTTTGACCCCAATCTTGGTTTAGGTCTTATCTATGGTAAGAGATACTAAGTCAAATGACTAAAAGTGTTGTAATTTCTTTTGGTTATGATATATGTTATTCCCAAAAATCTTAAAGACCTTTGTTTAGGCCATTTAGGGACTGAGAGACCAAAAATAGTCTTCATCTTCTTAGAGTGAATTTTATATAATTTTTTGGCCATTATCCATCTAATACAAGCTTAGAATGGTTTCTTCAATGTGAAATGGTTCCAAGTGGGATCTCATCTCACTTCCACATTCAAATGACCATCTCAAACTCCTATTTAGGCCACCTGTAGGTGGAGGTTTAGTGCACCATAGTAAATTATATTATAACCAATATGGATATCTATTCTAAACCTAAATTTTGATGATTCCCACTAACAACCTGATGCATTTATATAATAACCAAGAGGTGGACATGCACATTCATCCTTCCATACATCAGCATGATGTAAGCAAGGGTCTTGTAGATGCAAATTCAAAGTTGCAATGCAGTGAAAGTGAAATTGAGTACTAGTATGATTATTTAAAAGGCCTCATAACCTATAAAATGTAATTTTTATCCCTCAAATGGATAACCGTCATTAAGAACACTTTGAAAATAACCTCAAAACACCTTCAAGGCACCTGTAGGTTGTCATTTTTTGAGTATAGAGTAGTGAGGGTGAAATTAGACCAAGAATAAGCCTAGAAGAGGATTTTAAACTATTGAGACCTCCAAAATAAAGGGAGAAATATAAAAACATTATATAATCTATTATAAACACATGAAACTATCAACACTATCAAACCAAAGCAAAGAAATTTAAAACTAGCTCAAAAGGAGACCCTTCATAGATGTGAGTGCATAAAAAGCTACTTGGGGTCTAAGTGATGGTTCATAAAGGAAAATATATTAAACTAAGAAATATTACCATGAAAATGAAGCTGAATCATATTAATTTCAACCCCCCAAAGCATTCCTCTCAACTCCAATTGTGTGACCCACACTAAGCATTTGAAATTGACCTTTCTTGGCTTACAAGGATAAGAAAGAAGAAATAGAAGAAAAGAATGAACTTTATAATGAAATATCTACACAAAAAGAATTTAATATATTTTATGGATATGATGAGACACTATCTCACATTTATTTCTAAAGGTGAGCTCACCAAGCTTGTACAAGTGCCATTAAGGGCCTAAAATCAAAGGAAAACTACCTTTTTCTACATGAAACTAATTATTGAATTGAATTTGACCACTTCTTGATAGATCATAACCTCCTCCACGTTTAAAATAAACTTTGTGACAAATATTCTTCCTTAAAGTTCTTACAAATCATTTAATGAGCTAGAAATATGCCAAAATGGCACTTTTTGCACATAAGACATGGTAAAGGACAAAATAAAGACTTAAAAACACTTTAAAACATATAAAAGACCACATTAGGACATTTTCAAGATAATTTGAGCCTTTTACCATGTTTGACTAGGGTTGACTTTGGTTGACTAGACTAGCATAAGGAAGATAGGCTCAAACCAAGGTTGGAGCAGGGATAGGTAAGGTATTTAGACCAACATGAGACCCCTATAGATCATATTGAAACCTATAAAAATTTCATAAATGTATGGATTGACCCAATTTTACTAAAATTCAAATTTGGTCAATAATTGGTATCACAATTTATAGGAAAATTCCATCACCTCATGGAATGAGTGTCAAAATATGTTCCTTGCTTAATTTAGACAAGTAACTAATCCAAGTCTAGTTTATTAGCTATTTACCAACATGAAAAAAGAACCTAACAAGTTGATTTTATCCTTAAATTCAAGATTATATAATATGCACACTCGATTGCACTCTATGTATAAGCTAAATGAGAATCTAATGCTTGAGATATATAAGAATACCTTGGATCTTATTACTATAGTGTTCCTACAAAGATCTACCATCGTCAACACTCTAGCTTTGAAATTTTATAAAGATATGAACATCAATAAGTAGCTCAATCCATAGCTTATCCCTCATAATCTAGGAGGTTAATCAGTTAATAATGGACTTCTATCCTTGAATACAATTCCATGAATGAATCAAAACACCCATGCATTCAATCAGAATCATTTGTACACTCTACCTCCCATGACATAACAAACAATGAATTAGAATTATGATTTTTTGAACAATCAAACATAAAGGATAACTAGTATTAAAACCAACATCAGGCTCACACTAACATGGTAGTTACTTAAGGTTCTAACTCTAATAAAGCTAAATTAGATTCTATACAAATAATGGTTCACAAGATGAACAATGATTTATTGAATATGTAGAAGAGGATGGTAATACCAATAATCATAATTACAATCAAAATTATGCCTTTCCAAGATATAATAGGCTTTTCAATAGGCATACTAACAATTCATAAAAAAACAATCTAATAAGTTGCCATAAATCAATATCATGGAAATAGCTTTACCTAATTGGTGCAGGGTCCATAATACATCACAACATGGAGAGTTAGATTATATAGAGTTTTATGTAGCCTTTGAAATCTTCTAGAGAGATATGATTAGACAATATCAAATGATGAGCCCTCCAAATCTCCCTCATGAATATAGCCCTTCAAGTTTAGCTATGGTTTTTGAGACCTATGAGTCCTCCCCTAATTAGGATGATAATATCTTGGAAGATAATTTTGATGACATGCAATCATTATAGTAGTTCAATAATAACAATTATAATCTAAGGAACATGCATCCATTTAATACTTATAATTTTCTTAATAATACGGTTATCCCTCCAAATCCCAAAGTTTATAATAATCCTCTTTCCCCTAAAGGGAATGATCAGCCTCAGCATAGAGAGGAACATAATAAATTAATATACAATATTATCTAAGATATAAAGAAAATTAAGGCCAACATCATTCTTCATGAACTAGCACAAATCATAGAGTATAAGGAACTCTTATGTAAGTCCATCACAAGTAAGTCTGTTGTAAAAAATTCCAAGACAACCAACAAAAATGTCATATACAAAATCAATCCTAAAGTTCCCCCTTTCTTTCTAACCATTCAGGGATTTGGAAAAAAATATACATAATTTCTTGGTAGATTCTTGAGCTTCACAAATAATAATGTCAAATTCTATTTGTCAGAATCTTAGTTTAACACCAAAGCCATCCAAGAGGACTATGTCATAGCTAGATAAAATAGTGGTGTCTATATTGGGAGATATTAACAATGTGATAATTCAAGTTGCCTCAAAAACCTAGAGTATATATGACTATCAACATTTTGGTAGTGGATATTCCAGAAGGGTATGGGTTATTTTTGAGTAGAGATTGGTCAAAAATGTTAAATGGATATCTTTCCATGGAATTTTCACATATTTGGTTACCTTGAAGAGCCATATCCAACTAGATCAAGATTAATCAAGATCCTAAGATGAAGCATCCTATTATAGAGTATAATAATGCCAATCAAGAGGTAAGTTATAAATCTCCTAGTATTGGAATTTACACATTTTCCACAAAACATGAATCACTAGAAGAAATTTAGGGCCCTTCTTAATTATGAACCCTCCATTTTGATGGAGTAATATCCAAGTAAGGATTAGGTTTTGGTATTGAGCTTATCAATCCATAAGGAGAGAAATTATTGGCAACATACAAGCTCTAATTCCCGTGCACCAAAACTAGAGTAGAATATGAAGCCCTAATTCTGGGATTATAGTTTATCCTCAAGAATAATTTCAAAGAATTTTTTGTATAATAAGATTATAAAATCATTATTAATTAGGTCATAAATAATTATTAATGCAAATTGTCATAGTTGAAGAAATACAAGCATAGATCCTAGGATCTAATTGAATCATTTAAAGCTTTTAACATAGTATCTATCCTATATCCACAGTAATCGGGTTTCAAGGAAAATGAGCATGGCACGTGAAAGGAAGGGACAACCCCATAAACAGGAGCCCAAGAGCTGTGTAGAATAGAGAGAGAAACACCAAGTCTGGAAAATTTTGTAGAAAGGAAATGTAACGAGCTACATGGAAAGACTTCACGGTTCTAAACCGCATATCACGATAGCCTTCTTCAAAAATTGGTCTGACGACAGGGTCACTCTGCATGGTATAACTGTAAATTTAACTGAGGATTTTCTTGCTGAGGTTATAGGGTTGTCAATGGAAGGAATCAAATTTTCAAAGCAGACCAGCATTTCGAACGAGGCATTTTGCAAGTTCCCCAAAACGGATGAGGAGGAGCAGAAGTTGGTCAAAAATGGGGATTTTTATGAGCTGGACCAGATTAAAGGGATATGGAGGGACGTCCTAAGCTGTATAAGGGAGTACTTCATCCTGGACGAAAGAAGCAAACGAGTGCATAAGTTCCATTTTGTCTTCCTCAACCACTTCAGGCATAAGGTTAGCTTGTCTTTTCCTTTCTATCTTCGCTACTCCCTGATTCAAAGCCTTTATGCTCATAGGAAAAAGGATTTGTGCCCTATTCTTCATGAAGGCCTAATTCTGCTTATTGAAGGCTATTGCAAGAATAGGGCACTGGTTAAGTATCCCAAATAGGGGAAAAATAAGTTGTCAGGGAATAAAAAGAATGAAAATGTAAGCAGAAGAGGAAAAATTAAGACCCCTAGTCCTAATAAACAGAATGCAGAAGAAGAAAGGGGTTGGAAGAGATTTGAAGAACTCGAGAAGGAGAAATCAGAGGAAGAAGATGGAACAGAGAGCTGGGATACCAACTCTAGTAATGATGATGAAGGATCGGAGGAAATTGAAAAGGATAAAGTCAATACTGAGGAGGATTCTGTTACCAGAACAGAAGAGATGGAGGAAAACCAAAAAGTTGTGGAGGAAGACACTGTCCAGGAAGATCATGGTGAGGACTCAACTTCTAAGAAAGAAAAGGAAATATCTGTCTAGGGAGATATTCAAAACATGGAGATGGAAATTGAAGATGGAATCAATGAGTGGGAACAAAAGAGAAAAGATGACTTCTTTGAAGAAGCTAGGAATAGCCCAAATAAAAAGTCTGAGGATTGGATAGGGAAGAATCAGAATGATGAAATACACACTCCTATGACTTGGGTTAACAGTAAAGTTGTCTTCTTCCCAATTAGATTCCTGGTTGTGTAGGGAGATCATTGATCTCAAGAAACAAGCGGAAACTTTGGAAGATTCTCTGAAAGCTACTTGGAACAAAGTAAACAACAAGGAAAACTAGTTAAGCGAGATCCCTGTGAAGCTCAAAGCTTACAAAAATAATCTCTGAGAGTTAATTAAGGATAACAGAAAGAAAATGGAGGAAGTAGCGTCCAACATTTGTGTAGCTGCTATCAATATAGGTAAACGAGCCAATGAGGAGACCAAAGCACTAGAGGGTCCTAGCAAAAGGACAAGGCAAAGTTACAGAAAGAAAGATACACAAAAAGGTGCTTTGCTGGAGGTTACCACCCAGAAACTACTTTGAAAGAAAAAGAAGCCATGAACTTGATACTAGAACTAGATGAATAATCTGGTCTTTCTTGTTGGTAAAGAAACTGGTATAGATCTTTGTTCTTCTTTTGTTAGCTTTTGTTTGTTGTACCTCCAGACTTTTGTTTCTGGGTTTTGATCGGATGTATCTCTTATGGTTTCAGGACCTTTCTAAACATGTTTTTTCTACTTCTCTATAGTTTTTTTTAGGTGTTGCCTGTGGGCTTTGTTGTTCTTTTTTTGCTCTCTGTAAAAGGGTTTCGGGGCCCCTTCAAAACCTGCTTTTACCTCTAATCTAAAACATAGTATCTATCCTTAGAGAACAAAATGGAGACACCTATTTATTGGTCACTTCAATAGATAATTTGGCACCCTTATAGAAGTAAAAAATATAGAAGTTCTTAATTGAATTGGTACCTTATCCTTCAGTACCAGATAATGTTGATAATTTATAAGTGTTTGATGATGACCAACAAAATTGTCTAATTTTGGACAAATTCAAGACAATTCAAATCTAAAATAATTGATGATGAATAAAGAAACAAAAAGTGCCATTAAGAATTGGATAATTAAAGTATTATCTAGTTAAAGGAGAATTATCTCCCATTGGGGATGGTTTCCCTGGAAAAGACCTTTGATATAGATTCTCAAGCCCAATCACAAATGTAGCTCAATGTTAATGAATCTGAATTCAACTCAAAAAATATTAGTGATGAAAGGGACGCACACTTCATTAATATTGGCCTAAGATATGCACTAGAAGAAAGGCAAAAGGTTAAGGAATTGATTATTATTTATAAATATGTAAATGCATGGAGATATGAATACTTAAGTATATTTAATCCTAGGGCCATTACCCATACAATTCTACTCAAGACTAATCATAAACCATTTAGGCAAAGGCAAAATCTAGTTAATCCTATTTTGGAACCACTAATTTAGAATTAAGTGGAAAATTTTATAAGTGCTAGGATAATTTTTCCTGTTATGCATTTAACTTGGGTGGCTAATCTAGTTCTGGTTAGGAAAAAGAGTGGTCAGATCAAACTTTGCATCAAATCCAAGAATCTAAATAAATATTTAGAGAAGGAAAATTATCATTTTCCATCCTTAGATGAGGTAATATAAACTATGAGTGGGTCTAAAATGATCTCTTTCTTGGATGTATTTTTAGGTTACAATCAAGTATTAGTTGAATCTGAGGATATGATGAAAATAACATTTACTATGAAATGGGGAATATATATGAATATAAGTGAATGTTTTTTGGGCTGATAAACATTGAAACTAACTTTCAGAGATTAATGGGTTATGAATTCCAAGGACTGATATGGAATTTTGTAATATATACATGGATGATCTCACTATTTTTATAAAAATAGAGTTGATCATATTGACCTTCTTCAGTCCATTTTTGAAAGATGTAGTAGGTTTGCAATATCACTTAACCGCAAGAAGAGTATATTCAATCTTATTAAAGGAAAGATTCTCAACCATATTATTAATAAGGATGGGATCATTATTGACCCAAATAAGATCAAGGGGATTTCAAAAATAAGGTTTTCAAATAGAAAACGGGCTCAAATCCTTCTTTAGAAAGATAAATTTTGTAAGGAAATTTATATCAAATTTGAAAAGATTGTCAGACCTTTGAATGATATGGTCAAATAGAATTCCAAATTGGATTGGAAATATAAAGATACTAATTCCTTCCAAGACAAAAATAATACTATTTCACAAGCCCTAGTGCTGGTAAGCCTATATTTCACTAAATACTTTTTCTTATACTCATTCACCTCACAACATACTATTGTTATCATACTTATGCAAAAGGGGAATAAAGAGAACATCCTAATTATTTTATGAGTACTTAATTGAAATATGTAGAGATTAAGTATTCCCTGATTGACAAGTAATTATTTTCTCTCATCAAAGTAGTTAATAAGTTTAGGCATCACATCTTTCAAAATAATACCATCACCATAATACTAGATCTTGTTGTCAAACTTACACTGGGATATAATGAATTAGGGGAGTGTAGAGGTGAATGAATGGTGAAATTACATGAATGTGATATTTAAATTAAACCATCCTAGATTTTTAGAGGATAAGGCATTGTTCAATTAATGGTTGAACTAGACCCACACATCACCATTGAATAGGTCTACCAAACATAGGTCTCTCAATCATATTGGTATTTAGGTATTATTCAAATGCTAATCACCAGAACATACCCTTAGGAACTCAAAATATAACAAAAAATAACATTAAGGAAAAGAGTCCTCTATAGGAAAAAATACAAAATCATTTATTTAAGATGTGTGTCATGTAGAGAAGCTAAATAAATCTTAAAAAATCTACATCAAAAGATAGGTAGTATTCATTCATCTAGTAATACTATAGTACATAAAATACATAGAATGGGTTATTACTAGTTGGTGGTCTTTAATAATGCTCACTTTCATGTGAGGATGTGCCATGAATGCCGTGATTTTGGAAAAAAGAGAGGTACACGTAGTAATTCCACTATAGCCTATGATTGAAGGTAGGCATTCACCCAATAGGGCTTAGACTTCATCAGTGTTGTAAACCCAAATTCTTTAACTAGACATACGTTTTTGCTCATTGCTATAGATTATTTCACTAGATGGATTGAGGTAGTAGCCACCAAGAACTCTAGGGCCTAATATGTGATATTTTTTCGTTAAGAACATATCACAACTAGGTTTTTCACCCCTATCTCTATGGTTTACAATAATGGGCCAAGATTTTAATCAATTGAGTTCATTGAATGGGCCCATGATAATTAGATAACAATTAAATCATCTTCTAGTCACTACCTGCAAGGGAATGAACTAGTTGAGTCAGCCAACAAGAACCTCATAGACACTATCAAGAAGTCAACTATGATAAACCAGGGAGTGGTACCTCTTACTAAAATATGCACTCTGGATAGAATAGACTAGATATAAATAGGCCTTAAAAGATTCACCATATCTAATGATTTATGAGAAATATCTAGTGTTCCCATTCATGTTAAAATTTAAAACATATTAGTTTATGAAAGAATACATGTAACCCAATGACAAAATAGAGTCTAAATTTCTAGATATCATCAAAATGGAAGACTATAGGGATAAACCATTACAAAACTTTAGCAAAAATTAGGATGTGTTGAAGAGATGGTTTGATAAGAGAGAAAAATTTTAAGCATTGAGGATCTAGAACTTGGTGCTAATATGAGACAAATCCCATGATAAAAAATGAATACATGACAAGTTTATCCCACTTTAGATAGTACCGTATCATATTTTTGAGATCTTGGGTGTAGTTTGAAAGATATTCAAGGTAATGATTTGACATAACTAGTTAATGGATAGTTTTTAAAGCATTAATTCATGGCTACCCCATCTATAGAAGTGTCTGAGTAACAATAGATCTCTCAATAGAGGTAGGAGTAGGTTAGTTTTAATTTATTAGTTAATTTCTCACTTTTGGTTATTTGATTTTATTAGAATAGCTTGTGTTTTCTAGATTAACCCTTTTCACTTTTAGTAGTTTTCCTACTTTTTAGAATAATTTTATTATGATTTCATGGTAGTCTAAGTTTGGTCAATCCTATTATAATTAAACACAATTTGAGGTGTTTTGAATCCAACCCAAATCAATGGGTATTGCATATTATAGTTTAGAATTCTTAATCCAGGTAAGCAATGAGAGAGTTATCCATGAACATATCCTAAATCTATTGATTTCATTAGAATTATCACATATTTTTGTGTAAATTTATAAAACTCTCCTTATCCCTTTGGGTCAAATAAAAAAAAAATGTTAATACTTTTCTAAGGTAATAAGCATGAACACAGGCAAGAGTTGATAGGGACATTTTGATTAAACCAAAACTTTACTAAGACCAACTCATTGTGGTCACTTTCTTCCATATTTTATAAAATTTAAATAAATAAAAAAAGTTTAAAAATAAAAGGCATAATCTAAAAGTCTAAGAGAAAATCAAAAGTGGATTTAAAGTCTACATGATGAAATAAGATCAATTATCATGCATCATGAAGAATATGAAGAAAGGAAGGAATATGTGTTACATGTACAATCACTAAGAGACGGGGGAGTGAAATAGTTATGCAATAAATTAAACTCAAATTCCAAGAATTCAAACTCTTAACCACTTAACATATAAATTCATGAAGCATATAAACTAGTTTTTACAATGAACAAAGGAAACTATATAAGATCAACATCATAACACATGGATTATGTGAGAAACCTCATGGGGGATAAAACCCACTCTCAAGTTTATAAATAAGTGGACTAAATTCATATAAATTATTTACAAACAATATACTTTAGTGAAGCACCCACTTCACAAGGAGTACCAACCCTTAAGCATGAATAAGCACCCACTTGTCCTAGATATTGAGCACCCACACAACACCTTTTGATATCAACACCTCCAAAGATTTGATTTATTTACAATATGATGGAGAAATAATTAATATAAACTCTCTTAAACCCTTCACACTTTTTCAATCCTCCACACACAAGTAATGCATACAAAACAACCTTTTAGATCACTTTGCACTCCTTCTCTCATCCTCAATCTTCAACCTTGAAAAAACACTATTATAACATCAAAAACATGACCTATAGGTCATTAAATTATTCCTTAAACTAATCTAATATTTAATCCATCTAATAATCACACTCACACTTCTCTTTTTTTCTCTTATCAACTCTAAAAACCTTCATCTTTGTTTATGCTCTATATATAGCCTTCATAAACATCACCTTTTTAGTGATCGATTAGACATGTCTTAACACTTAAGGATTATATTACACTTAGAATAGGATAAAAATTATCCACATAGGTCATCCATATATTTTATATATCACCCTTAATCATCAACACCTTTCAATTAGGCCTAAGAATCCCTTTTAGGTCCATGGAGACCTATTAACCCTTTTAGCATGTTATCAAGTAAAACTAGGAACACAAGACCACTTCAAAGCACATGGTTCCATGAAAAATGACCCTTAATCCATTATAAATTTATTAAATTAATCCCTACACACCTATACATATGAAAAATCTATAAAACATTTGTCTTGTACATGAAAACACCATGAACAAACCAAAAGTCAACTTGTAAGTAATTGTTCATATTGAAGATGGATTGGTCAAACCTCAAAAATACATATAAATGATCCTCAAGGAGTATAAAACACTATTAAATATATAATTCACCATTAAACATCTAAACACCATCAATAAAAACTTAAACATCCTTCTCGAGTCATTTGCAGAAGGTCAAACCCTCAGTCAACTTTGGACCACAATAAATGTGGATGTACGACCATTCAAACTTCCAAATCATTTTTCCTAGATTGCCCTTGAATTTTTATACCACTTTTATTTTTATACTACCATAAAATTCATTCTTCATAAAAATTTATAGGCAAAATAATAAGGAATGTTTTTCCTTTGTAAATTCAAATATTTGAATTCCAATGGTCACTTTTTTATGCAAATTTGACTAAAGTATGGAAACTACTGAAATCTACCTTGGAGACCAAATTTGCACTACCATATATTTTTATAGACATCATTTTAATTCCTAAAATTTTAAACTCATGATTTAGGCACAAATATGAACAAACCCATCTGACCACTTTCTTTTGATACCTTCACATGTGTGAATGTTTATTTCATCAATTTGCTTACTTAGGAAGTTATGCCAAGTTGACTAGGATAACATAGAACTTCACAAGACTAGTTTAATGAATTCATTTCACTTCCAAAAGTACCCCAAGAACTATTTACCCCTCATATGACACCTTAAATGTGGTCAACATATGACCAACTTCCATTACCTTGCCTAACCAAGCAAATATAGTAGGATCCATGCATGATCACTAAGGAGAACTTTATCATTGAGGACCATGCATACATATTAACTCATGGACACTCTTAGCCATCTTAAGGACATAATTTATAAAATAAAAATAAAACAAATACCCCTTTTTCATTAATTTCAACACTTGCAAATGTTTTCAAAGCCAACAATAAAGCTTATGCACATACTCTTTTCCCTTTACAAACATTTTCTCCCCCTTTAACACAATGATAAAGTGGGTTTACTTGTTGATCCTAAGGATCTGTAAATGTTTTCAAATCCAACATTGTGAATCTATATCCTCTAAGATATGATATAAACTCCCTTATCACTATGCATACCATTACTTACCAAGACAACCTTAACCATGCTCATTGATAACACTCTTTTTTTACCATGCACTACTATATGAAGAAGAAATGAACAATATGAATAAAATAAGAGTGATCACACCTTGAGAACACTAAGAGGGAATCACCCTAAATCACTTAAACTTGGTCACCCCTTGAGTGCCTTTAGACCATCTCCAACCATGATGAAATTTCATAGTTTCCTTCAAATTTTCTCTCACAATCCACCCACATAATGAAGAGTGGACATCTTGTTGAGTGTGGAGCCATTTGGGAATATCACATAACCATGGGCATATATTTTATGGGATTAGAGAGATCCAAAAATGTGGGGAGCACATTTTTCCCCACTCCACCTTTTATGGAACCTTGCTTTCATGTGAGTGGAATATTTTTAGTATTTTCCACTTTCTATGTCTTCCATATTTTGTGGAGTAAGTTGTTAGATGAATATTTTCATGTTGAGTTCCTTGTTCTTAGGGATCTAGTTATTTATTATAAAATGGAATGACTTCCATGTTTCAAGTATTTCTTTGTCATCACAAGTCATTGTAAAATGTGCCCTTTAGAGGAGGAGAGATAAACATGGCAAGTTCCTCCTTAGGTGGGCTTATGGATAAGCTTTCTTAGGTGGAGGAGAGGTGTTACATAGTGTATAATGCTTATATTAGATAAGCATGGCATGTTTCTCCTTATTTGGTTGATTTTTCTTCATTTTTTATATATATAGGTGTGGTGTGACTATTCAGGGTGATGTGAATTTTTGTAGGGTGTGTCTTTTGAGAGACAAATTCAAAGTAAAGATGGTTTTACAAAGTATAGGTGTTTATTTATATGATGTGGCATAGAATCTTGTGAGATACATTTTTATGTAGATGCAAGTGAAAGTGCAACATAACATATGTGCAGTATTTTATATAGGATATATTCTATCTCTATGAGAGGTCTTTATAATCTTGTTTACATATTTTATTGAGAAATTTATTGGTGGATGTGTCCCACATTGGGTTAACCATGGTAGATCTATGTTATGGTTTTATTACTTCTATTATTCTCTTTTTATTTACTTTCATTTAACTATGATTTAAAGAATTATTTCCATAATGCATGTAGTGCATAATTAAATTTGATTTTCACACATTTGAAATTTGGTTATGTGATTTTATGGTGAGTTAAATTTGGTTTATATTATTTTAATTCCTAACACCTGGTATCAAAGCTTTGGTTGTGTTTTGCTGAAGTGGTAAATCATAGGAAGGGTTATTAGCTTAAGTGGGAGTTATGGGAGAAGAGATCAAATTCAAAGTTGAGAAATTTTATGGTAAGATTTTTGGTTTGTAGAAATAAAAAATGGAAGATTAATTATATCATAAGGAGATTCATATCCCTTTATAGGGTAAGGACAACAATCTATAAGTATGAGTGATGTGGATTGGTCATTATTTGATAAGAAGGCATTGGGAGCTATATGGTTATTCCTTGCATCTTCTATTGAATTTAACATTTTAGATGAGAAAACTACAAAGGATCTCAAGGATAAACTTGGGAAGTTGTATGATAAACCCTCTGCTTCATATAAAATTTTTCTTATGAAAATATTGTTTAATATGAAAATGTCTAAGAATGGTTTTATTGCTAATCATTTAAATGATTTTAATATGGTTGTAAGTATGCTCACTTCTATTGGAATTATGTTTGATGATGAAGTTAAATATTTGTTAATTTTATGTTCTTTTCTTGATAGTTGGGATAGTTTGGTTATGGTTGTGAGTAATGTAGTCCCTACCAAAGGAAGCTTGAATTTTAAGGATATTGTAGGTGTGATTCTTAGCAACTAAATGAGAAGTAAAATCACTAGTGAATCATCTTTAGGTAATGCTTTGTCTATTGATACTAGATAGAGGCAAAAGGACAAGAGCAAAGGCAACCATGGATATTCAAAGGGTAGATCTAAATCTAGATCTAGATCTAAGATGACATGCTAGAATTTTGGGAAGAGTGGACACTCAAAGAAAGATTGTTGGTCACTTCAGGATAAGAATGCCAACAAGGAGGAAATGAATGAGTTAAATGTGACATCAGGTAAATCATGTCATGATACCTTAATTACATTTATGGATAGTAATTCTAAGTTTTGGGTATTAGATTCAGGGGCTTATTTTCATGCCACCCTACATAGGCATTATCTTATTGATTATGTTCAAGATAATTTAGGACATGTTTATATTGGTGATGATGAACCATTTGAGATAGTAGGAAAAAGTTGTGTTCAAGTTAAAATGTAGAATTAGAACACATGGATACTTAAGGATGTTAGACACGTGTTTATATTGAGATGGAATTTGGTTTAAATGGGGTAATTGGGTAGTGAGGGATGTTTGATAATGTTTATTGTAGATTTTTGGAAAGTTACCAAAAGTGCTCTTGTGGTTTCAAGAGGTAAGAAAGTTGGTACTTTATATTTGACTAGTAGTGTTGATTATTTTGATTTAGTTGTTGTAGATGGAGATGTAACTATGTGGCACTATAGGATTGGTCATATGAGCCATAAGGGCATGGATATCTTAAAAGATAAGTTGCCTAGATTAAAATACATTGATCTAGACTTTTGTGAGGATTATGTATATGAGAAATAAAATCAAGTTAAGTTCCTAAAAGTTGGACCCACAAAGAAAGAACATAAGTTAGAGTTGGTACATTCAAATGTATGGGGACTAGCTCAGGTATCTTTTATTGGTGGTTTCAATTATTATGTCAGTTTTATTGATGATGTAAGTAGTAAAGTTTGGGTTTATTGCATTAAAAATAAATCTAATGTATTTGACACTTTTAAGAAGTGAAAATCTTTGGTTGAGAATGAAATAGGTCTCAAGTTGAAATGTCTCAAATCAGATAATGGAGGTGACTATTATAATATGCTTTCTTTGATTATTATTCTAACAATGCAATCTAGATGTAAAGGATGATTTCAATAACTCCACAGTAGAATGGGGTATCTGAAAGGATGAATAGAAAAATAATGGAATGTGTTAGGAGCATGAGGTCATATGTAGGATTACCTTTATTCGATTAATAAAGGACATTTTATTCGATTAATAAAGGACATTTTATGCCTTTGGATGGAGGCATTCCTAAACAAGCTTGGTCTGGTAAGAATGTTAATTATTCTTTTATTAGTTTCTTTGGATGTGAGGATTTTTCTCTTATTAGGAAAGAAGATAGGACCAAGTTAGAGGTAAAATTAGAAAAATGCACATTTGTTGGTTATGGTGAGGATGAATTTGGTTTCCATTTATGGAGCATTAAAGATAAGAAAATATTCTGATCTAGAGATGTAGTCTTTAATAATAAAAAGTCATGTATAAGAACCAGTTGCAAGAATAGGAATAAAAATAGAAAGAGTACATAGTATTAGATGACATTATGGATGGAAAAGTATCTAATGAATCATTTTAATTACCTTCCACATAATGACCCAAAACTCCTATGGTAAGAAGGCCTTCTAGGGTAAGAAGATCATCTGAACATTTTTCTCCTTCTTTGAATTATTTATTACTCAATAACAATGGAGAACTAGAGTATTATGAGGAAGCCATGCAGGTAGATGCCAAGATGAAGTAGGAGAAAGCCATGGATGAGGAGCATAGATATCTCATGGAGAACCAAATGTGGGATTTGTTAAGGTTGCCCAAGGGCAAGAGCGTATTTCCAAACAAGTGGATCTTCAGGATAAAAGAATAAGATTAAGGGATAAAAATGTATAAGACCAAGATGGTGATCAAGGGGTTTGCACAAAAATTAGGTATTGATGTTGATGAAATTTTTTCTCCTAGTGTAAAAATAACTTCTATTAGGACTGTTCTTGGTTTAGTTGTAGTTGAGGATTTTCACTTAGAATAGTTAGATGTGAAAATCACTTTTCTTCATGGTGATTTGATGAAGAGTTGTATATGAAGCAACCATATGGATATGAGGTCAAAGGGAAGGAGATCTATGTGTGAAGACTAAAGAAGAGCTTGTATGGCTTGAAACAAGCTCCAAAGTAATGGTATAATAAATTTGATTATTTTATGTTGGAACAAGAATATCAAAGGTGTACTTTTGACCATTACATGTACATCAAACATTTTGATGATGGTTCCTTTATTATATTATGCTTGTATATGGATGACATGTTAATTGCAAGAAAGAACATAAATCATGTTCATATACTCAAAAAATAGATTAGTAACTCCTTTTCTATGAATGATTTGGGTGCAAAAAAGTAAATCCTTGGTATGAGTATTACTCATGAGAGGAAGGAGATGAAGTTGATTTTATCCCAATCAAAGTATGTAAAGAAAGTCTTGGAAAGGTTTAGCTATTGGATACTAAATCTGTTGGTACTCCTTTGGCAGGCCATTTTATATTATTAAAGGAGTAGTGTCCCAAGACAAAGGTTGAAAAACTTAATATGCCCAAGGTACCTTACTCATTAGTAGTTGGTAGCTTGATGTATGCCATGGTTTGTACTAGGCCAGATATTACCCAAGTAGTGGGAGTTATGAGTAGGTATATGAGTGATCCTAGTTATGAGCATTGATAAGTAGTGAAATGGATTCTTTGGTATTTGAGAGGAACCACTAATGTTGCATTATGTTATGGTAGATCATATACCACTTTACATGGTTATGTGGATTTGGATATGGTAGGGGATATTGATAGTAGGAGAAGTATGATAAGATATATATTTACTATTGGAGATATAGTGGTTAGTTGGATTTTTAAGATATAAAAGGTTGTGGCTTTGTCAACCATAGAGATAGAGTATGTTTTTACCATAGATGCTAGCAAAGAAATTATTTGGTTATAGGAGTTGTTTTGAGAGTTATGGAATGAGAAGGAAGTTGGGAGACTACACAGTGATAGTCAGAGTGTTATTCATTTGGAAAAGAACTCCACTTTCCACTCGAGGATGAAACACATTTAATTATGTTATCACTTCATCAATAAACTTTGGAGGAGAATTTGGTGAAGATAGAGAAGATTCATACTAGCCAAAATCCTATGGATATGATGACCAAGGTGGTCACATTGGAGAAAATGAGACTATGTTTAGATTTGGTTAGCCTTAGTGGTCATAGAGTAGTAATAGGTTCTATTCAAGAGAAATGGTCTCCAAGTGGGAGATTATTGAGTGCGGATCCATTTGGAGCTATCACATGACCATGGGGGTATATTTTGGGGGCTTAGAGAGCTCCACAAATTTGGGGAGTACATTTTTTCCCACTTCATGTTTTATGGAACCTTGCTTCCATGTGAGTGGAATATTCCTAGCATTTTCTAATTTCTATGTCTTTCTTATTTTATGGAGTTAGTTGTTAGATGACTATTTTCCATGTTGACTTCCTTATTCTTAGGTAGCTAGTTGTTTATTGGAAAATGTAATGACTTCATTTTTTAAGGAGTTGGTTGTCATCACATGTCCTTGTAAAATTTTCGCTTTGGAGGAGAGAAAAACATGGCGAGTTACTCCTTAGGTGGGCTTATGGATAAGTTTGCTTAGGTGAAGGAGAGGTGTTACCTAGTGGATAATGCTTATCTTGGATAATCATGGCATGTTTTTCCTTATCTAGTGGATTTTTCCTCATTTTTTATATATATAGGTGTGGTATGACTATTTAAGGTGATGTGAATTTTTATAGGGTGTGGCTTTTGAGAGATAAAGTCAAAGTGTAGATGTTTTTATAATGTACAAGTATTTATTTTTATGGTGTGGTATAAAATCTTGTGAGATATATTTTTTTGTAGGTGTAGATGAAAGTGTATCATAGCATGTGTGCAACATTTTCTGTAGGATATATTCTATCTCTATGAGAGGTCTTTGTAATCTTGTTTTTAGCTTTTATTGAGAACTTTCTTGGTGGATGTGGCCCACATTAGGTGAACCAAAATAGATATATGTTATGGGTTTATTATTGGTTTTATTACCTCATTATTTTATTTCATTAAAATATGATTTGAGGAATTATTTTTGTGATGCATGCAGTACATAATTAAATCTAATTTTTACACATTTAAAATTTGGTTATGTGATTTTATGGTAAATTAAATTTGGTGTATAATATTTTAATTTATAACACATAAATGATCTTTATCAAACATATATGATTCATAAATCTAACTAAGAATCATATTCAGGGATAACCATACCTTTTTATTTTGAATAAAATGACCAAAAAACACTCTTCTTCACACTATCATTGCCTAGAAGCCTAGTAGCCCTACCTGAACCTTGCAAAGCCCATAAATTTATATTCATTCATCCTCATGACTTTAAATTTAATATCTAGAGTAAAATAATATTTCCCATCATTAATTTCAATAATAATCACCCAAATCTTCCTCTACACCATAGCTCCTTTACAAATTGACCTACCAATTAACCCTCCATTTACACAAATCCTCAATCATAGGTCAAAATATACACTTTAAAATGGCTATAATTTTTTTTAGCACCATTTTATCCATTTAATTATATTAATAATCATCATAATTCAACTCCTTTTGTAAGGTCTGTAACTCACATGGTGCAAAAATTAGGGCATGAAAAAGAAACAAGGTCAACTTACCACCTTCTAGTTAACTCCAAATCTTTAAAATTATCTCACACCTAGAGGTAAAAAATACACACTTTTGAACCAATTTTTGAGGTTTGATTCCTTTTGTAACCCATATAACCATGAAATGGTTTTTGACTAACTAGCCCTTACGCAAGGACTGTCATATCTGAGAGCCTTCAAAAATATTCAATTTGACTTAAAAATATATTCAAATCCTAAAAACACATAAAAAACACATTGATGTGGTCAAAACACCTTATTATTCCAAAAATTCATGTTAAACATTCACTAATCTTCATTTGACACCTAGAACCAATCATATAGTGCATACAAGCCATGTGTATACAACAGTCACTATGCCAAAACACCTTAGAATGAACACGAAATCCTTATGGCATCTCCTAAACAATTTTTTCACATGGAAACATCAAATCCAACTTTCCTCCACACTTGGTTAGCCTTATATATCTCAAAAAAACCATTTTTACATTATGAGCTCTCACTAGGTACTGAACACTAAGAAAAATGATCAAATGGAAAAAATGGTCATTAAAGCTATATATGACTAGTAAAATGCATGAAACCTCATGAGATACACTTAGATATGTCCTTTTCACACTCCATATCAACATTCCTTCATACTTCATGATTTGACCTATTAAACCAAGTATCAAATTTTGACAAAAACTTATTTTTAGGACTAATGTCCTTGAACATAACTCTTGAATATTTTCACCACAAACCTATGGATAAATTTCAAAACTTGTTGCTCCCCCTTAACTAATGACCTTATAATTATTTATAGACAAGGATATGACTCCCAAGATTTATCTTGGATATTCAAATGTTTCTTTTGTCAATTATTTAGTCATAATATCTACAAGTTATTCTTTTGTAGACACATACTATAGCTTGTAGACACTTTTATTACTCACTTGTTCTCTCAAAAATTATATCTAATAGGAATAAGCTTAGTTTTTTACTTCATAATAGGATTCTTAGATATACTAATTTCACTAGTATTATCACAATAGATAGGACAAGGTCCATTTTGTCTTACCTTATAGTCTTCCAAGGTTTGCTTCATCTACATTACCTAAGAACAAGAAGAAGAAACAATTACATACTTAGCTTTATAAATTGATATGGGTACAAAGATTTGCTTGTTTATCCAAGACACCAAGCATTCACCCATGAATAAAACACCACCACTAGTACTCCTATCATCCACACATCCTACCCAATCTACTTCAGTGTATGTCCTTAGAGTGAATTATTTGTTCTTGTCATACCATAAACCATATTCTATGGTGATCTTGAGATATCTCAAGATCCTTTTAACTAATTTCAAGTGAGATTCTCTAGGAGTAGCTTGAAACATACCTATAAGGCCTACTATTTTCATGATATCAATTTTATAAGTAGTAGATTATAAAATACTTCTAATCATGGATATATATAAGGTTTGATCAACCTTTGGTGAGTCATCTTGTTTACTTAACTTACATCCTGTGATCATTAGAGTACTCATTAGATTACAATCCAACATGTCAAACTTCCTTAGCATATACTTGATGTATTTTTATTATAAAATTAATATCCCTTCATCAATTTGGTTAATTTTTAATCCCAAGAATAAACAAAGTTATCCCAACATTAACATTTCAAACTTAGTCTTCATAACATCTGCAAACTCTCTACTCAAGTTGTCATTGTCAGATACAAAAACTATGTCATCAACATAGACTACCAATAGTAATTGATGAATTCCATCTATCTTAACGTATAAATTACTATCAACTACCCCTATTTTGAATCATTGGATCAATATATGCTTGTATAATCTATCATACCAAGCTCTAAGAGCTTGTTTAAGACCATATAAATCCTTTTTTAGTTTACAAACACATTCTTGATTTCTTGTCATTGAAAAAACTTTAGGTAGATTAATATAGACTTATTCATCTAAGTTTCCAATAAAAAATTCAATTTCACATCCATTTGGTAAGATTTGAAACCTTTGAAGCTAGCATATGACAAGAAGAGTCTAATATGTTCCATTATAGCCACATGAGCAAAAATCTCATCAAAGTATATCCCTTTTACTTGAGAATATCCTTTATGCACTAATATAGTATTTTTTCTTGTGACTTATCCTTTCTCATTCATATTATTTTTGAAGACCCACTTAGTTCCTATCACATTTTTATCTTTTAGCCTAAGTATCAAATCCCATGTTTCATTATTTACTATTTTATCAAGTTACTCATCCATTTCACAAATCCAATTTTCTTCTTTACTAGCTTCTAAGAGTGTTTTTGGTTTAACCTTATATAAAAAAAGTTGTCTTATTGATTTTGATTGATCAACATTATCCTTCTAGTTTAAAAACTTGCATTCATATCTCTAATTATTTGGGAAGCTAGAGGATCCTTTTATATTCTCCAAGAAGGAGCTCTAGTGTCTTGTCTTACGTCTTTCTCTTCATCATTTGAGTTAGGGTTCTCTATAGTGTCATTTATCTACAAGTTATGCCTCTTGATTGCACCTACTTCTTCAACCCTTACATTTTAACTTTCAACAACTTTATCAAGTCTCTTATTAAATCATATATAATTAAAATTAATGGAGGAATAACCCAAGAATTTGCCCTCATCATATCTTGAATAAAATTTTCCAAGATTTTCTTTATCCCTCTTGATAAAACACTTGCTCCCAAACAATCTAAAATGTTTGACATTAGCTTCCCTATTCTTCCATAGCTCATATGGAGTCTTATCACCATTTAATCTTACTTGGAATATATTTAATATGTATATTGATGTATTATTAGCCTCTTCCCAAAAACCATATGATAGTTTGGAATCTTGAAGCATGGTTATACTCATATCTTGGATAGTTTTATTTTTCCTTTCAACAACCCCATTCTATTAGGGTGTCCTAGTATTAGAGTATTTTATTCTAATCCTTTGATCTTCATAAAAAGTATCAAACTCATAAGACAAAAACTCACCTCCTTTGTCTGATCTCACACACTTTATTTTTGATCCCTTTTCATTTTCAATAAGAGCTTTGAATGCTTTGAGTTTTTCAAAGGCTTCTAATTTTTCTTTGAGGAAATATATACAAGTGATTATAGTAAAGTCATTAATTAATAGCATGAAGTATTTGTTACCTTAAATACCATGAGTTGTTGTAGGTTCACATAGGTCAGTGTGGACTAACTCCAATGGTAAAATGGTGTAATTATCCTTATATTTGTAGCTTATTTTATTTTTCCTCCCATGAAGGTATGCGTTTCAAAGAGTATGAGGAATTGTAGTGATTTTAGGCATATGTCTCACTAATCCTTTTTAACTGATCCTCACCAATCTGTTAAAATTTATATGTCCAAGTCTTCTATTCCAAAGCCAACTTTATTCTAATTAATTCATGAAACACTCCTCCCTTTTGGACTTATGGAACACATATAGGTTATTGTCTACCTTGTGGATGTTTATAACTAATTTTTTAGACTTAGCTCTTCTCACTTCACATCCTTTATCATGAAAATTTAGAACATTTCCTTTATTACACATTTGGCTCACACTTAGAAGATTATGTTTTAATTCTTTAACATATAAGACATTTTTAGTTTTGGTATGACCATTATCAATACTTACAGAACCTTTGCCAAATATGTTAGTATAATTGTCACCAAATCTCACTGAACTTGAATTGTTCTTTTTGAGAGAGATAAACTTTCTCTTGTCTCTTGTCATATGACTTGATCATCCACTATTTATGTAAAATTTCTTGTTTTCATCCTCTTGAGTATGCAAATCAGTTTGGACAAACAATGACTCTTCCTTTGGTGTCCTCTTATAGTACTTGGCTATATATCTATGTTGGTTGTAGTTGTAGAATAGAACCTCATTCTTATTCCTTTAATAGAAAGTATAGTCCCTATATTTATGACTAGATTGATTACAAGTGTAAAAATTCCCATTGAAGACATAACTATAATTATTCATGTTAGACATTCCTTTTATTTGATAATCAAAAACCCAAGAAGTTTCATCTGTAAATTATTTGGTATATCTAGGACTCTACTTGTTTTTAGACAAAAGAACATTTATATATGTCATATCTTTATCTTTCAAATGATCCATTCTTTGATTCAGGCATTTATCCATTATATCCTATAAATTTTTTATTATTATTTTTAGTTCATCTATCTATGTCTTAACACCATCAATGATTGTAGTAATATCATAATATATTAAATAAGTTAGATATAAAATTTTAATTTATTATTCTTCAATATTTCATTTTCTTCCTCTAGACATTTAATCTCTAATAAAGCACATACTAGCTCACCTTAAAGATATATCTCGGCCTCTTTTTCATCCATTGTACCTTTGATCACCTTCAAGTGATTCAAATTGTAAATAAGGGGTGGATATAATACCAATTATTAGAGGTACAATCACTAAGAGGGAGGTGGGTGAATCAGTGATGTAATCAATTTAATTCCAATTTTAATACTTCAAACTCTCAACCACTCAACATAGACATTCATGAAGCATATAAACTAGTTATTACAATGAAAAAATGAAAATATAAAAGATAAACACTCAAGGGGATAAAAATCAATCTCAAGTGTACAAAAAAGTGGACTAAAATCCTATAAAATATTTACAAAAAAAGAGACTTTAGTGAAGCACTCACTTCAAAAAGAGCACCAAAACCTAAGCATGAATAAGCACCCACTTGTCCTAGATGTTGAGAACCCACACAACACCTTATGATATCAACACTTACATAACTCTAATTTATTTCCAATATGATGGATAAACAATGAATATAAACTCTCTTCAAGCCTTCACACTCTCTCAAGCCTTCACACACAAGCAATGCATCCAAAACAACCTTTTGGATCACTTTACACTTCTTTACTCATCTTTAATATTCAACCCTATGATAAAATTATTATAACATCATAAATATGACATATAGGTAATTAAAATATTCCTTACACTACTATTCTCTTCAATCCATCAAATAATAACATTCACTTCTTTTTTTCTCTTATCAACCCTAGAAACCTTCATCTTTGTTTATGCTCTATATAGAGCCTTCATAAACATCACCTTCTTAGTCAACCATTAGACATGCCTTAACCCTTAAGGCTTATATTAAATTTATAATAGGATAAAAATCATCCACATAGGTTTTCCATATCTTTTATATATCACCCTTAATCATCAACACCTTTCAATTAGGCCTAATAAGCCCTTTTATGTCCATGGAGACCTATTCACCCTTTTAACACTTTACCAAGAAAAAATGGGAACACAAGACCACTTAAAATAAAATAGGTCTATGAAACATGAACCTTAATCCATTATAAATTGATTAAATTCATCCTTACACACCTATGCATATGCCAAACCTGTCAAACATTTTCTTTGTACATGAAAACACCATGAAAAAAACAAAAGTTAACTTGTAAGTAATTATTCATTCTAAAGATAGATTGGTCAAACCTCCAAAATCCATATAGATGATCTTTAGGGAGCCTAAAAAATTTTAAAATATATAATTAACCTTGAAACATCTAAAAACCATCAATAAAAACTCAAACATCCTTCTTGGGTCACTTGCAGAAAAAGGTCAAACCCTAGGTCAACTTTGGACCATAATAAATGCATTTATACAACTAGTCAAACTTCCAAATCATATTTCTCAGATTTCCATTGAATTATCTACCAATTTTATTTTTATACCACCATAAAATTCATTAATTATAAAAATTTATAGGAAAAATAATGAGGACTAGTTTTCCTTTGTAAATTGAAATATTTGAATTCCAATTATCACTTTTTAATGCAAATTTGACTATGGAAACTAGTGAAATATGCCTAGAAGACCAACTTTAAACTACTATAAATTTTGATATAAATAATTTCAAATCATAAAATTTTACACACATGATCTAGGCCCAAATGTAAACAAACCCATGTGACCAATTTCTTCAGACACCTTTACACATGAGAATGATAACATCATTAATTTTCTTACTCAAGAAGTTCTACCAAATTGACTAGGATACCCTAGACCTTCACAAGACTATTGTAATGAATTAATTTAAATTACATAAGTACCCCAAGTAGTCTTTACCCCTCATATTACCCATCAAACATTTTTAATACATCACCAACTTTCATCACCTTTCCTAACCAAGCAAACATACCAGGGTCCATGCATGATCACTAAGGCACACTATGTCATTAAGAACCATGCATATATATTAACTCATGGACACTATTGGACACCTTAGTGACATAATTGAAAAAACATAAATAATATGTGATCAAAATTATCTCTATTGGGGTTATGGATGCCTAGCTATCAGTAGAGTAATATCTGAGATCCCCAATGTCTATGCACCTAACTCCCAATAAAAGTGAAAACTATGGCTCACCCCCATGTATATGCATAAAACCATAAGACAAGAGATAAATATCAACACTTTTCACAAAATAATCCAAGGTGTAAGTAAATTTAATTTAGACACAATAAAATCACACCAATTGATTCTAGTTGTCATAAAATATGCCCTTTGTCCCCTTGGCCCCTTTGGGTTAGAATATTTATTAAAACCCATTTAAAAAACCCATTTAACCCATTTAGATAAATTAATTAGTTAATTAATTTAAATAATCCTATTTTACACCTCAGCCTAACCTAACCTTAAGACTATTTCCCACCTTAGAATTTAATTCCTCAACCTCCTAGACCACTTCTTCCTACACGCCCATGCTATCTCAAATTAGCTTAGACCAATTTTAATGGTATTAAAGGAAAAATTAAGTGAAAATGGATATTTTTTGCAACTTAGACTATTTATCCCTTGACCAACATCGGTCACCCCTTGATCAACACTGGTTAACCAGGATCGATGTCTATTACTTAAGGTAACCCTAAGACCTTTAGTCAAGAGGTAAAAACATTTGAGTGAGAATTATAACTCTCATATGAATTCAAGCTTCCCAAAAAACTAGTGAACCATCCCAAAGATAAAAAATTAGTTTATCACCTCAATATGGAAGACTCAAGTACCATTACTTTGTCTATTTTTTCTAATATCCCAAGTGGCTCACACTTAACTTCATGACATCTATAGACTAGAAACTCTATAAACAAATAAGTATCATACACTCTTATAAATTTAGTATTTATTAGTTTAGTGATTAAACCCACTTATAATCTCTCCCCATATACTCTTTTGTTTTGGGTCCTATAACTCTAAACAGTTCCTCTTTCATGAAACACCCACTAAACATTCCTAGTTATTTAAGTGTCAAATATTTAAGTTTGATATTTCTGAGGCTCCCTCTTGTCTCCATGACCATTAATCAATCCAAAAATAACCCATAAATCCCTTCTAAAACTATCCCAAAGTCCATTCTACCCAAAAACTAAAATCATGGCAAATCCATAGTGATCGACATTGGTCACCCCCTAATTGACATCAGTCATCCCTTGACTAGCATTGGTTACCCTTAACTGATATTGATTACATAGTGACTAACATCAGTCTATATGTAATTTATTTTTCCAAAAATATCAAGTTTAAATCACCCATCAACCCTCACCCAAAATCTTTCTTCTCGACTTCTATCACAATAAAGAGTCATAAACAATTTTTTGAATCAAGTTTTAAAATTTTAGCATTAGTTTTGAATAAGTTAATGCCATTTTGATAAGATTACTCATTTTCTCTTGAAAATCTATTACTTTATGAAAATCATCTCTTATCATTTTTAGAGCTTAACTCATTAAAAGAGTGGATTGATATCCTTCTAGTGAAGTCTTATACTTCTTGGATCCATCACTTGCTAGGCAATCCACCTTCATATCTTACTAATAAATATGTTTCTAGCTTCACTATTATTGTAAGTCATTCCTCATAAATCCAAAGAGGATTTCTTCACACCGACTAGATCATAGATCATGTAACTAAATCCATGTTCTTCTACACCTTACCCTTTCTTTAAAATTTTTAATTTTCTTCTAAAAAGCAAAAGAAAATAACACAAAACATAGTGAAACATTCTGGCATGCCTAGTGGGACCCTAGAGTTTTCTTGGGTTCATAATTATTTTAGGACATTCTAGTTGCATTAGTGAAATACTAATTCATTGTACTTCTTTGTTTCTAAAATTAAAATGTTCTTTTTATTCATTTCTAAAAACTATAAATCGTAACTTTCAATTCTTTCTTTTCAAAATCAAGTACTTGTTTATTTACTTTCTTAAAAAGGGAAAATCATTCATTTCCCTTTATTTCTAAAAAAATGAAAAGGCATTCATCCTAAGATAGGCCTTGCATCTTTATTCTACATTTAGGTGCATTCTAGTTGTTTTTATACTCATTCAAAGAAACTAAAAATTTCCTTTTGGTGTAAAATCAACCTTCATTCATTGATTAATTATATGGTTAGATCACATAATTTAAAGTAATCAGTAAATCAATCATAGAAGTCACTTTTTATCACACACACATACCAAACCACTCATATAATTAATTCATCAAACATTTACATAAGTCTTGACTAGGATTTCATCACCTAGTTATAAACCTTCACCCTTGGTTATCCCACTTAGACTTCACTACTAAGGGGAGAAACCAAAACTTAGTATATTCACTGAGTATGGACTCTATTAATTCATTATATCTTATCTAAGCACCTGACACCCTTATCATTGTGGTGTGTGAAGTGAGGGGGTAGCCCCCAATATCGAGCCATGTACCAATTCTAGTAAAGAGATATTGAGATCCTTAAACAAACCTAAAAAAATCCATAGACATCTTATTCTAGTACCCATTTTACAAACCAAGTGGAATTTCATAAACTTCTAAATTGAGGCATAAGCCTAAAAGTGAGATATAAATAATTTTAGGATCTAACATACTCTTAACGTGTGTGTGATTTCCTTGAATATTTTTTTGTTTTCTCCCTTTTTGAGTGTGTTATTTCATTTCCACCAAACTTCAAAAATTCATTGCATGGAATTGAAAAGGCAACAAGCTAGAGACCAAAAAAATAAAAACCAACTTCCTCATTAAGCATATTCATCTTCTTCATCTATGGAGCACACTTCAAATGCAAAAAGTCCCCCTAAACATTTTAAGATTCTTGGTATGTCTTAGTATTTTTCTTGAAGAGATACGTACTTTACCAACCTCATTAATAATAACCCCATGTCCCTCTAACACTATCTTTCCATAATTGGTAAATGTACCTCTACTTTGGTTCCTTCTATTAAACCATGCTATGGCATGCCCACTTACCTTATGGGTAAAACCTTGATTTCCACTATCTCTACCACCCAATCCATGGTGACCCAAGATTCCTCTTCCATAAACAACCCTTCAACCACTATTACCCAAAACCAAGCTTCCCTTCCACCAACCAATTCTCAATCACCCTCTAATTCCACTAATTCCATTACTAACCCATCAAATGTAGGGATAAATCAGCCCATGGCAACCCAAACACCACTTACCATTGGGATGCCTTCCACTAGTATTGTTTCCTTGCCTCCTACTACTCAAAACCTAACATCCTCAACCACCTTCCAAAACTTAGTGGTTTTGATACCATCTACTCTCCCACCCATAAGTACCAAGGTGACTACACACCTTTAACCAACCAACCTAATCATGCCTATGACCCAACAAATATCTATCATACCTAACCTAGGTTATATCCCTAACCCACAAGGATATATGCCTTCTCTATCTTCCCAACCCTCCATGGCCAATTACCAATATATGTCATCTACCTAACATTCTACCAATCATAATAAATTACACCCTCACAACCCCAATAACACATGCTTTATAATTATGAGGGTGCACCAAAACCTCACCTCATTAAAATGTTGATGGACAAAATGACAAACCTAGAGACATCCATTTTTGGAGCCCATAATATTTTGTCCTATGATTATATTTTTAAAGAGCCCATACACCATTCTATACCTATCCATCCTTACCTTTCATAATGGGAACTTCCCAAATTTGCCAAATTCCAAAGCATGGAAGATCCCTAATAGCACCTAAGAGCATTTAGGCATGAATTTTATCTAATTTCCTATGATGATGCTCTTATAATCTGAACCTTCCATATATCTTTAATGGGACCCAAATTAGACTAGTATAGTACCATCACTAAACACTCCCTCCTTTCTTTTGCTCAACTAGCTCAAACCTTCTTGGATAACTTTTCTATTAATATCTCCAAGAAGGTATCTATAAATAACTTATATTTCATTCATCAATTTTATTATGATTCTATTTTTGAATTCATTTCTCATTGGAGAGGGTTGATCAACCAACTCTCCTCATTATCTCAACCTGAGTTAATTAAACTTTTCTCTTAGGAATGTACTAAAATCATCTCATCCACCCTATAGGTTCAAACCTTTTGAACCTTTCATGAGGCATTTACTATGGCTAGAAGGTTAGAAATTTGAGTAATTTATGAGGGTAAAATTAAGTTGAGGAATAAGAATGATAGTTTCAAATCTACTAGATCTTCCTCTAAACCCTCAAACCATGCCAAATCCAAAGGAACAACCAATGTCAATATGCTTAAAATGGATCCTCCTTTGATAGTAAACCAATCCAACCCCTCCACTTCTTCAAACCAAAATACTAATTCCCAAAATTTATTTATGTAAAAGAATTATACTTTGCTATGGGAGTCCTATTCTTTTATTTTGGAGAATTTGTTGAAGGCATCCATAATCCAACTTCTTCCAATCAAACTACCTCAAAATTTTAATTCCTCCCATCTTATACCAAGTTAGTATAATGAAATTTTGATATTTAACTTCCATCATGTCATTAGACATAATGTTTATAGATGCAAAACATTTCAAAACATATTCCAAGAATTAATTGACAAAGGTGAGCTTGTGATGGATAACCCAAATGTACCCCCCAATCAAGCACTTGACATCTTCTGATGACCATTACCAAACCACCCACCTTCTACAAATAATGAGCATACAAATGTGAAAACATCCCATAAACATAAGCTTCATATGGTTAATGTTGTTCTTAATGAATTTATAGTTGATGAACCCATATCCCAAACCATTGATTCCTCTCCACTTACTTTCGTAGTGGAGCTACCTACCCTTACTTTGGAAATCATGACAAAGGAAGAAACCACTATACCTTCTCCACTTATTTTTATAGTGGAATCACCCACCTATCCTTTAGAAATCATAATGAAGGAGTAAATTATCACTCCCATGCCCTTTTCTTCCATGTTATAACTATCTACCCTTCCTTTAGAAATCATAACTAAGGAAGAAATTACCTCACCTACTCCTTCCATGGTAGAATCACCCACCAAATCCTTCAAGCCATTGATAGAGGAAAAGGAAAATGTGACCATCCCACTTCTATAGACAATTGGTCTATACTTAGAGTAAACTATTGAGGGAACTAAGCTATCTATAAACCATTTTCAAGGTTGGTCCAAAATCTAGTTTTTTTTTCTCAACCAAACCTTGATCAGGCCATGTTTTGTCACCACCTTGGACTTCCATACCCAACCAAGAATAAGTCACTACCCACACCATTGTCCACACAACCTTCAAACTCCACAAATGAGACCACGACTACCTCAACCAATTTAACTAAAGGATCCACATCCCAAACTTTAGATAAACCAACCAACTCGACTCCTTTAAAGACAA
This sequence comes from Torreya grandis, assembly GCA_037957365.1. Taxonomy (NCBI): domain Eukaryota; kingdom Viridiplantae; phylum Streptophyta; class Pinopsida; order Cupressales; family Taxaceae; genus Torreya; species Torreya grandis. Next base: position 1,645,219 of record JARHVA010003579.1, read on the forward strand.
CCAAAGCAAACTCCACTACCCCATTAAAACTTGTTAATAACCTAGGTGTCCTTCCAACTCAAAATCTCACCCATCCTACCTTGAAATAAGATTTGAAACCACTCATCCCACCTAAAAATCTACAAACTAAACCAATAATGATAATTACACCGTATAGGATTCAAAAACCCAAAACCATCTTCCCTCCCATTTATACTTTACCCTCCATTCTAGGGCCACATCCCTCTTTCATTTTAGGACCTCACCCTTTCACCTTGTTAAAAATACCAAACCCTCTAACAAATAAACCATAATTATAACCTCCATTTTTATCCATACCTATACCTATTCTTACCAAAGCCTCAACCTTAAAAACATCTAATTAAATCATTACACCAACCAAATCTCCATTCATTAAGCCTACCCTTAACAAGGTATCCACCCCAATTGTCAAAATAAAAAGTTCCATCTCCTTAACAACCTTGATATAATCCTATTATACCATCTTGAAAAGGTTGATATAAGTTTCCTACTTAGTCTTATCTCCCATCAATCCATTTGATCCCCTTAGTCCAAAACTAGCTTGGTTTAATGATAATTTAATTTGTGCATACCATAGGACACCTAGACATGGCATGAAGAACTACAAAGCTCTCCAAGACATAATACAAAAAATATGTGATGTAGATGATTTATTAATAGATGAAAATCCCATGAGCCCACCTCTAATCCAAAATTTAAAAGCTACCACCCCACGTCAACCTATCCCCAAACTCTCATATAAAAGTATGAAGGAATCGAAAAAACCTACTAGCTCACATACCTTCCAAATCCACACCATTCATGTGGTCACTTGATCAAAAGTGTCCATCCCTTGGACATAATATTCCTCTATATAAGTACCCCAATTACCTTCACCCAAGACAAATATTTCTATCTTGGGTATAACCTAATCCAACACATCCAAACTAATGCATAGGTCAATTCTTAAATAACTTCACCAATATCAGTGAAGATGAATTTGTATGAGTTGATCTAAACCTCACCCCAACACTATAAAGATATAATGAAGGCCTTGAAATCAATATATGTTTAACCAAAATATCTAAGACCTCTAGAAACACTTGTTAGAGCCCTTCATTTATCTACCTTCATCACCTTTCAAGATTCAGAGATACCCCCTATTCATCTTGACGATCTATATCCTCCCCTCTTTATTACCACCCACATCAACCAAACCCAAATCATGAGGTTTATTATTGATGGGGGTGCTAGCATCAATATCATTTCCTCCCATGCATATGATCAACTTAATCTCTTAGAGAACATTATTTCTAAAACTACTATCATGCTCTAATATTTTAATGATATAATGGTAACTACCTTGGGGATGGTTGTCCTTCATATACATTTGTACCCTCACACTCTTCATAATATTTTGTATGTTATATAAGGATAGTTTCAATAGAACATATTTCTTGGATGCCCTTGGATTTGTACCATGCATTGTGTTCCATCAACTTTACATTGGTGCCTCAAGTTTGAGCATGAGAGTCAATTTCATGTCATTCCAGTTGACCCTAGTCCTTTCAAGTCATGAAATATGAATTACCAACCTAATGATGTTAACATCTTGTTAAAGGATGCATCCCCTCCATCCTTCATCAACCAAGCTTATACAAGATCATCCATACCTCCTAAATCCCTACAAAATACCCCTTAGAATCCACATTCTAATGTATCTCACTTGGGGAATATCACCTATTGACTTTATATTCCCTTCTTACTCCCCAAGAGTATGAAAATCTTGATCATCATCCTATCTATGATTACAAAATTAGAACCATAATTCATTTTGGTCCTCCCAATCACCAAACCAATTTTATTTATGGGGGACTTGATAAACCATTTTTCACTTCTAATGCCTCCTCTTCTATTAATCCATTCACATCCAATTTATCTTTCTTGGATAAACTAGAGTTTTCCCAAACATACCTTCATTACTGTGCTTGGAAAGTATTTAGTTTAGGCCACTATGAACATGGACCACATGAGTTGATTCCATGTAAAAATCAAAATCCTCATGAATGATATGGTCTTGGATTCATCCCATTAGAAGAGCCAACCAACCCACCTTCCATTGTGATCATTGAGGAAGAAATCCCAACCTCACCAACCCCTTCTTCAAATTTTGAGGATATAAATTTCATTCGCCCTATTTTTTATTAATATGATTATTTTGGGACCCCTAAACTATCAAAAGGATGGGGAAACTAGAACCATTCCTTTGACTTATCTTGAGATGGTAGAAGATGATTTTTCTACCATTAATATTATCCTATGTTAGGATGATGATTCCCTTCTCACCTATCTTAGAGATGAAGATTATTACCTTCATAAATCCCTTCTTCCTAATACATAAACCATATTAAACAAATTTGTCATTGACATAAATTTGGATACTCAAGATAACACCCACATAATAAAATTGGCCAATCCTTGGATTCCTTGGAGCACCAGGATTTCTCTTCTTTTCTATATGAATTTAGCATAACATTTTCTTGGTCTTATAGTGATATTCCAGGAATCAACTCTTCTATAGTCATCCATAAAATCATCACCAACCTTGATCCTAATAGGCAAAAGCTTTGAAGGATGCACCCTCATATTTAACTTCTTATTAAATAAGAGATTCATCATCTCTTATCCTTCAATTTCATCCAACCCATTTATTTCCCCAATGGGTCTTTAATGTCATTCCTATCACTATATCAAGAGGGGGACTTTGTATTTTCATGATCTTAACCTTGCTTATCTAAAATATGACTTTTATTTGCCAAGCATTGACCAACTAGTTGATATAACTACTAGCCATGAGATTTTATCTCTTATGGATAGATTCTTGGGATATAATCAGTTCGTGATCACCCTTAAAGATCAACATAAAACTAAATTTATCACCCCATGGGTCTAAAGAACACTGGTGTAACCTACAATTTTTCCATGACCTACATCTTTCATGACCTCATCCATAAGACCATAAAAGAATATGTAGATGACCTCTTTGGAAATTATAAATGTCATAAATATAATTTTTAAATCTTTAAGGTTATCTTTGAATTCCTTATCCACTTTCATGTTCACCTCAACCCAAAGAAGTACATCTTTAGGGTTTATCAGCTACACTTCTTGGTTTTTCTCTTCATCAAATAGAGGTGGATCCCACTAAAGTTAAATCAATCCTTACCATGCCACCTCCAACTAACCTTAAGAAACTCTATAGTCTATAGGGGAATCTTCAATACATTTTTCACTTTATCTCTTAATTATCTGATAGGTGTTAGCCCTTTCATCACCTCCTTAAGAAAGATATCTCTTTTAATTAGAGTAAAAACTTTCAAAAGGTCTTTGACTCAATCAAATAATACCTTATTTCCCCACCTATTCCTGTCCCTCCAAAATAGGACCAACACTTCTACCTCTACATTTATACGATAGACCATTCCTTAAGTGCCATGGTTGCACATCATGATGATCAACATAAAGAAAATGTAGTGTACTATATAATTCAAAAATGTATAGAGTATGAAACTTGTTATACCCATACTAATAAATTATGTCTCACCTTGGTCTTTGTTGCTTCTAAAATTTATCACTACCTCCTTAACCATAAAACCTTTTCCATCACCAACACCAACCCACTCAAGTACTTACATTTTAATCCATATCAAAATCAGTATATGGCTAGATGGCTCATGATTTTAGATTTATATCTTGAGTTCCTTTAGTAAAAGTTAGTAAAAGGGAAAATCATTACTGATTAATTGGGTGAAGCCCCTTTAGCGAACAACCAACCTTCTAGCCTTGGGTTTCCTGATGAGTCCATTATAACTCTCTCTCTCTCTCAAGAAGACATTGCTTATCATATGGACATATTATTTAATGGGTCAAAGTGTCAACATGATGGGGGTGTTAGAATCATCCTTATCCACTTTTAAGGTGAGAAATTTCCCTTATCCTTCAAACTTGACTTTGATTGCACCAATAATATGGCTAGTTATGAGGCCTTAATACTAGGTCTCCAAATAGCTTTGTCCTTAGGAGTTAAATTGATCAATATTTTTTATGACTCCCAATTTATGGTCAACCAAATAAATGGTTCCTACCAATGTAAAAATTATGTTTTACAACAATAAAAATAATTAGTAGATATAATGTTGACATCATTGACCATTACCTTATTCAAGCCACTCCACATTTGATAAATAAATTCACTAATAACATGGATTTTATAGCTTCCCAAATCCCTTTTACACCTTTTGATTCCAGAATATTTATCACCATCTATTACCTTAAGCAACCATCTTACACCAAAGTAGACTTCCCTTCTATCTGCAATGTGGAAGAAGCCTAAACCAATATCTGGTATAAGCAAATCTTTTACTACCTTACCTTAGCCATCATCCCTTCCAATCTCTCTATAAATGGTAGATGATATTTTATATAGAGTAATTCTTACTACACCATATTAGGGGGAATTATTTACAAGTTACGCTTTGATAGTCTTCTTTTTAGATGCCTACATAGTCATGAAATCTCTCACACAATCAAATAAATGCATGATGGAATTTGTGGAGGACACTATACTGGTCTAGTTATTGCTAAACACATCCTTCACCTTGGATACCATTATCCTACCCTTAATCAAGAATGTTTTGATTATGTTAATAAGTGTGTCAAGTGTCAGTAGCATCCTAACTTGTATCATGTTCTTAATCATGGCCTTCAATTCTTTAAATATTTCTAGCCCTTATCTTAGTGGGGATTATATCTTATTGGTGAAATCAACCCTCATTATTCACAACAACATCATTCTATAATCACTACAATAGAATATTTCACCAAGTTGGTATAGGCTATTCACCTTATCTCAACCAAAGCCAATAAATTGGTCGACTTCATTAACCATCATATTGTTTACCACTTTGGTGTTTTGCACAAAATCATCACCGATAATGGCAAATCATTTAAAAATAAGAAAGTAAGCAATCTTTATGATACCTTTAGAATTAATTTAAGCTTCTCATGTCCATATTTTCCACAAGCTAATGGACAGACTGAAGCCTCTAACAAAACACTTAATAAAATGCTAACCAAAATGGTTAATGAATTAGGTAGGGATTGAAACTTACACATTCCTTTCAATTTATGGGCATATAAAACTAGATTTTTAACCCCTACGAGTTCCACCCCTTTCTCACTTATGTTTAGAGTAGAGCCTATCTCTTTCCTCTCGAATTCCAAATTCCATCCCTTCATATATATTTAAAATATATCATCTCAGAGGGCAATTATCTTCAAGAACGTCTAGCCCAACTTGAGTTACTTGATGAGTATTATATATTAATACTTATCCATATTTGTATCTATCAAAAATAAATCAAGCACACTTATAAAAATCACCTAAGAAAGAGAGAATTCAATATCAGAGACCTTGTCTTGAAGGAAAATCAACATGAAACCAACATGGAAAGAAGCAAGCAGGGCAAGTTTTTTTTCAATTGGCTTGGACTATTTATCATAATGCATAAGTATGGGTTAGGAACTTACCATTTATCATCTCTTGAAGGTAAAATAGAAATTTATCCCCTCAATTCTTCACATTTGCATCCATTCTTTTGTTAAAACAAGTTCTACATCACCTCATGTCTAACTTAAGCTCATCCCTTATTTTACAAAATTATCACCTTCATCCCCTTACTTTAAGTATAACTAATTAAAGCACATAATCATGTGATTATTCATCACATTTTTATCCTCAATCCTAAATGTGGGTACCATGGCTCTACCCATGGAATGATTCTCATGGATAAGTTACATCCTTTATAGGATGAATTCCTATGGTTTTTATCTCTCAAAGCATCCTCTCACCCACCATTCAACCTTCTTGTGCTATAATTTTGCTTTCATAAAGGTAAATTTTAGGCCTATATAATCAAGTCTATGTCTAAGAAAATAAAAATAACAAAAAAATAAAAAATAATATAACTTATGGGTCATCTCTAGCATTGTAGAATGTTCCCATGAAGGATAGCTACCAAAATAAATCAAAATTTCTTAAAGCAAGTTAGACTTCTCCCTTGAAGGACATATATCCAAATCAAACAAATTAAAATCTTAGAAAACTCCCTTTAAGGATGGATAAGTCAAACATTTGTCAAAGCAAGCAATCACATGGAAGATTCCCACATTAATCAACTTCCTAAACCTCTCATAAACAATAACATCAAAAAGACCCATAGTCAAAATTCAAAAAAAATATTATATATGAAAGATGCAATCAGATTTTGCAAAATTCAATATTAGACTTCCCACATTGATCAATATACACCAAATAAGACATAGAATTATTTATGATGGATCTTTGGTTACCTACAGAAGGGGAAAGTTATCCCCACAAGAAGGTTCCACTATCACCAATATCCATTTTTTACCTTCCACAAAATAAGGGATGTTGATCTTACTTGACACCACGTGATCAAGACACTTATTATCAAACCAAAGAATTATAATGTGAACCATCAAAAGGAATTATGTTCATAATCCAATCCATATTACTTTTTTCTGGTCCTTCCTAATGAAAGAGCACCACGTTTCCTTCTTATTTATCATACCTACTTGTTGATACATTCATTAAGGCATTTGTCTTTTGATTATTTAACATTCTTCTCTCATTTATTTCCTCTTCTTTCATATCACATTTTACCCAAGTTAATCTATATAATTAAGGTGTTTTAAAACATTTTAAATAATCTCTCATTTTAAATCAAATACATGACATCATCACATTAAATACATTTAGAATATTATGTTTTTAATTATATGATTGTTGCATTCTATTTATCATAGTCATTATAATTAGCATAATCAAAACATATTCATCATATATTAAAACAAATCCTAAGTCAACTAAATTATTCATCACATAAAATCATCATACATTATCAAATCCACATCGCATATTAATTTTCTAACATCTCATCTATATGAGCAATCTTGTTTATCATCATGCATAAATCAAATTATTTTATCAAATAAAGTTCATAATTTTTTTTATCATGGATGAATCAAGTAAAATTTAATCATTTGTCTAATCTAGATAAATGAATCAAACCATTATGTTATCCAATCACATATGCATTTAAGTATGAGATCATGCCAACTTAAATATCCACATATAATAAATTAAGTTAAGCATACACCTACTAATAGGAAAAATTCTAAACCATCAATATGCCTTAAACATAATAATAAATGAATAAACACATGGGCATCATATAAATAAGCATAAATCAACCATAACAACATCATAACTCGAACCCAATCCTCTGTGTGTGTGTGTGTGTGTGTGTGTGTGTGTGTGTGTGTGTGTGTGTGTGTGTGTGTGTGTGTGTGTGTGTGTGTGTGTGTGTGTGTGTGTGTGTGTGTGTGTGTGTGTGTGTGTGTGTGTGTGTGTGTGTGTCCATATATCTCTCAAAATGGTATATATATTTTGTACCATTATGATTTTGATTCTAGCTTTTGAGTCGATGTAACAAAATATTTATACCATTTTGAGAGATATATGGACATATATATATATATATATATATATATATATATATATCTGTGTGTGTGTGTGTGTGTGTGTGTGTGTGTGTGTGTGTGTGTCCATATATCTCTCAAAATGGTATATATATTTTGTTACATTGACTCACAAGCTAGAATCAAAATCATAATGGTACAAAATGTAATAAGTCTATGGTGTAGGGGCATTACTATCCCCTAGATCCTATCCATATCTCTCACCTATCTGAGTACTTGTAGGTGTTATTCCACCATTGGTTATAGTATTTATGGGTCTCCTTGACATAATCCACTATGATAGATACTTTTTATATCAAGGCATAGTTAGAAGACTAATAAAAACATATCCCTCATAATATCTTAGCTCCTCCACTATCACCATATATCTAGTCAAAGGAATAGTCTATGATGGTCCTATAACTACTCTGCTTTATGCCCATCCTCCCACCTATCTTAATGCATCCTAATTAATTGATACCAAGGTCACATATGCCTATTACCCATCCCTCTCCTAAGTGATAGTATCTAGTTATCCCCATGCATAATCCCTCTCCTTAGTGATAATATCTAGTTGTGCCTAAAGACTATCTCTCTCTTGAGTCCTCACCACTAGTTTTCCCTATGTCATGTCTCTCTCTTACATTATAAAAGTCAAATATTCCTATGTGATGGTTAGTTTTTATCTTTTAGTGTCCCTCTATGTGATAACTATATGTATATTAGGATAATCATCCTCCATCAATACCTCTTCCTCCATCTCTACATCCTCATTTTACTATTATCCACCATCACCTCTGGCATCTAGACCCTATCCTCCATCTCTCCCAACCACTATAGAGTGCTATCCCTACCACCAAATAATGGACTTAGGAGTCACCCTAGCATCATCAACTATTGAAGGAGATGATAGACCCTCAAATAGTGGCTCCTCTTCTATTGGTTATGGTAGAGGCAATGGTGCATCTACATCCTCACATCTATATCTAGGGAATACTCTAGGTATATCCTAAACCAAGACATATTGTTTAATCACATGTTCAAAAATTTTAATCTCTATCTCATTATACTTACTCCCATATATCAATCTAATGCTCTACAAGGAAAATATCTATGTGCTCAACCCCCTCCATAATGGAAAACCAACATATAGTATCTAGATAACCTCCCCACCAATCAATGCATCTAATCACTACCTAAACCATGCCAAATATCACACTTCCCCACCTACCCATGGTAGTTTCATATCCTATATCCATCTCATAAAACCAACACTGAATCCATCCTAGTTCCATGTCATCCATGGCAGTCTAACTAGTCATAAGATAGTAATATGCTTGTATGCCCAATAGTAAAGTAGGAAGCCTAAGCTCAACCCAAATCATATTTGTACTTAGTAGCCCCACATCTCCTAATACACATAAAACAATAGTGATAGCTCCGATACATATACTATCTAATCCTCAAACATCTCCACTAAAATGCTTATCAAAGCCTAGGGAAATCTCCCACCACTCAAGTTAAGGAATGCATAGTAGGTGACTGATATCATCATCATAGTCATGAGTCATCTCCCCTCCATATCCATATGGTAAATTAATTTGAATTAGAATCCACCACTATGACATTGGGCCTATAATGTGTACTCTTCATATAACAAGTCCATATGTACATCCTGTTCTTCACTATGAATCGACTCCACCACTTGACCCTGTATGGGTAGCCTCAAAATCTTATGAACATCTTCTAAAAGCATGGTAAGCTCTCTAATCAAAAATAATAATGTGTTGGTATCTGTGTCCCATATCTCAATGAGGTATACTAACATTTCCATGTCTCAAGGTATGCACCAATAATACCACATACCACCCAAGCCAACCACCATCATATGAGCCCAATTATCCCTAGTCATGCCTCTGCATAGCTCCTTAAGAAGAGGAAGCACCTAATATTACATCATCAATAGTGTCCTTACTTTTAAGGTTAGATAAATGACTCAGTTTATCTTATACTTTAAAAACCCCACACACATTTCACCTACACTACCTTAGTCACTACACCTAGGCACTTACCTATGTTCTTCCCTTACCTACACCACCAATCATATTTAACTATCTATAAACTCCCTTTTTCATAACAAAAACCTTAGATACTCTAGCCTATAACTCCTCTTAGTTCTCTAACCTAATATTTGTACCCTTTATACTTCAACCTACCCACCTAATCATCCAACTTAACCCACTATTCATTATCTTTTAGCCATAGTTTCTCACCTTTTAAACATTTTCCTCCCTTACACTTTGACCCAAGACTGATGTCGATCAACCCTTAACTAAGACTGGTTCCTTATTGGACCAATGTTAATCAACTCTCAACCAATACCAACTTCCTTCTTGAGTTAATGTTGGTTACCTCTCAATCTCAACCAACTCTAGATCCATGTTGACCAATGTCAATTGATGTTGATCGATGTCAGTTATTGTGTGTTGGGGATAAAGTTTAAAACCCTAATTTTCATTAAAAAACTAACTAAAATCCTAAATCAACTTCTCCTTCCCTAACATAACTCTTATATACTTTTTAATTTCAACCACCACATTTCATTTCTCTATCCTAAAAAATTTCCCTATCGAACCACTTCCCAAACTAAAAAATAAAACCAACCACACATAAAAATAAAAATTTGGAAACAAGAGTGCTTACATCATCTCATGACCATCACCATAGTAGTACCCACTACCCATCCATCACTTTCCCTCCAATTTTTTATATCTTGGATTCTTGTTGTCCAACCCTAGTCCCCATAATTATCCCACTTGGCACCCTCTCTACACCTAATCCTACTACCACTCACACGTACTCCAATCACCTCTCACTCTCAACTACTCAAGATATAATATTTTTTGAAAAAAAATCTTTTACTAAAATATAATTGGCCCTAATAACAACATATATAAATGATTTTTATGTTTTGGTCATCAATCACATTTTTAGGGTTTGGTCAAAGACTGATGTCAATCACCCATAGGGTTTATATGACCTACATTGATCGATCTTGCCCTCTCCCAACTAGTATTGATCAAGATGATTCATTTTTCAAACCCTAACTCCCTCATACCCTTAGACCCTTTCCACCCCAAGGGATCCTTTTACCTTATTTTCTCCTCCACTACATGAAACCACTTTCATTCTATTTATTCCTTGACACCTTTTTGTATATTTTTTGTGACAAATTTGACTTCGTCATGAAACCCACTTTGACTACCTTTCCATGATTCATAACATTATGCATGTACATTAATTTTATGTGTAAACCTTTTAGGTTCCTTAAAATACACCCACTTGTGGTTCTAACACCTATAACCCATTTCATTTTCTTAAGATCACCCTACTTTTAGCTCCCTATGAACATGGATAACTTTGCATGGATACTTGCATTTATAAGTGCACCCATATTAGCTACACCTAATTTTATGGCTTGGTTCACTTATCATTCATTTTCCTTCATGCCACCTTATTTTCTAATTCATTAAACCATGGTAGCCTCATCTACATGTAATTTATAAGATTGTACTTCATTTCATTTTGTGCACCCTTTTATGCTTCCAAAACTAACCACCCAAACCATTTTATCACTCACTCACCAACTTATTAAACCCAAACATGACTTCATTTTCACCTCATCACTTCCTGGTTTGAGTGGGAACACTTCTTCCCATACTTAGGGCATCCAACTTTCCATTTCATTATTGATTTTGTCTTAAAACTTGTTGATGCAACCTACATAACAAAAATGGGAAAAATGTATACATTAGAAAACCACACCGAATTGTTTTAGTTATTGTAGAATTCCCCCTTAACTCTCTTGGCCCCCTTGGGTTAGAATATTTATTAAAGCCCTTTTAAAAACACCTATTTACCCTATTTAGATAAATTAATTAGTTAATTAAGTTAAATAATTCTATTTTACACCAAACCCATGGCTAACTTATTAAAACCTAGTCTTAAGACTATTTCCAACCTTAGCATTTAATGCCCTAACCTCTTAAACCACTTCTTCTTACATGCCCATACTACCTTAAATGATCTCAAACCACTTCTAATGGTCTTAATGGCCAAATTAAGTATAAATGGCTATTTTTAGTATCTTAGACTATTTCTTCCTTGATCAGCTTGGGTCACCCCTTGATCGATATCAATTTACTAAGACCGATGTATATTACTTAAGGTAACCCCAAGACCCTTACTCAGGAGGTTGGAATATTTGAGCAAGAATCATAAATATCATGAAAATCCAAGATTCCCAGTGAACCAGTGAACTATCCTAGAGATCAAAAAGTAATTTAGCACCTTAATATGAAGGGCTCAAGCGTTGATACTCTATTCATTTGTTTTAGGCTCCCAAGTGGTACACATTCAACTTCAAAACATTTCCAAACTAGTAACTCTAGAAACAACTAAGTATCTTTCACTCTTATCAGTTTAGTATTTATTAGTTTAATGCTTTCACCCACTTTTGATCTCTCTCCATATCCTCTTTTCTATTTGAGTTCTATAACTCTAAACACTCTCTCTTCCATGAAACACCCACTAAACATTCACAGTCATTTAAGTGTCAAATATCTAAGTTTGATATCTTTGAGGCTCCCTCTTATCTCCATGACCATCAATCAACCCTAAAACAACCCATAAAACCATTATACAACTAGCCCAAAGTCCATTCTACCCAAAAACGAAAACCATGACAAATCCATAGTGATCGACATTAGTCACCCCCTGATCAACATTGGTCATCCCTTGACTGACATCAGTTACCCTTAACTAATATTTATTACATAGTGATGACATTGGTCTTTATATAATTTATTTTTCCATAAATATTAATTTCAAATCACCCATCAACCCCCACCCAAAATCTATCTTTTTGAATTCTATCACAACATAGTCATAAATAATTTTTTGAATCAAGTTTTAGCATTTTAGCATTAGTTTTGAACAAGTTAATGTTGTTTTGATAAAGGTACTCATTTCTCTTGAAAATTATTTATTTCATTATGATTAAGTATTTTTTGTTACTTTAACCAAAGCATCTCTTACCATTTTCAGAACTTAACTTGTTAAAAGAGTGGATTGACAACCTTCCAATGAAGTCTTATACTTATTGGATCTAGCACTTGCTAGGTAATCCACCCTCTTATCTTACTAATCAATCTATTTCTATCTTCACTCTTATTATAATTAATTCCTCCAAAGACAAAGTGTTCTTCACATCAACTAGAACATGGAGCATGCAACTAAATCTAGGTTCTTCTAAACCTTACCCTTTCTTTAAAAGTTTTACTTGTCTTATAAAAGAAAAAGAAAATAACACAAAACATAGTGAAATAACTAGTATGTTGCATATGATTATTAAGAGTCCCTTTTCATTTTTGATTTAATCATTTATTTTGGGTTGAATTTATGGTTGATAATGGGATTGTAAAATGATAACTTTCACTTCAAAATGATTCATCAGAAGGTTTACTTCAGCATGTTTGGTCTTTGAAAGCTTTATTTCAGTAAATTTGTTTCAAAAAATATCTGATTGGTAGCTTTTCATTTAAAATTTTTCTCTTATTATATTATTCATTTGGTAACTTTCACATCAAAAACTTTTCTTCAATAAGTTCCACTTTGGACACTTCTCATTTAGAAGCTTTATTTTACAAATTTTCATTTGGAATATTTCTCTTTAGGAAATTTCTATGAAACTACTTCTACCTAAACCATAATCTTCCTAAAGAGTACTTAGTCACTGATAACTTTTTTTCAAAAAATTTGGGATAAAATATTTTAAAACAAATCTTTTTGAATAACATTCTATGTTTAGAGTATTTTATTCTAAAGGTAAAGTTTGACTTCTCTTGACTAGACCACATAATGATAAATGGAAAATTATGAAAGATAACATCATGGCACCTCGAATGACAAGGCATCCTATGTGGCATGTATACTAGGATAGGGTGGTCAAATTCAAATTGAATAAAGGTGATGATCTCATATACATTTGTGATTAATGGTGAATGAACTAGAAAAAATACATAAATCTATAGCATCAAGCCTTAAGCCAAGTTCCCATCATTCAATTTTCAAGAGCTCAAGTAACTTTAGCCTTCAATAACCTCAAAATGCCTAATTATGACCGGAGTGATTTGAAATCTATGTAATTTAATTCAATACATGCCATTTTCAAAAGCTTGAAGCATACTAGCAACCACCAAACCACCATGGCATCATCATCCAGGTCATACAAAGGAGCCTCAACAACCTCCAAGTTATCCATAAATGAATTCATGAAGTATTTAGACACAGTGGTTGGCACCACTATATTTGATGTTCATTATCCCAATTACTCAGACTTATAGGAAGTTATTGAGAACATAGACTCTTTTGCACTAAAAGAAGATATTTTAGCTGAGGATAAGTAGCTAGTGAAGGACGTCCTTCCATTCAAGCATTAAGTCCTACATTATGAAATTTCCAAGCCAGAGATTATGCCATGCATAGAATTATTTCAAGGCCTCTTCTTTGAAGGAAGAATAAAATAAAGTAGATACCTTCACTATGTCAATAATAACATAGTTATCATGTATATCTCAAGGCATACATTTAATAGGTATTTGAGTCTATCCATCCCAAATGTCATATTGTATTTGCATACTATAATTAATTAGAAGAAGGATAATAATTTAGAGTGAGAACTAAAAAGGTGGTTTCTCTTAGGAGAAACATTTACTCTAAAATAACATGTCAAGAATCCTATTCCCATCACCCAGTTTAGATTAGGGATCCATGTGGCAATGGCAATGTTAAATTGGCTCTTTGGCCATGAAAACACATACCTTTTGCATTTGGAGTGGGTTCCCCTACTAGACCTGCTAAGTACCTCAGAGTGCATGTATGCTTTAAGGTAAGTAATCAGTACACATCTCTAAGAACATATCTTACACAAAGATAAGAGGCCACTTGGAGGAAATTTTCACATGATATCTTATCTATTAGATGCAGTTATGGGGATAGTATATAGGCACAATGGATTCCTTTGGGATCTCAACCTAGATGTTATTAAGAATAAAATTTGTGATTATTAATCTTTTGTTCACATATACTTATATGCCACAAACATATCTAAGATAATCTCTACCCTCAAGTCTAGATGGCCATCCATGGTTGACCTTTGGCTAAAATTTCACCCAGCATTGCTTAAACACTGACCAATAATATGGGAGACTATTAGCTCTACCTAGATTACACTATTATCATGGTTGTCAATCAAAATTTGGATCCTCTTTAGCTTGTTAAGTTTATTCCAAATAAAGTAACTAAGCACAAAATTGCATACCAAATATGGAATGACATTGATGATAAATTAACAAAGAACAAGAAGGATACATTCCATGGCTATCACATCACTAATGGGAGAATGTAATACACTATACAAAGGTATTTTAAGGAATATATAAATTCTAAGAAATCATATGCATTACCTACTCTCCCCCATAGATATTAGGACCATCATAGGAAGGTTCATAAGAAGATTCGCACCCTTGGCCTCACTTACAAACACAAACCCATGGATCATGATTTTTTGTTTCTTAATGCCAAGGATGATGAAGAGGTGAAATAAATGGAAATAAATGTAGGAATTAGTGAGGACCTATATGTGGTGATACAATTTGAACCCTCTCTCACACTTAGTGAGTCAAAGTTCAAGATCCCATCTCTTGGAGGATGGAGATCTTATGAATTTTGGAACTGTAAGCCATTTCAGTAACTAAAAGGAGAGGGACAAGATCCTTAAGGTCCATTCATAGCTAAATACCAACCAAAGGACCAAGATTAGTTGATAAGTGAAGCACCATTTACTAAAGGGTAGGATGAACAACAGGAAGAAGAGGAACAAATTCTTCTAGTTTAAATATTAACTATTGAACTGAGAAAGGTTAAGCAAGAGTTGGCTGAGGATCTAACTCAAAAAAGAGATAATTCATAAAGGAAAGAAGTTAGGATGATTTTTTTGGACTCTTTTGATGAAGAAGAAACAACAACTTCAATATCCCTAACACCCAACATCATTTCCCCTTCTCTTCCCCAACAGATGATAGTTTCACAAGTTGTCAAAGTAACTAGATGATATCAAAGGAAGCCAAAGGGGGATAAATAACAAATCCTACCCACAAAATCATTCAAGGAGGCATAACATTCACTATAAGGTGAGCCAACCAAGAGATGGATGAGGAGGTGTTATATTAGGCCATGGTATTAATCTTATAAGTAGTGAAATCCAAAGCACCTCTCATTGGTAAACCATCTGGTAAGGGTTCTCTTCTTACATCTCCCTTAGGCATTTTTCCTTTGATTTCATTACCCATAGTTTCTACCATCCATATACCAATTTTTTATACATTCATTCATATTTGATCACATTTTATGGGTCTCCTTTTTATGCACCCATTTACTAATATACCTAGTGCCACCTCACCAACTCCACACTACACTACTATAGTTTCTATTCCTTCAATTTCCATCCCTTAAATCATAGCTATGTCCATTCTATCCATCTTCCAATCCATCCATCCAATTATTTCTTCTTTTACCCAATTAGGTTCACCTTTACCTTCTTCAACACCAACTTCAACAACCATAGTAGTGACCACTAAAAGATCTCCAAGGAAGCAACCAATCTTTGTTGTGCATCTAATGCCATAATTGGGAAACATAGACTAGTCTAAAATAATTTGGCCATCAATTCCTAATCCTTCCATAGAAAATGAGCCTGATCCTAAAGAGCATGTACAAGTGGAATCTCAACCATTAGATCCTTCGAAGCTCACTCTTCTAGATTGGGCTAAGGAGTTAGGAGTTTTTGCCTCTAAGAGGCCCAATCTAAAGGTTAGTCCCTATACATAGAGGACCTCAAGTCCTACATAGAGACCCCTATTAAAGCAATCCTAGCCATACATGAGGGAATGAAGATGGCTAGATAAGAGATTTAAGAGGAGTTGAAAACTCATAAAGATAATAGGTAATTTATCCCCCAAGGTATTTAAAATTATGTACAAAATGTAGGACTCAGTCTGTATGAAATTTTAGATTCAATTATTTCTTTGAGATTCAATTTGGATCCCCATGTCAATTTTATAATCAAATTGTTCAAGCTTCCCAAAGAGGATGAACCTAAGCTAAATTTATTAGTATTATACACCTCCAATAAGGCATTTATCCACTTGGAACTGATGACCCCTATAAAGGCATAAAATACTTTGAATTTATATTTAATGAGAACACATGAGGCTTGAGATTGGGTATCTTCCTTTGAATCTCTAAGAAATGAACTGGTTAAACAAGAGAAGTAAGTCAAGAAAATTTTAACTAATATGAAATTGATAACAATTCAAGAAAATAGAGAGAAGCTATTGACTTGAGATATATTTGATTAGATGATTTAGTAAGCCTCAAATGGATTCAAACAAAGTCTACAAGGTCTAAACTTGGAGGACATAGAAACCAAATTGAGCATATCCAAGAAAAATATGATAGAGGTAGAAGTCTTCTAGGTTGGCTTTAGAGCCACCAAGATATAACACACTAAATTGATGGAATAGACAAGTAGGGTGACTAGGTCACATATTCTATACATGAACCTAGTTTGTGTATAACACACTAAGTCATATAAGCATTACCATGATCTAGATTTTAATAATAAGGCAACATAAATTCCACCTACCAATTCTAATCCATAGACTCCACCTACAGTGCCAATAATAATAACAACATCATTACTACTTCACACTTCTAATTTGATGGTAACTCTAGCTCAATCAATGAGTGCATCACTAAGTACAACTCTAATTACTATGTCATCAAGCACAAGCACAACTACAATTCTAATAATAATTTTGAGGAACATTAAGCAATAATTTATTTAAGTCAAAGGCTTTTTTATAGAATTTTTCATGTAGTGATTATAAGTGAATAGTTAATTCCTAATTATTTCTATTTTGTATTAACTAAATCATTTTTGTCAACATGCACATTTTGCATGACTGAGATATATATAAGTTACTAACATGTAACTAAGACTTATAAGATAGTCTTTTAATATGTAATCAAAGTGTTCTAAACTTGGAAGATGAGGCAAGCTATTCCCTAAGTTTTTTTCTATACATGTAAAACCCTCTTTTCAAGGGTCAAAGTTTTGGATGAATGTACAAGAAGAAATGGAGAAATTGATTTCTATGCAACAATGTTTGTTCTTTTTTCTTCCCTTTATGTGTTAATGAATTTAAAGATTCTTTGTCTATATTGATTTGATAATTCTTATGTGTACCAATGTTATGGATGAATCTAATTATTTGATTAATGATTATTAGTATTAGATGTGCAATATTTATTTAATATTAATAGATTTCATTGATTTAGATAGTTAGTACAAGTTGAATTGATAATCCAAGGTGTGTAGAGGTATCTCCTTTGATATAGTATTTTAGGTGTGAGCCACAACTACCCTAGATAACTTCTTGGTCTGAACTATAATCTCTTATACAAAGGTGTGTAATAGTATACTAAAGAATAAAAACCTTAATTTGAGGCCATTAAGAATCTTATATATGCTATCCCAAACTTCTAACCATGTTTGTTTTAGATTAAGGTAAAAGCAAGTTTTGAAGGGGTCCCGAAACCCTATACAACAAGGTAAAAGATAAACCATGAGGCACAACCAAGTTGACAGAAGAACCAAAAAATAGAAAAGTACCAAAACCAGGTTTTACTGGGACCTGTTACCAACAAATATAACAAAAAAACTCAACTATCAAAACACTGATCTGGAAGTTAACCAACAAAACCAGCAAGCTGGACAACCTCCCAGACCAGTAACCAGTAAACCAGGAGAGCAACCAGTTTACTAACCCCAAAAAACTCAACAACAACAGGAAGCTTTGGAAGATTAAGGTTTTTTGTTTTTTTCCCTGACCGAAGGTTCATATCTAGAGGAGGGACTAAGGGTTTAGACTTCTTCCTTCTTACTGCTATCCAACCATCCTCTACCTTTGTTGCCTCAGCAACCCATGCCTCAGAAGAAGTAGAACTTTGGATTCCATTGGGCATTAAATCCTTTTGAAAATCAGACACAGTCTGGCTTTTAGAAAGATCCTCTGAAGTAGGGGGAGAGCCCACCACCTCCTTCTCTGGTTAACCAATGTCACTTTCTAACCATGTCTATTTGAAAGTGTGAAAATTTGACAAATAACAAACACTAGTTTTTGAGATACTTGTCGACCAAAGAAATAACTTTAGAAATTATTTTTAAAAGAAATAAAATCTTGTTTTTTGCCATAACCTTCCTTGATTTTTATTTTCTTTGAGATATGCCCACCATAGAATAGTTCTCCACCCATCCAACTCACCTAGTGATTTACCATTTTTTATTACAATCCATGCATCCACCCACAAACATGGTTAAAGAAACCATGGGCTCAACCTACTATTCCACTACCCTATCATTTTAGCCACATACATGCAACTCATGCCATAGAGGGGAACCTATTTCCATAAAGATCCCAAAATTTTAGATTCTACCTCATTTAAAAATCACTAAGGTGTGTATAAAACCCACATCAACAATTTGTACTTAGCCCAGACATGTAAATGGGTGTCAAATTTTTCACTCTCGCTCACACATTCTCGATTACAAATGAGTGATTAACACATTAGGTATATTATTTATATCCCTTGGGGATTGGTGTTGATTTTATTGTGATCAATGTCATTTTTTTAGAATTTACATAGATCCATATAGATCGATGTCAATTGGATTCATTTGGATTGTCCATTATACTACTTGAAATTTTTTTGCATCACTTAAGTCTTAACCCAAGGTCACCTAAGTTATCATTTGTTACAAATATCTAATTACTTTTTTACCTAAAATTATTGGCTAGTAGATGTAGACCCTTTGTTGGTTACATAGCCTTTTAGAGGTCTACACTTGTTTTATATTCTATCCCCTATAGATCTTAAGAGTGTACCTCATCTTTAGAATAATTGTCTCCAAGCATTGCACATGTACCAAACACACCATATGATTTGGTCAGTCCATCTTAGACTTTGTTCTCTTTTTTACCTTTGATTGAGTCCACTTATCTATATTTGTGGTAATCCATTACTTTTTTCCTTTGGATATTTTTGATTGGATATCTTGCATATTGTTCATGCAAAATTGTACTTTCATTCCACCCTTACAGCTTTGATGCTCATTTGTTATCTATTTTATACATTACCACCTCATTTTAAAAATAATCACTACCTCCACTAGGTCTTGATTTGAAGGGGGATACCTCCTCATATAAACTTGGTACATTATAATACTCATAGTTTTTATCTTGCGATAGGTTATTACAAACTACTAAAAAAAAGGGGGTAAATGTAGGCACTAGGATTTTTCAAAATAATATTTATGCTAGTCTAGATCTTAAAGTCTCATTTCATATTTCATCCCTATTTCACCCATTTAGTTAATTTTACCCAATTACTATTTTACCCTTACCCTATGTAACTAGTTTGGTTAATTACTATCTCACTTAAGTAATTTACTTTAACTAATTACCTATGATTAAAATCTAGCTAAATCAACCTAAAGCATAATAAAAGTATATTGTTTTAACCCCCTAATAACTCACTATCTCAAATTCATTCAAACAACTTGATGTTTAGTTTAAACTCAATATTGAAACCATTTAATGACCTTTGGTAAATTAGACTTGAATCATAATTGATCCCTATGATCGATGTTGATTCTATTGAATTGACATCATTTTAACCACATGTCTCCCTTGAGTAAAGGATCATAATTCTACACATATAATTTGCACTGTAATGCTGAAGGATTTTCTCTAGAATGTATGTTAGTAAATTTCTCATCTATTAGAATCCATACTTCTACATCAACTCATCAACACTCATCCAAAGGTCAAAAATCCTCTTACTAACCTTACAGTTTCCTACAAATTAAAAGCACTGTTAAAGTAGTTAAGTTACTTATTTTAAGAAATTATTTCTATTTTACAATATATTTTATCTCTTTTATCATTTTTAGACTATCTTAAGCCTTCCTTAATCATCCCCAATCCCATAAAACCCATATTTAGGCCCTTATCCTCATAACTTTGTCCCTACTATCAGAATCGACACTGATTCCTAGAATCAACATCAATCTCTACTAAAATATTTTTTGTTTGTAACCTAAACCCATTTAAGTTATCACCCTAAATTAATATTTATTAGTTGTTTCTTAAACTATGAGTTTCACTTATAGATGACTCTGCCCAAAGTTGTGCATGACATAATCACCATTTGTGATTTGCTTATAGTCCAACATCCTTTTTTCATCGACCAGAGTGACATTTACTTTGAATTAGGAATATGTGTAATTATATTCACCTCCACTTTAGATGCCATTACTAATAATTTATATGTAATCCAAGTAGAAGAAGACTTAGTTGAATATTATTCAAATTTTCATTTTATTAATCTCCATGCAATACATGTGGATTAATCTAAATCATTTCAATTTCTTATCTATATCATTACATGCATTATTTTAATTTAATTTTCTATCTTTATCTTATTAATTGATTATAAAGTGGTTTGACATCCTTATTAAGAAGTGTACCACTTCTTAGGACTGGCCTAGTACCAAGAAACTCACATATATTATTAATCAATCTTTTTTTAGTTTTATTTTGTGTGCAAGTAGTCCTTCCTAGACGAAGGAGTTCCCACATCATTGGATAAATAATGCACAATATTTTGTCACAGGTAATCCTAAAAATATTGTATCTCAATTTACATTTTTAATAGTTTATTTTATATAATAATGAATGAAAAATAATTTAAACAATGTTATCGATAGGTGCTAGATAGGTTGACATCTAGATATGTTATTTGGATACCCTATAGGGGCTTTAAAGGGTGGATTGAGGATGGTGTTTAGTTGAAATGGGTTAGGGTGAGTTATTGGATGCATGATCAATGGCTCAATGTGTTTGATATATTCCAATATGAGTGAGTGACATGATAGTTTGGTGTGGCTTAGTATGTTCCACTAGCACTATGGGTTTGGGTGAAGAGTTTTCAGGAACCAATTAGGATAGGGAGTATGCCTAGACCATTAGTGTTAGACATAGCTCTGATTTCATTGATAGAGTGATATTGAGTACTGGATATACTATATGTGGATGATGTAGGAGTGAATTATTTGTATAGATCATGGTAGGTGTATCATAGGTGGGACCCATTATTTTTAGGAGGTAGGTTTATCATGGAGGATGTGGTGGATGTTGATCCTCATAGGGTAGTTGAGGTTATATTACCATCATATATTTATATGTTTTTATTTACTTCATTACTTATTCACTTGGATAGGTATATAATGTATTGTGTTGGTATGTGTAGGTCTAAGTGATGATGAGTATTAAGAGACTAATATTGAGTATGTGATCCAAGTAATGAAATGGCATATACTTGATGATGTCATAGATGATGAACTAGTGGAGAGGGCCACAAACATTATCAGCATTCATTCCTACTTATTTGATCAAATAACCATTATGATTGTGTCATATAGGAGAGAAACTAATGGTAGTTATGAGGCATGTGTAGAGATATAGAGATGATCATACCTATACCTAATGTTATGTATGGGTGGGGAAGGTATTAGGATAGTGGATGATTATATACATCTATAGTGAGAGTATGTAGAGGTGTTGGTTGAGTTGTCCATGGTACAGGATAGAGAGAGGAAATGTAGCTCTTAATTGAGATCTTATAGGGATGGTAGAGCATCTAGCTCTAGTATGTATGTATCAGAGAGTGAGAGTGAGGGGTATAGTCTTTCTGACCAAGTTTGGATTATTAAATTACTTGTATCATTATAATAAAACTATTTACCAAGTTATGTATGTGTGTTTTTTGTTATATGGGTGCCATGTATATTAGTATTTTAACTTGTGGCATTGTGTATTTATATGTGGATATGGAAACATGTTATATGTCTAAGTAATGGTAATTGGTTTTTTATCTATTTATGAATGTTTAAGTAGACATGTCTATTGGATTAGAAATGATATTTTTTAGTATAGGTTATATAATAGTATCATAGGATATATAGGTGTGGATCATGTAACTATGGCCTAAACTATTTGAGCATAGACAACATGGTGAACAAGTGGCCATAATTCTCATGTTGTGTTAGTATTTAAATAGACTCTATAGTTGATACTACTCATGGTACATTGTTATTATCAAGATGTGTAGACTTTATAGAAAATCACCTAATCAATTGTCATACTAAAATTGTACTATGATCTCTATGATCTCTACCAAATATATTAATTAGTTGTTTAATGTTAGATAATTATCAATGATGTAATGATGGTGCTATGGAGGTGTCATACTAAGCTGATGAAGTTATTTGATAGCCTAAGTGACAATGACAAAGTGTGCAATGTGTTTGTCCTAGTATACTTGAAGAAGGCTTGGTTGATCTTTAGATTTTGCATGGTTATGGATGATTAAGAATGAATATGATGTTTTAAAGATGTGAAAGAGGTCCCTAATATGTTTTATAATATTTTAGTGCTTGTGTGCATGATTGGATTTCATTTTATTGAGCATTATATTCATCTATACATTTTGGGTCTAGTGGCAAAAAATTTGATAGGTAGTTTGCTGGCATCACCATTGCCACATGTGGATGAGTTAAGGGGAGTTGGTCATATAGTTGTGATCAATTTTTTTCCTAGATATTATGATATAAATCTTAGGTCATGTGAATAAGTGTGACAAAATATATTCATGTTCAAAGTTAGACTCCCAGGTAGTTTGACAGTGTTTTCCCATACTTAGCCAAATTTGCATGAGGCCAGAAAGAGCCTAGTAAGTAGTTTTGTGATGGCATATATCACACATGTGAAGGTAAAAATAGAAAATTATCATATGGGGTTTTTAATTTATTTTATTATTTTATTTTTTATAATTTTTAGATGATGCGATGAAGATCATCAAAATATATGCATGTGCAAACTTGGCCTTCCAAACAGTTCTTGACATAGTCAGCTTTGTGGTAGAGAAAAATTTGATTGAGATAATTAATGGTGTTATATCTCACATTCCTAAGGGTTATAGGAGAATATTGATATATTTTTGGATTATCCTATGTAATCATATCATATGGTCCAAATTTCAGATCATGCATCTAAGCACAGTAAAAGTTATTGAGGTCCAAAGTTGACCTTCAACTAGATAAGCAATGGTCCCCATACTTAGTCATTTTTGTAAGAGTTAAAGTTCAAGAAAAAATGGAGATCCAATAGTGCATGGGAAATAATTCATGTAGATCAATGTTACATATTAAGTCAAATGGGTCAAAATGTTTGATGCTTAAACTGAGTAAAGATTGAGTTGTTTTCAAAAAGATCAATGGAGCATGTTCATTCCAAGATGTCAAGAAGCAACAAGATGAGGAAAAGTGTTCAAGGTTTAATGATAAGAAAAGGTAAAGGATAAGGTTAATGGTGAGAGGTTTCTCATACATATTGATCAAATGATTCACATTGCATGATAAAGGCTTGATTGATTCGTAGATATCAACGGTGTAGGTTCATCAAGATTACAAGATTACACGAAATGAGGTAAACTATTAGAGGTTTAATGATCGGGAATTGGTACACTAAGCATTAAATATCAAGTAATATGTATGGTGTGTGATAAATATAAATATGTGAGTACATGATATGTAAGCATAGTGTTTAAGGTTTAACTATGACCATTTGAATTCGAATATTTGGATTTAACAAAGGAAAAACTAGTGCTCTATATTTTGGCTATATATTTCAATCTATACATAATTTGTTCATGGTGTAAAAATAAAATATGTATAGGACTAAAAATCACATCCATATATATTAATTTTAATATCTTAAAGTGTGTATAATCAAATTATGAAGTTTAAAAGTTGACTATGTTTTCATATATGTTTTGCAAGTAACCTGAGAAGGATGTTTGAGCTTATTTTGATATTGTTTTGATATATCTTAATGAATTATATATTGGGGAGTGTTTTATACTCCATGAGGACCATATATTTGCATTATTAATTTTTTATCATTTGTATACAATATTAACAAACCTTAATAAGTTACTATGTATTCATTCATGATGTTCTTGTGCAATGGGTTAGTGTTTGAGTTATTTGAGCATATGTAGAAGTGAGCAAAGTTGATTGGGATCATTTGAAGATGTCTAAGGGGACATATGGAGTGTAAATATGTAATTAAATTTGGTATTATGCTATTTTTTCACTTGATGAAGTGATACATGGGTGAATAGGTCTTCATGAGACCTATAAGAGTTACAAGTGCCTCATTAAAAGGTGTAACTACTTAAGGGTGACCCATAGATGCTATGGCTGACCTATATGGATGAAATTGAACTATGTCTCAATGTGATAGAATAATTAAGGGATAATTCATGTCTAATGGGTGACCAAGATAGTGATTTTCATGAATTCTCTATCAATAGTGAAACCAAAGGTGATGGTTTATATTTTTGGTGTGTGGCTTATGGGAGTGTGAATGTAGAGCCAAGTAAAGGAATAAACTTTGAAAGAGAAGTTAAAGATCAATTAGGACCATAAGAGAGTGAATAATATTATACTTTCTTATTTGATCAAGGTGACAAAGGTGATCACATAGGTCATTGGACCTAATAAGCCTAGAAGAGGCAAAATAGGTGAGTATGCTCAAGAGGCTATTTGAGAGATTGTGTATGGTGAGTGAAGGCAAGGTGAAGGTTGTGTGTTCCCAGTGGATGGGTTGAAGATTATATCAATTTGATGATAGTTTTTATGACTTATAGGTCATATTTATGATGTCATATTAGTGTTCTTGAAGGTTTGAAGTTTGAGTGTGAGTGAAGGTGAAGAGTGATAAGTAGAGGTCCATCATTAGGTGTTGTAGACATTAATATAAAGGTGGATGTGTTATTAGGTGTTATTGTGTTAGCTTAACATCTAGGTTTTGTAGCTTCCTTTCAATTTATAACTCATTAAAGGTTTAGTTGTTGTGGCAGCTTAGCTAGACAAGTGTAGTAGCTCCTTGTTGGATTGCAGTCTCACTAAAATAAGGGATGGTAGTTCCTAGATTAGATGCATCAGGTCTAAATTGGATCTTGTAATTATAGTATTATATTCCATCTTATATGGTTTAGTGTGTTTTATCACCCAAAAGGGTTTCCCACATAGATGTCTTGATTTGATATTTGCTCTTCTTCAAGATTTTAATGTATGTGCTTTCATGTTTATTATATACTAATTCACCCCCTCTCAATATCTACTTCAAATAATTTGTATTAGATTAGTTCCTTTGGAGAAAGCTTAATAGCTTGAAGGAGATCTTAAATAACACAAGATGGTTAAGTAGTTGAAGAAATAAAATTTGGAATTGAGATAAATAGTCAAAAATATTGAAGAAAAGATTAGTCACACTAAAGAACAAGCATGTATAATGAAGGATGAATTTGTTAAATAAGTTATTAGGGATAAGGAGACTATCTAAGTTCTCAAAATTTAGTTAGAGGCTGCATGTTCAAGATTGAGAGCTAAAGGAGATGAATATGTTCTAATGTAGACTAATCTTATTTCCTTGAAAAATAAGCATTAAAAAGTTATAATCAAGATAGGCAAGCCTGAAAAAGAATAAAAGGAATTATAAAAAGTCATAAATGATGAAAAATAGATCAGTAATCTCAAGGATTAGTTAGGGGTAGCTAATGTAAATTTGAAAGCAAAAGAAGATGAGTGCAATCAGCTAAAGGTTGAAATAAAGTCATTGAAAAGTGAGCATGAGATTTTTATAATCAAGTTGGGTAAGCTGGAATAAAATCATGAGAAGATCGAGTATGTCAAGGAGAATGTAAGCTTTGAAATAAATACAAGAAGGTCTATTAGAAAACCAAATGCCTCAAGGTATGCTAGTTTATTTCAAGTTCATTGTTATACATGTATAAATTATGGTCATAAATATAAGGATTGTAGAAGGAAGTTAGTCAAGAATGAGTCCTCATGGAGCCTTGGAAGAAGAAGAAATTTGTCTTGAAGAAATCATAACTCATATCAGTCAAGTGGTATGTTGAATGATGTTATTTGTTTTAGTTGTCTTAAGAGTGGACATATTGCTAGATTTTGTCCAAATGATGTTAAGAGGTCTTCAAAGTATTTCAAAGGATATAAATCTCCTAGAAGGTCTGAGAAATGATAAACTTAGGTATAGAAACCAAAGGTAATCATTGAAAATTCTTCTATTCATAAGGATGATAATAAAATTGCTCTGATGAATTTATTACAAATCAAGATAAGCTCAAGGATCAAGTAGGTATGATGGATGTAGAAGAAAAGAAGATTAAAACTATGGTATGGAGACCTAAGGTTGTAAAAACTAAGGAGACTAACCTTGTTGAGTCCAAGGGTTTTGATGGATTGTTTGCCAAGGTGGAGAAAGAATCAAAAATGAAGGAGAGTCAAGAGTTTATGCTATCAATATTTATTGATAAATCTGAAGCAAAGAATAAACTCAAGCATCCATTAAAAATAAATTGGATGATGAGAAAGGACTATAGTTCAAAGAAATATATGGAGATATTGGAGTCTCCTAAGTTTTGAAACTTTTAGTCTCACTATGTCAAATGACTGTCTCTATCTAGGCCTCAAGGAGACACTTATTAGTTAATTATTTGATGATAAGGTATGAAAATAGTGTATGTTTGTGCATTATTTTTATATATCTCTTTTGTTAGAGAAAAGAAGCTTGTGAAGAATCTCAGTGGTCCTATCTTGAGAAGGAGTTATCTTGTTGATCATGGTTTAGATGCTTTGGTATAAAGGTAAGTTTCAAATATCTATCTACATATCAATTTGTGGTATATTATAGGTGAGCTTATAAGTTGAAGGACTTTATTCTAGGCTTATATTCTATATATTTATAAGTCTATTAAAGGCTTGTTGAATATTTGTGTATGCCATGAAAGTTCACAATGTTCTGAAGATGAGGTGTCTCTATATGAGTAATGAATGTGATTGGATAGTATTTGAAGACTTATTGAAAATGTCATTATCTAGGTGAAGCATGGAGTTAGGGGGAACTTTGTAATTGGTCAAGTCCTAGGATTAGTGGACTAAGTAGTTGAATCTGAGAAAGAAGGTATGGAGGTTTTTGTGTGCTCTTGGGTTTATCTATCTTTTTGCAAGTCAAAATCCATGGTAGAGGAAGTCAAACTTCCCAAAGGTATTGAGGCTCAATTTTTGGTCTATAAGTGTGTGATGGTTGTCTCTAGGTGTGCAAGAAGTTTCAGAGGAGGGCATTGACCAGAGGGAGGCTTGTTAACTCTATTTGTTTTGAGATTCTAGTATTTTGGGTTATGTTATAAAAGTGGTTTGCCTTATGAGTTGAGATATAAATATTATTAATAATTTGAATGGGCCAAATGGTTTGTTAAATAAATATTCATATATACTTGAACGTTTGTGTATTTGAATTATTCATATTTTTATCAAGATGGAGGCCTAATTGGCTAGTAGGTTTATGAAGGAAGTATATTTTAGAAGATGATCTAGGTGTTGAAAAAGGGTGTGATTAAGGGGGAATATGAGAGTTATCCATATATGAAGTTTTAGGTCCTGAATTTGTGTCTACAAAAATTTGTGGTCTCTACAAATTCTAGGTAGGACTATAATGAGGCTAGATAGGCATAGTGTGAAAAAAAGTGCCTTTTGATCAAAATATCCAAACTAAAAAGGCATGAGTATTTCAAGGTGATTTATTAGGTTGGTTTTGTGTATGTCTCATATTTTATGAATGACATGAATTTTTGTTGGTGGTCCCTGAGGTGGCTTGAGAGAGAAGGCTAGTAAGCCTATGTGATGATTCTTCATGGTGTATGAAGATCTGAAGATGATCAAGATATGATATGGATTATAAATATTAGTGGGAATCCTTATTAGATATTTCTTGGTGAGTTTCATCAAATTTTAGTATCTTCTATGCATTCTTTCTTCATTGGTTGTAGTGTTTAGTTGAAGAGAGCATTGGCTTGGAGCAAGAGGAAGTTATCAAGACAAAGAAAAGGTAGTCTCAATGTAAGGGGGAGTTTGTGTCATATTTATAAGGTGGTCCTCTCTTTTTGATTGTATTTTTAGGTCCTTAGAATCATTTTTTACCCACTTTGTCATTGTGTCAAAGGGGACAAAGGTCTTACTATGAGAGTGCTTGATGAGAAAGAAGAAAGGTGAGATGTATATTGATGGGTGTTGACATCAATAATAAAGGGGAATATTTTTAGAGAGTTTTTTTTTTTTTTTTATGTAATTATGGTGTCATAGAACTATCATTTTGAGTGGATGAAGTGCCTTGATATCCTAAGTGACAATGATAAGGTATGTAATGTGTGTGTCTTAGTATGCTTGAAGAAGGCTTGGTTGATCTTCAGAGTAACTCCAAGTTATCTACAACTAGTTTAAGTAGTCCAAGTGCATAAATATCATCAATTGGTATGTATTTCAATCATCCTTTTTGTGAAAATGTATCTTTTATACCTTAATATTCTTCATATCAAGCTAAGAAAATTTATGGCTTTACCTTAAGTATCCCTAAACCAATAATATGCCATTATTCCCATGGCATTTACCCTCCTCCCATCCTTGCTCATGCTTCTAATCAATGTTGGTGAATCCATTTTCCTTTAAACTAGATTAAAAAATAATTTAAAGAGTTAAGGATTGACTTTGAGAGATAATATATGGAGAATTATAGTGGAAAGGAATACAATAGGCATTAAGAAGAACTTTCATATCAGGTCTATATCCACTAGCAAGAAGTAGAGTCATGGAAGAGATATGATGAGACTAAAAAATAACAAATGAAACAGCCCATGATACCATAAATAATTGAATCCAAACTTTAATTTATCTCTCCTATCCCTAGTTTTAGACAAGGTACTTTAAATGAGCCTACTATTTCAAAATCCCAAGCTTTTAGACTCCCAATCCTATGAAAGAGCCAATGCTTGTGTAGAATCCAACCATTTTACCTCAAGAATATCAATATTCTACCCCACGAAAAAGTTTTTTTACCACTCATTACACACCAATACAAAATAAATATGAGGAAACAGTGGTAGAGTCCAAACCAATAAATTTCCCTAGTTTCATAAATCCTTCATCCACCTCTCTAGTTGGAGTTATTCATGAAGATCAAAGCATATAAAAAATGTATGGGTGGATTTCTAAGTGGAAAGAGAATAGTGGAACATACCTATCACAAGTTTATTTTCCTCATATATAAGTATTCTTGAATGAAACTATCACTTCTAAACCTCAAAGTCTTATAAGCGTCTCTTCAACCCCAAAGCCAATTCAAGAGCAGCCCATAATTCCCTATATTCTTATTCCACTAAATGGAGATTATTTCCCTCCCACCATATCCATTTTTGAAGGAGAACCAATTGTATGGAAATCAAGTGAAGATCATTCAGGGGAAGAATAGAGTGTTTCAAGTTAATGTGATGAGGAGTTCATCTTTGATATCCCTAATTATATCATAGATCAAACTTAGGACAAAAAGAAGAAAATATATCTTTTTGGCATGCTTTTTATGAATAAGAGGCCAATTTTTAATCAAGGGACATCATCTCTCTTGATTAATAAGAGTCTAATCAAAGTAATAACTATTTTCATGAGGAAGTTCATATTGTTTTAGACATAATCAAGTGTAGTAGTTATAATGAGAATGTTGAGCCTGAAGAAGAAGACACGAACTTGTTTGAGGAACTACCATTTGGTGTGATAGAGGAAGAATTTGAGAGTTAACAAAACATTTAAGATCATCATGTGTTTCAATAATAAATCCCTACTCAATTTGACATTAGTTATAAGCATAATCATAAAAATGAGACACTATCAACCATAAGATTTTAGCCTTAGCTTAAGAGGCTCATAATGATTCATTTGAGTGGGCCAAGGACTATTTTGAGTTTTAAAAACATAGTGAATAATGTGAATAATTCAATTCCTTTTCCATTATTGATGAGAACATCTCCACACCAGATCACATGAAACTAATAGAAGGTCTAAATGAGCCACACATAAGTGAAAGACAATTGCAAGAATTATGTGAGGTCTTATAAGTAGGTTATGTGCCCTTTCAAAGAGACTATAATCTAGATAATGTTGAGAAGGGAATTTATTTAATACTGACATCCCAAGAGCTTAATCACTTTACATTGATTTTATTGATGTTTTCAAATTTGGTTATCAAATCTTTGATCAGTTTTCAAACCTTGAAAAAGATGACATTACCCAAAGTAACCTAAAATAAGACCCTAATGAAGAGTGTAAACAATACCTTGAGCTCATTCAAGATATTGAGACACTTTATAGGCCTAAATCTCCTTGTGAATATGTTGATAGGGAGGTTTTCAAGATTAGATAGCATGTCCAAGAGGGTAATTATCAAATCATATATCAAGAAGACCTTGATGAAGCTAGGGGGAAATATTTGAAGCTCCTTGAAGAGAT
The DNA here is from genome assembly GCA_037957365.1 of Torreya grandis. Classification (NCBI taxonomy): domain Eukaryota; kingdom Viridiplantae; phylum Streptophyta; class Pinopsida; order Cupressales; family Taxaceae; genus Torreya; species Torreya grandis. The sequence continues at coordinate 1,676,486 of JARHVA010003579.1, forward strand.
TGAACAACTTGAAACAATTTAAAATTATAAATGATAGATCTAAATATGTCATATAATGTCAAGAATAATGTTCTTATGAGTCAATAGAGGTAGAGGTTGCAATTGTTCCTATGAATCAAAATGTGATCACATTGGAGATATTTCTCAATGATGAAGAACAACATGAGGTGAGTATTAAACCATAAGAGGAGTTTATTTATATAGGATATGTGTTTACTTTAGTTGATCAACTTGAAGGTAAAACAAGGAGGTTGACAAGAAATAATAGAGTTGATCTAACAAGAATAACATCCAAGCAATAGCTTGTTCCTCATCTCTATCAACCATGTGGACAATAACTAAGAATATTTTCCTTTGATATAAATGGATTAGAAATATTCTCATATTGTACATATTAGTTTAGTATTTTTATTTATCCAAGTGTCTCTAGCAAAATTTTACCTAGTTTATTATTTCTCTTTTCCCTAAGTGCCTCATTGGCATAGGTGTATTCGTTTCTTGTTTATTATGTGTTTGGGAAGGTATTTTTAGATATATCAACTTATCCAAAGGTTTGTAGTTAGTTTTAAAGGCCCAAATCAGGTTTGTTGCTTAGTTTTCAATGACTCCATATCCCAATGGACTGATAAGGCTAATGATCTAATTGTTTAGTAGGCTAACCAACCCATGTGAGTCACCAATTTTTTTTTATATTTTATCCTCTTAGGCCAAAATTCAACCCATACCATCCAAAACCTGACCATTTCATTATTTTCTTCTTATAGAGAGGTCTAAATGAGGCCTTTTACAATGCATTTTAGAATTGTTTAAGGTAATTTAGCACTGTTTAAGGTTTATTTTTAAAATATGAAGTTAATACTCCATTGTTTTAGGCTTGTTAAATCACTCTTGTACCAAGTCCTATGTGCTTAAGTTGGTGGAACTAATAAAAAGAGACCCTTTTAGATCATTTTGTATGTAATGAAGGTCGTCTTGTACTCTATTATGTCTATACACCCAAATAAGATGTAAATTACACCATTTTTAATGTTTATTAACTCTTTGAACTTCATTATTCATTGTATATACACCCTAATTTAGTCAAGCAACCACAAGTTCTATTTATTTGTTGCTCTTGAATAGGAAGGTCTTAGTGATGGATGTGACTCTTGTTTTCATGGTCATGTTTGGTCTTTTGGTCTTTCTTAGGTCTTATTTTCCCTATTTGCTACATCCCTAGTGGTCTTATGTCATCCCATTCTAGTCATAGGGAAATCCTAACCTATTTTTCCCATTATGTACTCAATTTTGTGACTTCAAGACATTATCACCATAAATGGACACTAGCTCCATAATGCTAGTGTCCACTGGTCATTTTCTTACCATGTTTTAGGTCATAAGCCTTCTTTCAGCCTTCTCTTATGGTTTTATCTTTATTTTGCATCTTGTCAACCAATGAATAAGGGTATTACATTAAAATAAAATTTACTTATATATAAATATCCTCACAAGGCATTTTACATCTAACACATAATATTTTGGAACATAATTATATAAAATCAATCAATAGTACAACTCAACATACTGCATATTACTCAACTATCACACATAGATTTGTATGCTTGATCAAAGAAGGGCCTAATACAAAGTCATTCTAGCATAGTGTTAACTTTTATTATGAATGTTCCATAAGGGATAACTAAATTAAATATAAGACCCTTATCATTGTGGTTAATGTAGGCACTAGCTAGTATAACATGTATTATACTCGACATGATCATAATATCCCACAACCTAGTTTTTTCCTTCTTTTTACATTTGATCTTTTTATTGTTTCATGTGTGTAGGTGCTCATTAGTTTTTTGAGAATAATAAACCTAAATAGATCATAGATAGTGAATCAAGGTTTGTCCACATAGGAATAGGATCGTTAGACTCAAACACATATAATCCCAAAAGTTTAGAATAGTTCCTACATAGAGGACACTAGCACCATAAGTGGGCACTATAACCACAACAATACTATCTAAGGTAGGTAATTATTGTATAAGAGGATTTTTAACACCTAAAACTTATTCATAACACTTAAATTTATCCCTATACTAGTTTTTAGCCTTGAAATCCTTCATCTCAAGTGGTTTCCATCTAAGTACTTGTTTATCTCATTCATTGCTATTTTTAGAAACATTAGACTAGATAAGTTATTTCATAAGTTAGTGGTTACATTTATTACATATTATAAACCATGATTTATTATACTAAACCTATTAATAACCCAATATTTACACATTATAAACCCTAAAAATCTAATTTATTTGGTGAACCCAACTTACTTCAAATGATGCTTAAAACCATAACTTCATCCTAGGGTTTGCCTTCTACATTATTTTGCACTAAATCAGGGTTATGAAATTATGATTTTTACACAACCTAACTAATACAAATTAATCCTCTATTAGGTTTTCATAAATTTAAATCAATTTTAAATTTATTCCAAGCAACCCTCCAAAACTCTATATTTACATACTAGGTCCCTATACATCCAAATACTAGCCTTTAGGGTTTCAAATACGATCCTAATTTTTTATAAACATTGGGATTAATATTTTTCATAGTTTCACATATACCTATGCTAGATACATTATATCTATTGTGTTTTTTTATTCATTGTTTACATTATCTTCATTGGCAAGTTTAAAATGACATCTAAAAAGCCTCTTTTTTTAGATAGGTACTTCAATTTTAACCAGAGATCCAACCAGTCTCATGCATAATTGAGATCCCAAATCCCCACCTAATCATCTATCATAATAAATATATTTACCAACAATGGCCACAACCAACCCAAGAATACCAATTAACAACCACAACTGACCCAAAAATACCATCAATGACTACAACTAGCCCAAGAATACCAATGAACGACCACAACCAGCCTCCAATACCATACTGAGATTTGAACCTAAATGGTCCTTGAAACAACCAATTCAATTTACAAATTTAGTCACATCTCATTGATACATCCAAGAATCCTCTTACCCCTCATCTAGTAGATGAATTTCTAATTTTTTCACATAATTTTATGAATGAATGGATAAATTTTCATGATTGCACATTAGAAAATGATAATGATTTCATTTATAATGATTATTTTTGTAATGATTGATATGAGGATTAATATGAGCATGATAATGAAAGTGTAGATGAATATATACTAGATGTAGATGAAAATTTGGAGGAAGAAGAAGGTACTAAAAGTTGGAATACAAATTCAAATGAGGACGAAGAATGTCAAGAGAAGAATGAGAAAGGAGTCAGCAAAGAGGAGGAATTTGAAAATAGTAAAGAAGAAACTAAGGAAAATCAGAAAGTGTCAGAGGAAGATATTGTCCAGGATGGACCTGTAGAGGACCTTGTTTCAAGAAACGAAATGGAAAATATAGTTCAGGATGACAATCAAGAAATGGACATGGAAATTCAAACTGGAAAAAAAGAATAGTATTAAAGGGGCTGGAGGATCACTTTGAAGAAGGTGGGAACAGTCCCAATAAGAATTCTGAGGAATGGAGAGAGAAAAGGTAGAAAGATGGAATGTACACACCTACGAGTTGGGTTGAATGCAAAGCAGAGGCTTCTTTCCAACTTGATTCTTGGATGTGTAAGGAGATTAAGGACCTCAAAAGGATAGTGGAATCTATGGAAGATAACCAGAAAGCTGCATGGAACAAAATTAACAACATAGAAAAATAGATAAGAGATATCCCAGTCAAGCGCAAAGATTACGAGAATAACCTTCAGGAACTCATTAGGGAGAACAAAACAAAAATGGAGGAAGTAACGTCCAACATATGTGCTGCAACTGCCAATATTGGAAAAAGAGCTAGCGAGGAGACCAAATCTTTGGAGGGGCCTAGCAAAAGGATGAGACAAAGCTCAAGAAAGAAGGCTACACAAGAGGGAGCCAAGTTGGCGGCAACTACCACCCAAGATACTGTTGTGAAAGGTACAAAAACTATGAAAATGATTTTGGAACTGGAAGAATAGTCTGGTTCTTGTTGCTGGTTATGTTTTTTGGTCTTGTTCTCTGGTTTCTTTTTGTAATCTTCTATCTATGGTGTAGCCAGATCTATGTTAAATCTGGGTTTTGACCAGTGGTCTCTCTAGTGGTTTCAAGTCCATATAAAACCTATTTTTGCTACTTCTCTGTAGTAGTTTTTAGGTTCTACCTTTGGGCGTTGAAGCTTTATATTTCGTTCCTTGTACTTGGGTTTTGGGATCCCATCAAAACCTATTTTTACCTTTATCTAAAACTTGATAGAAATATCAAGTGTTTTCCTACCTTGTTTGGACCTATATGTTTTTTTTAGCATGGTTTTAAGATTTTTGAGGCTATAAAATGTTTTAGTGAGTCTTTATCACCTTTTTTAATGTTATCCTATATGAATATGATTGATCTAATGTAAAATCATGCAATCTTCCTTTAAAACATGCTTTTTCTTTCCTTGAAACTTGTCTATTGGGAACAATACCCTATTATGGCTATGTACCAAGCATAAAATGGAACTCTTTATGATTATGTACATTATGATGTTAATTTACAATAATATATTTTGTCTCCTTTTTTCCATTATGCTATATTTGTAGTTTAAGCAATGAACAAAGAGGCTTCAAGAGTGAATAAATGTTACAAAATGGTGTAATTAACCTCTTAGCTAGGTGTACAAACATAATAGAGTAAAATATGACATTAATTAAATATTAAATGATCTAAAATGGTTTATTTTGATTATATCCACCAACTTGAGCACATTGGACTTGGTATAAGAGTGATTTAACAAGCCTAAGACAATGGAGTATTAACCTTAACTTTTGGAAATAAACCTTAAACAATGTTAAAGAACCTTAAAAAATCCTAAATTGCATTGAAAAAAACCTCATTTAGACCTATCTACAAGGGGGAAATGATGCAATGGTTAGGTTTTGGATGGTAAGGATTGAATTTTGGCCTAGGAGGCAAAAATATCAATAACAACATTGTCATCATGGTTTTTATCATTGATGCATTATTTTTAATTGTATATTGGATCAAGGGTCGGTCCTTATAAATATTATAGTCTAGTCACCATGGTGTTGTATAACATGCTCTATATCATTCATTGCTACATCAAAAATCAATATCTAGAAGTCTAATCAACAATGTTATAGAAAAATTTCTCCTTTTCTACTATCCCCCAACCAATTAATCAATTCACTAATCATCATTTCTTAGAGTGAAATTAGCCCTACTAGGGAAAACCATTTTAGCTTGATCAATGATTAAAACTTGCCTTACTGGGGTAGCTCCTTATATCTATGATGAAATCCATCTTATTCGGGAATATCATTGTGATCAACCAAGATAATCCTTTTGGGGGCCAAGGCCATCATTTAGTCTTTCTTATAATTAAAATCCCATAGATTTCACCCATTCTTGATTTTTTTTAGGGCTTATCTATTCAAATTCTTCCCCAACCATCCCTAAGGGGGCATGCAAGGATAATCAAGTGCCATTTGGGGAATCAATCTGAGTTTATTGTCTCATAGAATTTCAAAAAGAGAAGAGTGAAGACATCATTATTCAAGCATTATCAAATTTATTCTTGATGAATTTTTAATTATTTGAAAATATTTATTGTGCCTAATGTCTCACAATGCTTTCTAAAATAGGGGCAAAATATAGACACTTCATTTTAACCACTTTCGTGTCTAAATTTCAAATAAGAGTAACTTTTCATAATCGTATGAAGGTTTAACCAAAAATCACTAATAGACCTAATTTACCTAAATAATAACTATTTTAACCCAAAATTATAATGATACATCTCTAATTAGGGAAATGAATTGTATTACATCATTACTTTTTTCTAATGCATATTGAATTAAATCTACTATTTGCAAGTGTCTTCATAAGGAAATTAAGTGAATACTTGATTGAAAAATAGAAACATTACTATTAGATAATTTTGGTTACCATGGGATATAATTATAAATAACTTTCTCTATCAATCCTTAATCTTGTTGATAGTTGCATGGGTAACCTTTTGTAATGCATGTTGGCATAGTTTAAGGTAAATTTGATAAGTTTAAGGTAATCACTCATATTGGTTTTTGCTTGTCGAGTTATATCATGTCTTGGTCAAGTTGGTTTTAAATTTTTATGAAGCCCTTTTGGGTAATATAACATGTGTCCAAGTTGTCTTACACTCCCTTTAATCTTTACAAGTGTCCAAAAGGTGGTAATCTTCTTCCTTTAACATATGACTCATTTGAGATGATTTCACGATCCATTTTATAATGTTCTAAGGAGAATATTTTAAGGTATGTTAGGTAAACATTAGAAGGAGGTTTGGGCACATCATTACATATCTATACAGAAATATTGAATCTTTATGAACACTTATTTCATTAGTTCAATCAGACTTTTTAAGTAAATATGGTAGTTTTCATTGTAAAAGAAGGATTTTCTAAAGGATGGTTATAGATATTTAGAGTGAATAACATATATAAAAACTTATATAAACAAATAAATATTCATAAATCCTAAATACATGCTTTTTATGGAGTTACAGGTTCAAAAATGAATAAAACCTATGTGTCTCTTCTATTAGCTTCCTTGGCAGCCCTAAGAAGGTCAATGATTGTCACTTGGTGTGTAAAATAAAGAAAGAAAAAGAGAGATATTTGGATGAAATTAACTTGGTTTTTAATTTGTGTCCTTATTAATTTCATATTATTATCATTAGTTCTTATATTGATTCCCAATCCTCTATGAACAATCGTTAAAAAGTCTAACTACTCAAAATGCCTCATCATTCTTGATAGTCAATAATTTCTATTAGTTTCAGAGCATGAGTGAAATTAAAAATTGAATGTATGATTAGATGAGGACATTGAGAGATAATTTACAATATTATATAATTATCCATTCATATATGGCATGTGTGAGACATCAAAAGACAAGAAATCTTTAGTTTGATCGATTTACAAGCTAATGGTAATGACGTTTTAGATAAATTCAAGGTTTAAAACTACCAAGAGAATGTTTAAAATTTTATTAAACTAAATAAATATCTCTAAAAATATTTATAAGTTAATTTAATATCCCTTAAATACCTATTAAATCTAAATCCCTTCACAAGCATTGTACTCTTTATAAGTTGCAGGTCTTAAATGAAGAGAAGGGGCAACAATTTGGTCTAGTACGAAGTTTTGAGGATAAAATAGCTAAAAAAATCTATTAAAAATGTTTTAAATTCATAAATTACCTTCATAACCCATAAAAACACCATTATTAAAATATATTACACTTAGATCCACACAAGGTAACTACGTACAAGCTTAGAATGAACACCTACAACTACCTCTAAGAACATGAAGAATTCATGCAACTAGTGAAATAGGTTGAGATATAAAAGGCTTATGTAAAGTGAATATAGTATTTTTATATGTACATATAATTTTTATATTATTATAATATACAAATTAATAAATTCACTTAGTTATATTAGATGATCACTTACATCTCTCCTAAGCTTCTTGCCTTTTGACTATATAGACCTATGAAAATCTCTCAATAAGCCTCTCAGATCAAGTTGAGATGTTATAACATATGGATAGATAATTAAATGGTAATAAAAAAGGTTATAAATATTCCAATAATATATTCATAATATTTCAAGATAAGAAGAAAAAATGAAGAGACTAAATACATCTACATGAAGACCTATAGGCTTATCTTGGATAGATTCGATGAAATGTGTGCTTTTAGTGATAATGCAGTACTAAAAGAGATGAATAAATATAATTATGAAATTATTGAATTATAAGGGAAATTTTAAAATAGTTATAATTATTTAATTGTCCAATATATTCATTTTATCAATAAACTAGGCTCAAGAGATCTAGTAAGCATACACAGGCTTGTGTATGCAAAATGAAGCAAACATTAATTATGTGGTATTTTAAGTATGTATATAAGTTCTAAAATGGTAAATATAATAATTAATATAATTATATTATAATTAAATAACATCAAAGTGATAATTAAATGGGTAATATCCATACTACAATTAAGACATGCCTAGTAAAGTACCTATAGGTAGATTTTAAGGGAGTTGATGAAACAGAGTTGACCATTACTTAAAAAATGAGGAGATGAAAATTAAAATATGTGTATTCATGTGACTATTAAATTATCACAAGTTTATATTTTAATTTTAATGTTATTGACAATAATGAAAGGCCTGAATGGGCTAATTAATACTAGTAGGCCTAAATGAGCATACACAGGTCTATGTATGAGGTATGGATAAAATTAGCATATTTTTAAATGATTGATAAATTGACGAGTTAAACTATATTATTCATAGGTTTGATAACACATAATTTAATTTTGAAATAAATAATAAAGAAAAATAATATTGTAAAGTCCCTATTAGGTTGAATGAATATGATTGTGTATAAACCCTTACATGGGACTTAAGGTAGGTTCTAAAAGTTTAGAAGGGTCAATACACTAATATAACCATTATTAAACTTAAAATTATGTTTAAAATATCATAAAATGAAGTTTCCAAGCCAAATCAAAACGTTTTGAAGCTTTTCTAGTCAAAATACCCTACTTGAATTCATTGTTACATGCCTAGTAACCTAAGAGACTAATTTACAGGGCTTAAAACTTCACCAATGAGATGTATGGTGGAAAAATAATTTTTTATGCTTGTTATAGGTCTTAAAACTCTAATATATTGTAATTTTTGTCTCCTTAAAGGTTATGTGTAGTATAAACCATCCTTAAGAGTCTATATCACTCACAGACTGCCTAGAAGCTACCCAAAAAGCTTCAAACTTCACTCAGATCTCACAACAGTAGATGCATGGGGAAAATTGGAGTTTTGGGGTGTCATAAAATTATAAATAATTATATATTATATAATTTTTATTTTATTATGACCCTATATTTTATAAACGATCATTAAGATGGTAGACACCTAAAACTCTTCTTAAGCCCTTGAAAGAACCTAAGGAGAGAGAAAGTGAGCTAAATAACTTAAAGTGGATTTTTTTTGATATTATATTATTAGGATGAACTTCATGGGTTTCTTAGTAATATAAATATGCCATTTTTTATCATGTGAAGATACTTTTGTATGAAAATAGGCTTAAAATGACTATGGTGAGCCTAGAAATGTAGGTTTGGGTGAATCTTCATGAAATATTATTGAGTGAGGCCTAATGGAGTTTATTGAGACCATATATGACCTTGAGAATACATTTTAATATGTAATCCAATCCCTTATTATATATATTAAACAAAATTTGTGGTTTTTAAACCAATTACAAAGAAGTAGAGAAGATAATTTGAAGAGTCTCAAGGCACCTATGGAATTGGTGACAATTAGATAAGATTTTTTAGGCCATAAAATGATTGGAAAAATTAAAAATAGAAAAATAAAATATTCCCACATATTAACAAGTGTTTGAGATAGGTATAAATAGCTAGAAACCAACTAGTTTACTTGTCAATCTTCAATCAAAAAGAGTGGTTCCAAGAGAGAAGGGTTATATGTCACTCCCATGCCAACTTCATGAAATTCATCAATAATCCATGTGTGCACATGCTAAGAGAGCCCTTAAGACTATTTGTAACCTCTTTTATTTTTACAATTGTCCTCATGATGGATGATACCTCTCATATACATATCCAGTATCTTCTCTCTCTCTCTCTCTCTTCTCACTTTTTTTATAAGTATGTCTTTGGCATTTGTAAGGATCCTTATACCATTTTATAATGACTATGATAAATATATAGCTGATTTTTCCTTATTTCATGGTTGCATGTAGTGTAAATATTTTAATTATTTAAAATCAATTGTAGAATTATCTCACCTTCATTTATTATCTTATTTTTCTTTCCTTCATGTGGTTTAGCTCACTATTACAGGTTGTAGAGAATGTCATTAGGGGTCACTTGTGGATTAAAAGTGGAAATAATCTTCCATACCAACCCCATAGTACCTTAGCTCCCTATAAATCATTAATGTGATAAGTTCAATTTGAGATTAGTGCTTCAATCCTAGAGGTCATATTGCATATGTAATAGGTGTTAGTGGTCTTAAGGTTTGGTGTATCACCTCCCTAGTTATGTTCATTTCATGTTATCCTTCTCACTTTTCCCTTAAAAGCTAGTAGTGTAGATTTATGAGCCTTATTGATACATCAAGGGGAACTATCCTTTTAATCTATAAGTTTAGTTCACTTAAATATCACCCACAACCTAGGACTAATCCCATTGTATAGCTCGAGTGAGAGGACTTGAAACACCCTCTCAAGGGTGAAAATTTGAGCTATAATAGTTATAGCATGCCTAGTGGGATAAGTTCCAAAGTAGTTGAAGGATTATTGGTATTATCTTTCAACATATCAGCGTTTGGAGGCATTTCAACAAACATCAATGGTGACTCCAAAAAAAAATCAGCTAGTTTAAGTAGTCTAAGTGCTTAAAATTTAGAAAATTGGTATGTATCATTACTCATATGATCAAAATTATTCTTGTGTACCTTCATATCAATATTATCAATCTAATGTTGTTCATGACTTCTCAAATATCCCTCAAACATAATCCTACCAAGTTTACCAATAACCCACCTATCTCTCTAATCAACCTTGTCAAAGTTATGTTGTTGCTTCTTCATTCTTATCCAACTTTAAAAAAACCATACTAGACCTTGTAAGGATGATGAAAAGGACTAATAGAGAAGAAGAACATGGTGTAGATTCTCCTATCTATCCCATTCAAGAGGTTAAATATCTCATGCAATATTTTTAAAAAGTGTTGGCAGTCTTTAAAAAAGAAGATCATCAGCTAATGAAAGGCTAGAGGTTAAGGGGTTGATAAACTTAGTGGAAAATAGGTTAATGAGGTAGAAAGGAGAGAATATATAATACAATAAAAAAAACTTCTTATGTCTCTTCTAAAGCAAAGTTTCAAACCTTCATACCTCAATAAGAACCTATCCCTATTCAAACAACCCATACTCTCCCTTAAGATCCCCAAACCATCCCTTCATGGAGGCCCTCTTAGACTAAGAAACTTGATTATTTCATGCCTACTCTTGAGAAAGAGCCTTATCCCATTATTATCCAAATTCAAGGCTAGGAGAAGTGTATGGAATCTAATTAAAAATATATCTCAATCCCTTCAAGATATTTACCTAGCCTTCAAGTTGTATCCAAACATGAATTTCAAGATACCTCTAGGCTTTATAAAGTAATTGAAGAGCAAAAAGAGAAGAATACAACATCTTCAATTCAGTTCTCTTCTCCATCCCTTCAAGAACATCATGATCAGCCTAGTACTCCTAAAGTCCCAAGTTAGAAGGACACTCTAAAAAGTTTCAAGCAAGCCAATGAAGTTTCTTTCCCTCCTACCCTCTTCGTTTTTGAATGATAATTAGTTGTATTGAGGATAGAAGATGAATGTTAAAATGAGAAAGAAATTTTGTCAAAGCTAGGTGATGAGGTGGTAGTTCTTGAAAATTAAGATTAATCAGCTATAAGTGAGCCTCAATAAGGCTATGAAGGGTGTGTTTTGAGTGTGTATGATGAGGATATTTTGATTGGTAGTCCTCTTTATTAATAAGAAGATAAATCAATCTTATAGGGTGGTGAGGAAGATGTTATTGATGAAGGAGAGAAATTTAACATGGAAAACACCTATTGTCAAAGTAATTCCATTGAAAAGAGTGGAGAAGAATATCTTGATCAAGCATGGAAGTAGTTTTACCACATTTTTATAGAATAAATGGACTTGCTTGGTAAGCATGTGATCCCTCTAAAATAATAAGGTGAAGGTCAACATGAAATTGGAAAAGTTGGAATTCCTCTAGAAGAGGATATATTAGATTTTACATGAGAGAGAATGACGAGTTAAATCCTAAATGGGAAAAATAACCTCCATTTTTCATGGAGGAAAAGTAAGGCCAATCTAGTTCTTATGGATTGAGCCTTGATAAAGAAGAATATAGCTTGTAACCTTGTCATGAATATTTTCAAGCATGTGAAATAGTTTACCAGCCTATTGTCCCTCAAGAGAATGGCAATATTTAAGTTAAACTTGACATACTTTCAAATGCTAAAGAAGAAGCTACCTTTTGGGAAAAACTAGAAAATTTGTGTTCTAGTTTGGATAGTAAACCTATAGTCCATAAGGAGAGTGATAATAATGTTGTCTTGGCCAATGAAAATGATCAAGATATTCATGAGAAAGATTTTAAAGATAAAACCATGTTTGATGACCTTATTGAGTCTCATAAACTAGTTCAAGGAGGTTTTAAGGACATGTAGAAGTCCTACCTAGAAATGTTTAATGAGTTTGAAGATATTGGTAAGATAAAACCTCAAGAAGAAGTGTTTGATGAAGATTTCAAAGATCTTATATAATAGGTATGATTAGCCATCACTAAGAAGTTTAAATCCATGGTGTAGAAAAATATGATGAATATAACACTCTTCAATAAGAACATGATATAGAGTTTGAGAAGCCAGTAGAAGTTTAGGTTATTGTTGATTTTATAAATCAAGGTATGATCATATTAGATCTTCCCAACACTACCAAAGGTGGTCAACAACATGAGATGAGAATTTGAACACAAGATGAGTATGTCTACATTGGAGACATATTTTATGATGATCTACTTGAGAGCATGTCAATCATATTGGCAAGAAAGAAGCATGGTCTATAAAATGTTATAGTAAAGGGGTAACTTGTTATACAAAATGTCTCATCTCATTAAACAAGTGATCTAAGAATATTCCCATTTGACCCTGGAGGATGAAGGTATATAGGTTAGTTATACATAGTATTTATTTGTTTTGTTTTACCTACGTGCTTGTTAGCATAAGTGTTTTGGTTTGTTTTGTCTTATTGTTTATTGTGTGTGGTTTTGTAATCTAATTTTTGTTGTTGTTTTTTAATCAATTTTTTTAAATATTTTAAGATGTTTTCAGTCAAGTGTCAATGTCACGCCATGTTTTGTATTGAATGAGAAATGACTCCATGCCCAATGGAGGGACTAGGTAACTAGTCTAAGGTGCATAGAAATCATTCAAACCTATGAGGTCATGAAATATGTTATCTAATTTTAGATACCATGGGATATAATTACAAAAAAATTGTCTATCAATCCTTAATCTTGTTGATAACTTCATAGGTAACCTTTTGCAATGCATGTTAGCATAGTGGCTCATATTGGTTTGTGCTTGTCTATTTATATCATGTCTTGGTTAGGTTGGTTCAAAAGGTGTTCAAGGTTTAGGAAGAATTTTTGGGTCATATAACATGTGTCTAGGTCATCCTACACTCCCTTTAGTCCACACAAGTGTCGAAAAGGTGGAAATCATCTTCCTTTAATGTATGACTCATTTGAGATGCTTTCTCAATCCATTTTATAACATTTCAAGGAGAATAGTTTAAGGTATGGTAGGTAATAATAATAATAATTATGTTGGGGTACATCATGACACATCCATACAATCATGTTTAATCTCTATGAACACTTATTGCATCAATTCAATCAGGATTATCAAGTAAATATAGCAGTTTTCATTATAAAAGAAAGGATTTTTCAAAGGATGGTTGTAGGTATTCAGAGTGAAAAACATATAAGGAGTTTTCAAAGGATGGTTTTAGGTATTCAGAGTGAAAAACATATAAAATAGCTTAAAAAAAGTTTTATATCTTCCTAAATCCTAAATCCATGATTTTTATGGACTTAAAGGTTCAAAAATTAATAAAATGTATGTATCACTCATATCAACTTCCTTGGCAACCCCAGGAGGGTCAGTAGTTTTCAATTGGTGTGTAGAAAAGAGAGAGTTAGAAAAAATTAAATTAGTGGGTTATGGGGGTCCTTATGACTTTAATATTATTTTTATTATTTATCATATTTATCCCCCTCCTCTATCAACAATTATTAAGAATTTCAGGTAGTCAAAATGCCTCCTCATTCTTGATAGTCAACAATTTCTAGTAGTTTTAGAGAACGAGTGAAATAATGAATGGAATGGATGATTGGATAAGGACATGAATAGATAATTTAAATTCTCCCATAATTTTATATTCCTATTTGCAACATGTGAGCCATAAAAATACAATAAATATTCAATTTGATTAATTTGTTGGCTAGTGGTAACGGGGTTTTGGATGAATTTAATGTTTCAAACTACCATGAGAATGTTTAAAAAGTTACTAAAATACCTAAATATCTATATAAATATTTATAATTTAATTTAACATCCCTTTAATACCTATAAAACTTAAATCACTTCACAATCATTATACTCTTTCTAAGTTACAGGGGTTATATGAAGAGAAGGGGCAAGGTTTTAACTTAGTAAGAAGTTTTGAACATAGAATAGGTGAAGTAATATATCTAAAATGTTTTAACTTAATAAAATAAATTTATACCCATAAAAACACCATTATTCAAATATACTATGCTTAGATGCATCCAAAGTAACTTTGTACATGCTCAGAATGAACACCTACATCTACCTTTATGAGTATGAGGAATTCATGCAACTCATGAAATAGGTTGAGATATAAAATTATTATGTAAATTAAATATATTATTGCTATAGGGGAATAAAAATTTTATATGATGAGAAGATTTAGATGAATAAATTCACTTGGTCATATTAGATGATCACTTATAGCTCTCCTAAACTTCTTACCATTTGACTATATAGACCTATAAAAATCTCTTAATAGGTCTCTTAGACCGAGTTGAGATGTTAAAGCATAGGGAGAGATAATGAAATGGTCATACACAATGTGATAAATTTTAAAATAATCTCTTAAAAAGTTTTCAAGATAAGAAGAAATAATGGAGAGACTAAAAAGGTCTACAATAAGACCTATAAGCCTATCTTGGATAGATTTGAGGAAAGGTATATTTATGGTGATAATGGATTAATTAAATGGATGAATAAATATCATGATGAAGTGATTGAGGTATGATATCATGGATAAAATATTCATAAGTATTTAATTGTCCCATATATGCATTTTATCAAGAAAATAGGCTCAAAAGATCTAGTAAGCATACAAAGGCTTGTATATGTAAAATGAAGTAAACATTGATTGTGTGGTGTTTGAAGGATGTATATAGATTATTAAAGGGTAAATATAATCATGAATATCATGATAATATCACTCAATAACATCAAATTTCCAATTAAATGGGTAATACCCATGTTACAGTCAAGGCATGCCTAGTAAAGCACCTACAAGTAGATTTTAAGGGAGTTGATGAAAGGGATTTGACCATTACTTAAAACCTGAGGATATGAAATTTAAACGAGGTATATTAATTTTAATATTAAAATATAACAATTTTATATTTTAATTTTAAATTTATTGGTGGTAATGAAAGGCCTAAATGGGCTAATTAAGCCTAGTAAGCCTAAATGAGCATACACAGGCTTATGTATAAGGTATGGAGAAAACTAGCATATTTATAAATGGTTGATCAATTAAGGGGTGAAATTTTAAGAGTGATAGGTTTTATAAAAACTCATTAAATTCTATAACCAATAATAAATAAATATAATATAATAAAGGGCATGTTATGGTTGAATGAATATGATTGTGTATAAACCCTTGCATAAGGCTTAAGCAAATTCTAAGGGTTTGGAAGGGCAGTCCACTAATAAATCCATATTAAACATCAAAAAAATATTTAATATACCATGAAATTGATTTTCCAATCCAAATAAAAACGTTTTGAAGCTTTTTTAATCAAATTACCCTACTCGAGCTCAGTGTTGTAGGCCTAGTCATCTGAGAGATTAGTTTGCAAGGCTTAGATATCCACTGAGGAGATCCATGGTGGAAAAATAAGTTTGTATGTGTTATATATGTATTCACACTCCAATATTTTGTAATTTATGGCTAGTTCAAGGTTATGTGAAGTATGAACCATCTTTAAGAGTCTATATCACTCACTTACTGCCTATAATCTACCCAAAAAGCTTTAAAATATACTCAGATATCACACTAGTAGATGTATGGGTCAATTTGAAACTTTTGGGTGTTATATATGTCTTCATACTTCCATATTATGTCATTTTTTATTGTATTAGGCCCCTATACTTTCTGAACCATTGTTAAGATGGTAGACACGTAAAACTCTTCTTAAGCCCTTGAAAGAACTTAAGGAGAGAGAAAGTGAGACAAATGACTTAAATTAGGTTTTTTTTGGATATTATATGATTAGGATGACATTAAATTGTCTCTTAATAATCTAAAAATTCCATTGGTTAGTATGTTTAAAGTACTTTTGTATATAAATAGGCTTAGAAATGATTGTGACATCCCTAAAAATGCAGGTTTGGGTGATTCTTCATGAAATCTATCTGAGTGAGGCCTAATGGAGTTTCTTAAGATCATATATGACCTTGATAAGAAATTTTTAAATGTCATCCAATCCTTCATGAGATGTGTCAAAACAAAAAAATTATTTCTAAACAAATTACAGAGAAGTAGAGAAGAGAATTTGAAGAGTATCAAGGCATCTGTGGAATTGATGACAATTAGATAAGATGTCGTAGGCCCTAGAATGATTGGTACACTTGAAATAATTACCATTTAATATTCCCATGTATGAACAAGTTTCAAATATATTGATTAATAGTTAGAAACTAATAAGGTGACTTTTCAATCTTTAATTAAGAAGAGAAGTTCTAAGAGAGAAGGGTTATATGTCACTCCCATAACAACTTCATGAAATTCACCATTACTTCATGTGCACACATGTTGAGAGAGCCTTTATGACTATTTATAACCTATTTTATTGTTTTAATTTCCCTCATGAGGGATGACACCTCTCATATACATTTCCAATGTCCTTTCTCTCTCTCTTTTCTCACTTTATCTCTAAGTATGCCTATTTTTAGCATTTATAAGGATCCTTGCACCGTGAATATGGATAAGCCCTGATATTTTATAATGCCCCTAATCAATATATAGTTTATTTTTCCTTATTTCATGGTTTCATGTATTGTAAATAGTTTAATGGTTGATGAAATTAAGTGTAGACTCACTCACCTTTGTTTATTATCTTGTTATTCTTGCCTTTTTGCATTTTAGCTCACTGTTACAAGTTATAGAGAGTGTCATCAAGGGTCACTTATGGATTATAAGTGGAAATAATATTCCTTCCTAACACTATAGTACCTTACCTTTCTTCAAATAATTAATTTGATAGGTGCAAATTAAGAGTAGTGCATGTCTTTCAGTCCTATAGGTCATAGTGCATATGAAATAGGTGTTAGTAGTCTTAAGATTTGGTTTATCACCACCCTAGTTAGGTTTATTTCATGTCATCCTTATCCCTTTTACCTTACAATATATATTTTAGAGTTTTTAGCATAATTGATACATCAATGGGAGCTAGCTTTATAATCTAGAGGTTTAGTCCACTTAGAGTTTACCACCAACCTAGGACTAATCCCATTATATATCTCAAGAGAGAGGACTTCAAACACCCTCTTAAGGGTGAAAATTTGAGCTATAAAAATTATAATTAACACATTTCTTCTAATTATTAATTTAACCCACTTAATCAAGCCTAATCATTCCTCTAATAGGAAAATCCATGGATTTGGAATTATCCTATTTTTCTAAAGTCAAAATTGGAATATTACCTCACCCAAGATGACATCATCAATAAAAGTGTGCAATAAATTAAATATTGTGACATGTTTTACATTTCATTTACACACTCAATACAAGTTCTTACACCCCTCTTACACAATCAACAAGACCAATGACTGCACTTTTCTTTTAAAGTGCCTTTCATACTACAAAAGGGCCTTAAATAGTCTCTCTTACACACTCCATGTGTGTAATGGGTAGATGAAAAAAGTTGGGCAAAAAAAAGTGATAGCAAGGGAGAAATAAAGTTTTTTATCAAATGGAATACATCCCTTTTTTCAAATTTGGTATGGCACCAATCTAAAAGGGCATACACCCTTTTATAGGAAAAAGAGTGTACACCCTTTGGACCATAAAGGGTGTATGCCCTTTATGGTTCTATAAAATGGCATGCACCCTTTTCTTTTTTATATGTTTTCTATAAATTCCTACAATTTTCTAAAAAATTCATTTCTTTTTGTACCTTGAAGGAATGAGATTGAATTTTGAGGAGGATGTACGTATTTTGGTTTTCATTTCACCAACATAATTTTTTATTTTGATTAGGGTCTCAGGTATGTTGATTGTTAAATTTAAATTTTTAAGTTTCAATTTATATGTTTTATGTGTAGGGTTTTGAGATTAAAATTTAATTTAAATCTCTCACATTTCCTTAAATATTATATTTTTATAAATCTAGATACAAAATTCAATGGACCCATTGCTTGAAGAAAATGTAGAACAAAACCATGATCAAAACCCTCAATAATTTGACTTCATAGAAGAATATAAATTATATGAATAATATATTAAAAAAATGTGAATTATTAAAAATTATTATCAATGGTTTACATCAATCCTCAACTCATAGTGGACACAATTCACTTACGATTACATGGAGCCCATTTTAAATGAAGTGAGAAATGTCATATCACAACTTGATTCGATGTTACATTAAGAGAGATCCTAAAACAATATTATTTGAGATAAATTATCATATGAGGAAGTTAAAAATATATGTATAAAAAAATATGTGTGATTTTTTAATTAATATTGGAACCAACCAACCACCACTAGAAATTTGCAAACATATTAGTATTGATTTATGTATTAATGCAAAGATAAAAGATAACTTTTGGGATAGGTGGTGGATGGTGTTTGATGATCCTCCATGAAATAATAATGAGGTTTCATTATAATTTTAGATAAAGCTATATTTATATTTTTTTCTACATGAAATCCCAAATTATTTCAACATTAAGGCATCCCAAGGTAGGGGATTTGGGTCCTCATTTGATAGACCTAGTGTCAGGTAGGATAAAAACTACCCTAACCAAGTTCAAATAAATAGAAAGATAATAACATGTGATTATATCCCTAATATTTTGTATCATACCATATATATGTACACCATTGAGGTAGTTTCTATCCGTACATACATTATTATTGGCCACATAATGCATACATTAAGGACTTCTATGCATGCTACAAGTGGTAGGACATCTAGTAGTGGTATTGGTGCTAGTGTCCCTCCTGTAGTTCATATATATTGTTACACATAATATGGGAGGAATTTTATTGGACTTCTTATATAGGTATGACATACATATGCTACATCTTGGATATTAGACCTACATTTGTGTATCACACTAGTACCCAATATTTTATACCATTTATAGTTGGTTTAGGAAATTAGGACACTAGTAAAGTTTCTTCAGTACCTTAGAACACCATCATGCCTAAGTGTATGCCATTTTTTTTGCTTTAGGACATCATGAGACTAGAATTCCATATCATATGTCATCTTTATATGTTTTAGTATCTCATGACACTAGCATGCCAAACTTTATGATAATTGTAGTTACTTCACCATCCCCTTTCCAGAAACATTAGCCTATTGTGTAAGACATATCTACTTCATTGTCTATATTTGATACAAAGTTTAATTTTAATTATAGTTTTTTTTTTATGTATGTAAAATAATATTAAGTTTATTTTCTAGTATGTGTTTACTTAATTGACTAATTTATTTGGCTAACTTTTCATTTTGTGTTTGTTATAATCATGTAAAAATGACACATAAGTGATAAGAGTGCTACTTGAGATCATGTATCCGTAACTTAGCCTTAGACTTATCTTAGGGCATATTTTCACACTTATCCAACCTTTGTGTAGGTCACAAACATCCTTAGTCATCTCTAAAGTAGTTCCAGACCCTTATTTTTGCATTTTGTCCCTTCATGCCTTATGTTATACCACTTGGATATTAGCACCATAATAGGGGTAGTAGCACCACATGGTGTTAGTGTCCCAATTTTAGTGTTATTTTCCTTTCCCTCATTTTTCCATAAATTGATATATTTTCAAATATTAGACCTCTTTTAACATCTGCACAAGCACCAAAACAATATATATACAAATTATAAATAAAAACTTAGAATAAGTGGTGTATAATTAAGTTTATCAATCCCTATTATACCATATTTATACATACTACCATATATAACATTCCCAAGCTTAGATTACTTCTATTTCTAGTCTCATGTACATTCCAAAAACTCACATCTACAATCATACTAGCTTCACTTGAACTTGTAACATCACTTATATGCAGAGAAATACATCAAGCTTGATCCCTCTTCAAAGTATTGGTATGTAGGAAACTCCCATCATAGTGGAGTGTTGAGGATGTTTAGCCTACCCCACTAACAAGCACACTTTTCTTCTTGTATCAACTAGATTCCCTATTAAAATAGAGGATTGGGGTTTGCTCATAAAATATATAAAAATAAGCCATCTAAAGTGTTTTAGGATTCATGCACATAGGAATAGGCTAGATAAACCCAGACATAGGTGCACCTAGAAGCTTGAAACAATCCTACATAGAGGACACTACCACCAACATAGGGTCACTAGCACCACATGGTGCTACTATCTAATTAGGGTGATACTATTCAAAATGGGTTTTCACATGTGGATCCTATTTGTAACACTTAGACCAGCCTCTGCCTCAAATTTTAGCCTCCATGTCATCTGTCTTAGTCATTTTCTAGTTAAGTTCTCATTTACATTATTTATTACTATTATTAAAAAGGTTAAATTAGTCATTTATATAACAAATTAGTGGTTGTATTTATTGCATATTTATACCCTAATTTACTGTACTCATCCCTTTAACAACATAGGATTTATATTTACTAAGTCTTAAAAGGTTAAAACATTTGGTGAACCCATCTTAATTTAAATATTATTCAATCCCTGACCTTTGATTCTCTTAGAGTTTGTATCCTTTTTATTTATATGCTTAGATATTAGCTCTAAAATATTATAATTTTTTTATTATTTAATTTTTAAAATCTTTCATAGATTAAATTTATTTCAAGGTTGAAAATATACAATAGTTTATTCTCCTATTCCCCAAACTGATTTGATGAAACCGATAAGAGATAATTTTAAGATTTTATTTCCAAACATTTAGATATACAAGATGAACTTATTAATATATCCATAAATAACTTAAAAAATCAAATAATGGTCAATCTTCTACCCCCTTAGATAATAACATTGTTACACCTACATTGGGGCCAACTCAGCTAACACAATAACTAATTTTAACTTGACAACCTTTAGTGACAGCCATACCTCCTATGGTTAGTTCTTCCTCTCAAAATTTATATCTCTTATGTAAGAGGTTCATTCTATGCAAGATAAGGTGTTACATCTTGATTAGGGAGCCACTAGGTCATCACATGCCTTGGATTATCATTTTTTTTTGCATACACCTTTGGTACGCCATAGAATGGAAACTCTTTTGCCATCCATATTCAACCTAATCTTACATTTTATGATGGTAAGGGTGACCCAAAGCACCATATTTGATATTTCCATGCATCATTTTTGGACTATATGTCCAATGATTGGTTCCTCACTAAGTTTTTTCCATGCATTCTAAATGATTATACCTTATAATGGTTCTATGATCTAATGAATCAATATATCACCGCATTTAATCCATTAGAAGATATTTTTTTAGACACTTATCAATAAACATCAATGGTAATATCTCATATGCTCAAGTATCACAATTGAAACAAAAATCTAATGAACTTATTACATAATATGTATTATGATATAAGATTATATTAGCCAAATAGACTAGCCCAATGGTAGATAGAGAGCTCTAAGATATATTTAAACATATCCTACCATTGGCATTACATGAAGCTATCTTGTTCAAGAAATTTCCAACATTCACATATTTATGCCACGTAGTGAAAGAAAGAGAATTCAAGCTTCTCTTTATGGGTAAACTAAAATATACAAGTGGACTAGAATAAAATACTAAGATTTATAATAAGCTTTCATACAAGTTAAGGGCCACTATAAAAAAAGTGATCCAAAGGCCACAGTTAACATAGTTTTTGAGCCTCCTCTTCACCTAGTTTTATTAGCTCCTCCATGTAGAGTTTTCAACAACCTTCCAAAATCACTGGTAAATGTTTTATAATATCTCTTAAAATGTAATGCCATATGTCTCCCTCCTATCAAATAGGTTGATATGACATGACTTCTTCCAAATAACTATGCTTATAATGTATTTTATGAATATCATAGGGCACCAGGTTATACAAAAAATTGATGCATCATCTTAAAACATAAAATATAGGATTTGATATAGGCTAACATTACTAATGTGGGAACACACATAGAGGTACCCAAAGTTTAACAAATAGAATTTAATGCATTGAAATTATTCTAAAATCTATTTCTAAAGCACACAACAAATGAGGCAAGGGCAAATTTAGGTATTCACTACATGTATTAGGCACATCCACCACTATCATCATATCACACTACTACAAAAGATGCACACCCCTTACATCATACCACTGGTGTATATCATACTATAGTTCCATCTATACCACTCATCACTTTCTTAGAGTAGGAGAATGTTGATTATGATTCAGACTTATATGCATTCTTTGTATGAACTTACATAGATCATCATCCTTTTTAGAGTGTTATGGTTGATAATGGGTCAAGTATTAATGTGTGAATTATCACAGTTATAAAAAAATTGGGTATTTATATTAAGATATATCTCTTATAGACAAAATTATTCATGGTTTCAGTGGCCATGTTTATAATTCCTTCAGAGAGATTATACTTCCATTACAAGTTAGACCAACAAATGTGGACACTATATTCTTAGTAGTAACAAGTGTAGACACATTTGACATGTTATTAGGTAGGCCATGGATACATCATTTATGATCCATCCCATCCACCATGCATATATGGCTAAAATATATACATGAAAATTAGGTGATTATAATTGAGGTTCTTTCATATGAGTATCATCCACCTATCTCACAAATAGTTACACCATAATTACTAGTTACAACTTAGTTACCAATTATAACTTAGTTACCAGTGACATATCTAACCATAGTTCTTATTAGTATACCATATAGTTTAGTGTAGCCACTAGTGTAGGTGAGGTCTATTCCTACAATGTTTTCATGTATACATACTCTTCCATGGAGGCCATTATTATGGAGACCCCTACATTAGAGATAGGTTGCATATTATAGAGGGATTCCCTCTACTCATTTTATTCTAAGATCAATATTATTGAGTTATCAAGGTTCTCAACATAGGGCACTTATTCCAACTATAACATCTTATACTAGATGGGTTCATAAGACCCCTATAGTTCATAAGACACCACAGTCAATTTCATGGATTCTTAACACCACTTCATAGGTAATGTTAGATATATATCACTCAGTATAAAAATTTTTGAGACTATATTTACCATTTTATATAGCATACATGATCATTTTTCTTTTATTTAACATAGGATACATTGATAGTGAGTCTCCCATGAGACTCATCGGTTAGTAATGTTCCTCTCTTATTTACATTCTTTCCTTATCTTTTAATCCTTATGCATAGTTTCATTTTCATGTTACTTATACATATATTATATAAAAATAATAATAATAATATAATATGTCAAAAACACAAAAAAATTAAAATATTTACATAGAAAACATAAAATTATAGATCGTATGCATTACCATGTGTACTATTAATGACTAGACTTACACCCTTGTGAAGGTAGTTTAAGGCCTTCAAAATCTAAAGTAATATAGAGAAAATCCTAGTCTATGGGTGGCCTAATAGGGGATTTAATCTCTATATTATAATGTATATCTCCCCTTGATGTATCAGTTAGGATATCTACTCTACACTACCAGCTTGTAAGGGAAAAGACTCCACTTGTCTAATATGCACTAAGAAGGTTTAATAAGAGCATGGACCTAATTAGACTTCTCAAATGAGAGTTTCCAAACATAAATATTTCACATAGAGGCTTATATTAATGCATGATATAAGGTAGCTAATCAATATATCTCTAAAATACACTAAGGAAAGATCATACTTCCATACATACAAGATGATTAAATCACACTATGCAACCCGTGAGGATGAACTAACACCGACAAATAAGTAAAGAGTAAAGTAAAAAATGAAAGGAAGTATGTAATTATTTAAAATTTTGACCTCATAGGTCAAACTATCACCCTTATAACTTTAAACTTTAATTTTCATGTTATTTTTACCTATTAATACATGAAATGTTCCAATAGATATATTTTACATCAATTTCATCAGGATTTTCAAGTGATTCTATCAATTTTAGTGCCAAAAAGGCCTATTTTGAGGATATCTATACATTTATTCAAGGTGAAACTAATATTTATAAACCTTTAAGACTATATTTGTTCATGACAAATTCAAATAAATGGTTTTTAAAATACAAAAAATAGACTTATCTCCCATATCGACCTCCTTGGCATCTCTAGGAAGGCCATCAATATTTGCTTAGTACAAGTAGGAGAGAAAAAGAATTAAGCCAAAAGATCTTTTGAAATTATAGGTACCCTAATATCCTTCACTTTTTTGGTATTGGTTGTTAGGTTCATTCCCCATATTTATGAATAATCATTACAAGTGTAGGGGTTCTAAATTGCCTATTCATCTAGATAGGGTCTAAATTTTCCTTTATTTCTTAACTTCAAAATTAAATGGGGAATAATGGTTAAATTTAGGTTATTTTAATGTCAAATATGACCTATTAAATTTTTATTCCTTAGGTATCTCCTTCCAATATGCTACATATGGCACAAAATCAGTTTCTTATAGTGTCCTTGTAAATGGTCTATTTGATTAGTTTTGGAGCACGATTTGAGTTATCAAGAAAGTGTCTTCATATTCAAGGGTTCCAAAATTAATTATTAACTAATTTAAAACCTAATTAATCCAATAAAAATCTCATATATCTCCATCTTGAGTACAATCTCCTTTGAGATGGTTTTGGTGAGATAATCTTTATGACAAGGTACAAATGTAGTTAATGAGTTTCTAGTGCTTGAAAAGAACCTCAATGAGATCAAAATGATCTTATCAATAATATTTAATAGAGAGGTATATTTAAATAATTTAAGTAATTTAAATTATATTTAAGATACTATACCCTCTTAAGGTACAAAATATTACTTAGAGGTCTAGTAGCATAGCTTTATCTCCAAACCTTGATGAACAAGTTAAGAGGAATATAACAATAAGTAAAATGAATAAATGAGTCACAAAGGTTGTGAGTTTTTTTTAAGAAAATGATATTGTTTCATTTCAATCTTTATAAGTATTTAAATTTTTGATGACACTCATAATGATTAAAATACCCAAAATTTTCTATTATGGCTAAATGTACTAGTCAGGCTTGTATGCTATAATCATGGAGATTGACAATAAATAGTTAGGCACAATGAGAACACTAATTTTATTTATTTGCATCATACAAGAGTATAAAGTGATAATTACATGGATATATTAGGTTTACATGATCATATAATACTTATTAGGTGAAATGATTATAAGTGTCATAGAGAGAAATGACAACCTACAACAATCATGATGGAGTAGGGGTCAAAAAAAGTATTGATTTGTTTTATAATATCAACTCAAAGTTCATAGAACATCAATTGGTGTCATTTAAACCAAATAAATATATCATGGAAACCATGGAATAATTCATTCATATATATTTAAATATTATGAAGAAATAACATTATAAATTCCTTTATTCAGAGAAGTTAAGGTATTTAGCATTTTTTAAGGTAATGGATCATTCCTTGTTTTCATTTCTATTCAAACCTCCTTATGGAAATTTGATGATTCATCAAGATATTTTTTAACATTAAGGGTCAATTATGGTATTAATATCACTTTTGTCTCTTGATACCAATCTCCCATCCCTCCTTAGTCCCTACACAGGGAGAAATCACCACCTACAATAGTCACCCAGGAAGATAATTCAAAAGGTGACATGTTGAACATAAAGGTAAGCAAATATTAGAAGGGTATAAGGGAGGATAAATGAATTTTTTTAAAGGAAAGTAGGATTTTCATGTGATTACTCAAGTTCCATACTTTACATACTCTAACATGATGATCTCAGTTCATACAACAGGGTCCACAAACTCTCTTGATGAATGAGTGTTCAAGAAAGTCAAGGTTTTGGTCTTAAGTGAGGGAGAATAGTGAATAATCTCAAAATGGATAGTGATGTGACTTAAATTTCAAGTTAGAGTCATCAATAACTCACTTCATATCTCCAATTCACCCACTATCCTATTCAAGACATAAAAGACACCTGAAACCATCCTCTTTGGGTTCAAATAGTGAGGTGAAGGTGAGGTTGGATCCCAATGTAGTTGGTAGGTATATAGACTCTTTATGAAGGAAATAAAAGAATCAAGGACATTTTAATGAAAAATATTCATTACAATATTATGATGAATAATTCATAAATGAACACTTACAATAGGGTTTGAGTAGGCCTAGATGGTTAGGCTTATGAAAGTAAGGCAAAGTAAGTAAAGGGATAAGAACCTAGACACTATACATTATACATGATACTATGGTAATATTATGAGAACCTTATCAAGGGTTTAATGGCATATCAAGGTTTAATTACCATATATTTAGCATCTCACATCATGAAACATCACATGATCACTTACATCCATATTATTTTGACTCAAGCAGTGGTATGAAGAGAAGGGTAGAGATAGAAGGAGAATGATGAGAGACATATTATATATAGATCAAGAACACCTTCTCAAGGAATATAGGACATCCAAAATTCTTAGAGCACCTACATGGAAGATGTCACCTATCTCTTAGTCCAAACATCATCTATAGCCAAACCTAGTAGTTCATGAGATAGACTTGGTTTAATATGAATTAATAAAGGGAGGTACATAAGAATGAGTAATAGATAAGGGGTCAAGGAGTGAAAATGAAGTATCGTTGAAAAATTATTAAATTTTCTCACTCTTTCTCTCATTTAACCTCTTTTTTCTAGGCCTAAACACCTAAAATAGGCACCTACAACCAAGAGGCCTAAATGGACACACACATAGGTTAGTCTAAGCATAGATGAAGAATGATAGTTTGAAGGTACCAAGAAGGGTGATAAGGTAGTATGTAATACTCAAATATTTCTATATAGACCTAAATAAGGCTCTTATCACCTCCATTTTCTCTAAGCAGACCAATGAAACCTTAAATATCCACCTAAATCTAGTATAACCACCTCCAATACTAATTGATAAATATTTCCTAAGAGACTAAATGGTATTCTTAGGACCAATACAATTTGTCATGGGGACTAGGGGATTGTGTTTCATGTTCATGAAGGTCACAAAGCTCAAAATAAGTTATCATTTTAGATAAAATGAAATAAATTAATAGATTTAGGGTCAATAGAACCATTCTATCAAGAAATCTTGACCTTCATATAAGTTTGAATAGACCCCAAGGAACCATTTGGATCCAAAACCAAACTCTCTCACACCTCCTTAAGAAAGTACAACCTTTTTGAGCTCTTAAACAATCCTAGTAGCCAAGGAATAATCACTTTATTATGCTTGGAATGTTTTGGAGAAGTTTCATGGGAATATAATCTATTAGAGTGTGTTAGGGGCCTTTGTATACTCAAACTTAATACATTAGTTTTTGGATTAATCCCCTATTCTTTATGAACAATCGTTAAGACCTTAAGTAGCTCTAAACCTTCTAAAAACCATTCTAGGAGGTTAATGGAGAAGAAAGTGGACAATATGGATTAAATGAAAGGTTTTGACCCTGTAACTTATAAAAATATATTCTATACTCTCTAAAGTTCCTCCATAACATATCTATTTATACCTACACCTGTACAAATTTGAAAAAAATATACTTTTACAAGTTTTTGAAGCAAAAAGGGGGTGTTGAAGTGTGTGGATGAATTTAAATCATTGGGAGAGGTGATTAAAGAGTTATTATAACTATAAAAGTCTGAAAATCCATACAATATAGCATATAAGTTTTCAAACAAATCATATTTTTTAAGGCAATCATAAAATGACTTAAAAGGAGAACCTTGCCAAAATCCATTTCATGGTTTGCATACTTAAATAGTGTTCCATAAATTCAAAATTTTCATGGATCATGATCACAGCATGGTAAAATTGAATCAAACACTTTTTCATGGTTTCACATGTGTGGGATCTCTTTGGAGTGAGATTTATACTTTCTAGGCAAGGAGGGCTTATTAGGCCTAGTTGGAAAGAGAAGATGAGTTGAAAAGGACACTTTCACTAAGAGTTTGGTCACCATAATTTGTGTGGAGATGTAAAATATTAATGGGTATCCTAAATTGTTATATTTTTTCCATGTTCACCTCCAAATTGTTCTATACAAGGAGCTTTACCTATTTGGAGGGCTACAAGGGATTGAGAGGAAATTAAAGGTTTTAGTGCATAACCAAGTCTTTTATGGAAATTAATGGCTTAAATTATCTTGTTCCAAGTATATTATTTTTTTAATATGCCATCCATGGAGGAAAGTTTCATTATTAAAGATAAACTCAACTTTTCCCTTCTACGCCATGTTTAAGAATGAGCTTTCTAAGGGATCAAAACACTAAATCATTGCATAAGGCTTCTAACAAGCTTTATGGCTAATACATGTCTTATATTCCACATTTAAGGAAATAACAATTCAAGGATCAGTGGGAATTAATTTTAAAATTTTGAAAAGGTCTTTAATATCCTAACATGTCCTTCTTCCCCTCCTATCTCAAGCAAGGAGACCAAATCAAATGAACATTAAGGGAATTATAACAACCTCAACCAAGTAGAAATGCCTCATAAATGGACAATAAGAAGAGTTAAAATGAAGACTTTAATGGTATTAAAATACCTAATTTCATGTAATAAGATTTTTTCATTACGGAAGACTAATAACCAAGAATATAGGGTGTGTAAGCAAAGATGTAGGTACTTTAACTAGTCAAACATGAAAAATAAATGCCCAAAGACTCCTTAAACCTTCAAGACAAGTCTTGTTTATACCTCTATGCCAATTTTGTGAAGGAATAAAAGATATATTTAAGTAAATACTATGTTTTAATTGAGGAAGACAAAGTAAATGTCATATTTCTTAGTTTCTCAACTTTGTCTTTCTCTCTCTCTCCTCTCTCACTTTATGTATATGTAAGCCTATGTTTATAAATTGAAACCATACTTAACCTAAGTTGTGGTAATGACATGCTTATAAAGGCACTTGTACCTACCTATTTTGAATGAATAAGATTGAATTCATGCCTCCTCATAGCTTGTGAATAGTGTATTTTCATGGTTAGTAGATAAATGATAGTGATAGTGTATACTTACTTTCATTTTTTCCTTTCCTCTTTACCTAATTGTAGGTGTTAGTTCATCTTTATAGGTTTCATAGTGTGATTTAATCATCTTGTATGTATGGAAAGTGTAAGCTTTCCTTGGTGTCTTTGAGAGACCTATTGAACAACAACCTTATATCATGCATCAAGATAGGCCTCTATGTGAAATTTTGATGTTTGGAGACTCTCATTTGGGAAGTGAAATCAGGTCCATGTTCTTATTCAAACTTCTTAGTGCATATTAGACAAGTGAAGGACAAATTTTGGTGTATCACCTTAGTTAGATATGTTTGCATAGTGTTTTAATTAATGTCAATAATGTCAAAGTGTGTTGGCATAATGTTTTCATTGATGCCTGATGTGACAATTAGTTTTTATGAAAGAGAGTTTAATCATGATGAATGAGGTAAATGTCATGTAGGTAATCTAAAACTGGTGTCTTAATGAACAAGGATAGTTGATCATGTGTGTTGTGATAATATTATGAGCATTAAAGGCATGTAATGATTTCCATGTGAGATAAAGGTATAGGTCCAAATGTTTTATACCTACTTGTTTGATATTGTGTTAAGGTCATGACATGGAAGGAACATGTCAAGACATCAAGGTGTCTTGTAAAGCCTTGTCTAGACCTTGTAAGAAGGTATGTATAGGTATCATGGTGAAGTGAGTGATCTTAGGAATGTAAGAAGTTATTTGGTATTACATGAACTTGAGATTTAGGTGTAGAATCCTCTATAATTATTATAAGGTAAGTATTTAAGGACAAATTATTGAAAATCCTAGTCATGTCATGTAAAGTCCTAGTGAGGAGGTTTGAGCAAGGTGACTTTGTGAAATTTATTCAAGAGGCCTAATAGGTTGTATTAATTTGCTTGAGTAGGTATATTAGGTGTTGGAGAACTTATGAAAATCTCAAGGTGAGCCTACAGAGGTAGGACCTATAGATCTACTCTATAACAAGACCATTTCTAGACCCTGCATGGCATAATGAGGCATCATGAGCTATTATCAAGACATATGAAGGATGATTGAAATTATTTGAGTGTGTGAGATGATGTGATAACATGAAATTGACATGGAGATCATATGAAAAGAGTTATGAATGTCAATTTTAAGGCCTAATGTGATTTATAGGTCAAGGTTTAGAGAGCAAAGAGAGAGATGGTGGATAAATGAGGTATGAGATCCATATTTAAAGATAATAATAATCATGTGATAATTTTTAGTGGCGTGATAGATAATATTAGGTGTTTTGACCAAGTTTGAGTTTATGGTTTGAAAGATAAGGCATGCAAAGTGGTTTTAAGGTCTCTCGTGTGTACAGAATGAAGAGTTGTCTACCTGAGAAGGTTTTTAAAGTGTTCATCAACATATGTACCATCTACATGAGGACATAATGTATTCATGGTATATGGGAAAGGGTCCTATCTCAAGTTTATAGGAATTAATTTTTGGAATGAAGGGTTAAGATTTATGAATGATTGTTAATAGTGGAAGATGGTTTAAACCCTCAAAGAAACTCAATAGTGACCTGATATGAAATAAGTTGTTCTAAAGTACTTAAAATGGATTGGTATGGCTATTTAAGTGATTTTATTTTGTATTAAACTCTCCTAGGCACCTCTAGGTGTGATTGGTTTGTCAAGTTTGTCATTATACCCTATAAGAAAGTGTTAATTTCTCATAAAATTATTGTATCAGTTATAATTGACCAATTCAAACCATTTAGATCATTGTATAGATAAGGTTGAGACTTTTATTTTATGTATATTTTGGTTTTTGGTTAGGTTATATCCCTTATTTATGCTAAATTTGTCATCCAAGACAACCTATCACTAACAGGCCTAATGATGCAAATAGTGAGAAACCCAGGCAAAAGTGAGAAGGTGATTAGGGATGAATACAATTGCATGGAGACATTTTTAAATACCCTTAATAAATTTTCATTTTTGTTATAATTTTTTAGGTTAGTGGATATGATGAAAATATTGCTCATATGTTGACCTGTCTGGTTTAGATGAGATAGTGAGATACAAGGTCATGAGATTAGTCTACAAGACTAGTATTTCCATTTTACCATGGTATGTTTATATGTAATAGTGTAATAATTATATCATAGGATCATACAAATTAATTATGATATGTTTAATGTTTCTACATAGGTTTTGGAATTCAAGGTCACCATGACTGGTCTTTAAGGGAAACTAGCAGATTTGGGTATGCAAGTTGTAATGATAAGTTGGAGGATATTTAACTTAACTTGAAGTATGGAATTCACATGGTGTTGTTTTTTGTAACTTATATTTCCTATTAATTCTTTTTATAATCTTATAAATTAGTGTAAGAGGTGGAAACATTGAAGCTAAAATGGCTTGTTTGGCAGAGTAAGGTTTGTGAGAGAGAGGGTCAATAAATTTATCTGCAAGACCAATAATTGACATTAGATCATATGATAATTTTGTTTTAGTTTTTTATAAGGATTTTATATTATAATTTTAATGCATTTTAAGTCCTTTATTTTTTTATTTTAATTTTTATAAGTTCAAGTTTCCAGGATTGTATTTTAAGGTTAGTTGGCAGTTTTGAGTGGGCTACTTGCAGAAAAGGCTTTGAGTACTTTTGCCTTGATTTATGAGGTATAAATAATATATTAATAATATTTATTTAATTTATATTATTTATATGTTATTTTTTTTTCATGTTTTTTGATAAAATTATGTTTATTCTTCAATTTTTAAGATAGACTTTTTGGGTATGCATAGGCCTATTGTGAACAGTGTTTTGAGAAGGGTTTCAAGTAGTGGTTGGACCTATAAAGTGTTTTGGACTTAAAATGAATTTTTATTAGGTATATTTGAGTAATATATGAATTTATCCTAATATTTATGGATTTTTGAAGAATTTGAATAAATACAAAGTGTAACGTGCTCTAATGAAGGCCTTAACAAGGTTTTGGTCCTATATGCTATGACCAATCTATTTTATTATTTTATTCATGTTTTAAACGTGTTATAAGTCATATTATAATGGTAATACAGATATTAAATTATGTATGGTATACCAATGTTGGTGAGATCAAGTGACTTGTATAAGAGCAAGACTAATTAGGCCTAATTGTGAGTGAGCGAGTGTGTAGAGTGCAAGTAAATAAAATAGAATATTGAGGAGAAGAATAAGGTCATGTAGACCATAATATGGGTGTAGATATATATTAATTAATATCTAATAGGAGGTATAATTATGGATATCAAGGTCATATGACGTAATCAATCTTAAAGAGACCTAGGAAGAACAAAGAACCCTAGAGGCAATTTTGAGAGGGATAGAAGTGTGTGAAGAGCTGAAGAAGGTGACAATCATATATTAAAGATTAAAAAAAAGGAAAAATATGTAAGGTATAATTCTACTTGTATTAGTGGTTAATTGGTCAATATGTGGTTGAGTTGGTGCTAAGTCACTAAGGGATTTGGTGCTTGATAAAGACTCTATCAGGTTGGTGTTTCATAGATTGGGGTTGGTGCTCAAAGTTGAATGAGTGAACAACTAAATTTTATTAATTTATTTATGTGACTTATTTTCTAAGTTATGTTTAGTGTATTTTATTCCCCATTAAGTTTTCCCACACATATGATGTGTTCATACTTGCTATGTGTATATTCTCATTAGTATGTTGCTAGACTAGTTGAGACTAGTTGATATTGCTCATATGATGATGTTGCTTGATGAATGATTAGAAAATATGTTGAAGTGAAAGTAAAATTTTATAAGGACACTAATTCACCTCCCCCCCCTCTTATTCATTTTTTTTAAAACAATTGGTATCATATTAGGTCCTTAGAGATAGGTCTAACAACCTAAACATATTCCTAAAAAGCACAAGCATGAATTGCGATGATGATAATAATGAAGGTATTGGGTTCACATAAAACCAAAAGTAGAAATCTCAAGCTAAGGAAAGTCAGACCTCAAAGGTCAATGATCTACCAAAGAATGAATATTTGACTAAGAAGAAGGATAACAAGGTGAGACATGATCAACTCATAAACCAAGTTGGGCGGTTTACTATTATAGAACATAAGTCAGAATTAAAATAATGTCAATATTAGTCTTTATCAAATCATAAGGATGATGAAGAGGCCAAGTCAAAAGTCAAGCCTAAATTAATAGTCAAGCCTAGAAGTATGTTTAATAATACTCAATATTGTAAGAGTATGGAGATCTAGGAATCTTGTGAATTTGTGTTGTTTTATTACCCTATAGAAGGGGTGACTCCAATAGGCTTCATGGAGACACTCATTTGTAAATGGAAGCATGTTGGATGCTTGTTGAGTTTTGGTAGGTGTTGTATGCCAAGAAGGTATGAAAACATATTGACTATTGTTGATTCTAAGTTGGAAGTGTGGTGTTTTGGCATGTTGAGAGGTAATATTTTGGTATCTAGCTATAGTTGAGATTGATCTATGTTGGAGATGGTTTGTGTGTACTATTGCTTCATATGGTGAGCAAGTTGTGAAGACAAAGGGGGAGTATGATTCTAGTTATTGAGATAGGTTTTAGAGAGAGTTGAGTTTTTTATATGCATCAAGATGTCCTTAAGGTCATAGAGTACTAAGGAACATGTTGTATAGTCTTAGTTTACATATCATAAAAAAGGAGATAATTTATGACAAAAGTTTGTTAAAATGAATCATGTAAGTGTAGACCTAATTGATAGAATGATGTAAGAAATATGTCATGATGAGGTATGTGCCATGATGATTTGAGAAACATGAAGGATAAATATTTATGTTAGAATAAAATATGATACACCATGACATGAATGATCTCTTTTCCAACATAGAGGACTAGATTCTTCCCTTGGAATAATATCTTTGAGTGCAAACAGACCTAATTGACATGGTGGATGATCATTGATTATAGAGATGATTTATGCTCATAGGCATTGAGTGTGATTTCTATAGGCATTTGAATATGACCTTTGGTTCATGCATCATAGGTCCTTATGCTTAGTATGCCCTAGTTTTGTGAGGTAAAGGTGACCAAACAAGATAGAAGTCTGGTAGATAGTGAACTAGGTGTTTTACAAACCTAATAAGTAGTGAACTAATAAAATAAGGGTTGTCATGATGTAAATGTATCAGATATGGCTTATGAACTAAGAGTATGATATAAAGAGTCTTTATAATGTGAATTAAAAGTTGTAAGGACAAAGGGGGAGCTAATCAAATAATTCATGAGCTTCAAGAGTAGGTGTGTGTTATAGATAAGGTATGCATAATCATGAAGACAAGTTGGATGTTTATGAATCTTGAACATAAAAATGAAGTTAGATATAATTCATCTCTATGGTATCAAGGTGCATAAAAAAGGTAATTAGACTTGTATATTTGATTACATTTGAAGGTCTTTGTAAAATAATAACAAATGGGATAGCCTAGTGAGTTTGATTCATATCAATCATGTCAAGGACAATATGTATGGTCTTGTAATCAGAGTTCATTTAAAGACTATGTTTGATCTAAGGGGACCTTGGTATCTCTAAGTTATTTTATACTTTTTGAGAATAGTTTCAAAATAAGGATAATGAATGATTCCAAGAATTTTAATGTGTATGTTCCTTTGTAATTAATGTCAAAGGGGGATAAAAGTTCATGAAGGAAGATTTACCAGTCTAGGGGAGAAGAGATTGAATAGACTATATTTTGTTTTTCCATCAATGACAAAGGGGGAGTTTATTGGCATAGTATTGTCATTGATGTCAATATAATGTCATTAATGTCCAAGTGTGTTGGACTAATGTTTTCATTTATTCCTAATGTGATAAGTAATTTCTATGAAAGAGTGTAATCATGATGAATGTGGTTGATGTCAAGGAGTTATTTTAATATTAGTGTCTAGATGAGCAAGGCTAGTTGGCAATGTGTGTTGTGAAAATATCATGAACATTAAATGTATGTATTGATTTATATGTGAGAGAAAGGTATAGGTCCAAGTGTATTATTCTTTCTTGGTTTATATTGTGTTAAGGTCATGATGTGTAAGGAATAGGTCAAGGCATAAAGGTGTTTTGTAAAGCCTTATTTAGACCTTATAAGAAGGTATGTACATGTATCATGGTGAAGTGAGTGAGCTTAGGAATTTAATAATATATTTTAAATTTTATGGAATTGAGAGTTATGTGTATAATCATTTATAAGTGTTATAAGGCATGTCTTTAAGGACCAGTGCTTGAGAAGCCTAGTCATTGCACTAGTCATGGCATATAAAGTCCGAATGAAGAGGTTTGAGCATGGTGTCTTGGTGAAATGGATGTATATATGCATAAAAGGTTGTATGAAGTTACTTTAGTAGGTATATGATTTTTTATATCTCTCATGATAATATCAAGGTGAGCCTATAGAGGTATGACCTATAGATCTAGTCTATAAATAGACCATTTCTAGACCTGGCATGGCCTAATGAGGTATCATGAGCTATTATCAAGACATATCAAGGATGATTGAAATTTTTTAGCATGTGAGAGGTTTTTTTAGCATGAAATTTAGGTGGATAACACATAGAAAGAGGCATGAAGTTCAATTTCAAGGCTTAATGTGATTTGTAGGTCAAGGTATAGAAATCAAGGAAAGAAATGGTGGCCAAATGAGGTATGAGATATAGATTTAAAGATAAGAATAAGCATGTGATAATTTTAAATGGTTTGATATATTATCTTAGGTGTGTTTATAAAGTTTGAGGTTAAGGTTTTTAAGATAAGGCATGAAAAGTGGTTTTGAGGTCTCATGTACACAAAATGAAGAGTTGTCTACCTGAGCAGGTTTTTCAAGTGTTATTTGGCATGTGAAGCATCTACATGAGGACACAACATATTGATGGTAGATGGTTGAGGGTCCTAGATAGAAGTTATATGAATTATTTTTTATAATTAATGGCTTATCTTTATGAATGATCATTAAAAGTGGAAGATGGTTTAAACCCTCAAAGAACCCTACTAGTTACCTGATATGAAATAAGTTGTTATAAAGTTCTCATAATAGATTTGTATTTATATTTAAGTGATTGGAGGTTGTATTAAACTCTCCCAAGAACCTCCAAGTTTTATTGGTTTCTCAATTCTATGAGTAGACCCTATAAGAAAGTACTAGTTTATCAAAAAATTGTTGTAATAGTCATAGTTGACCAAGTCAAAGCGTGAAGATCAATTTATGGATAATGTTGATAATTTTATTTGATTTCCATGGTGGTTTTTTTGTAGGTTTTATCCCTTAGGTATGATAAATTGGTCATCTAAGATTACCTACTACTAACATGCCTAATGATGCAAATAGTGAGAAAACCAAACAGAAGTGATAAGGTGATTAGGGATGTGTTATCATGGATTAGGGATGAATCCAATTACATTGATATATTTTTAAATACCTTTAATACATTTTTTTTTTTTGGTTATAAGTTTTGGATGTTATTGTATATGATGAAAATGTTACTCATATGTTGACCTCTCTAGTTCATATGAGATTGTGAGCTACAAGGTCATGAGATTGGTCTGCAACACCAATATTGCCATTTAACCATGGTATATTTATATATTATATTTTCTTAATTTTCTCATAGGATCATTAAAATTCATTAGGATCCTTTTAGTTTGTATAAAAAGGTGTTGTAATTCAAGGTCATCATGATTGGTCTTTAAAGGAAACTGGTAGATCTGGGTATGCAAGTTATAATGACGAGTTGGAGGTTCTTTAACCTAAGTTGAAGTATGTGATAGACATGGTTTTTTTTGTAACTTTTATGTCCTATATAATCTTTTTAAAATAATATAAGTCAATATAATAGGTTGAAACATTGAATCCAAAATGATTTTTTTGGTAGACTAAGGTCTGTGAGAGAGAAGGTCGACAAATTGGTCTGCAAGACCAATTATTGACATTAGAGATTATGATAATTTTATCAAAATTTATTAAAGGGATGTTATATGATAATTTTAATTAATTTTAAGTCCTTTATTGTTTCTTTTATGTGTTAAAATTTTAAGTTTCCATGATTGTGTTTTGAGGCTAGTTGGTAGTTCTGAGTGGGCTACTTATAGAGAAGGGTTTGAATACTTTTGACTTGAGTTAAGAGGTATAAATAATATAATAATAATTAGGTCATGTATATTATGTAAATTCTATTTTTTTCCATATTTATTTCAAAAAATCATGTTTATGCTTTATTTGTTCAAGATAGACTTTTTGGGTATGCAGAAGCCTATTGTGAACAATGTTTTGAGAAGGGTTTCAAGTGGTGGTTAGACCTATAATGTGTTTTAGACTCAAAGGTTTGTTTTAGTAATATATTAAGTTATCCTATTTTTTATGGAGTTTTTAATTGTTTTAATAAATAAAAAATGTAACATGCTCTAATGAATGACTAATAGGATTAGGTCTCCTTAAGACCTAAAAGAGGTTTTGGTCCTATATGTTATGATCAACCTATTGTATTATTTAATTAATTTTTTAAACATGTTATAAGACCTATTTTAATGTTAATACATGTATACAATTATGGATGGTTGACCAAGGTATTCAATAGCAAGTGACTTGTATAAGAGCAAGACTAACTAAGCATAATTATGAGTGAGTGACTGTGTAGAGTGAAAGCAAATAAAAGAGTACATTAAGGAGTAGAATAAGGTCATGTATACCATAAGAGGGGTGTATAGTGAAAATATTTAATATCTAATAGGAGGTCTAAGTATGGAGATCAAGGTCATATGACCTAATCAGTCTTGAAGAAACCTAATAAGAGCAAAGAAGCCTAGAGGAAGTTTTGAGAGGGATAGAAGTGTGTGAAGAGATAAATAATGTGACAATAATCTAATGAATATTTAAAAAAGTAAAAATATGGAAGGCATAAGTCTACTTGGATGAATGGGTTATTTTTCAATAGGTGGCTAAGTTGGTGTTGTGTCACTAAGGGAGTTGGTACTTCCTTATAAGTGGGTGTTTGCTAAAGACTCTATCAAGTTGGTGCTTGATAGACTAGGGTTGGTGATACAATTTGAGTGAGTGATAAAATTAATTTTATTAATTTATTTATAGTAATGGTTTCCAAGCTATGGGTAGTGGGTTTTATTCCCCATGAGGAATTCCCAGATATATGATGTGTTCATACTAGTTATGTGTATATTCTCATTGCTATGTTACTAAACTAGTTGATATTGCTCATATGATGATGGTTCTTGATGAATGATTATAATATCTATTGAATTTAAAGTAAAATTTAATAATAACACTAATTCATCCCCCCTCTTAGTCATTGTGCTTTTAACAAGATAAGTTTTCCTTTTAGTTTACCTTCTCTTTTCCCTTACAAGATGGTAGTATAGAGTAGAGATCCTAACTAATACATTAAGCGGAGATAGCCCTTATAATATAGATATGTAATACATATATTATTCCACCCATTTCCTATGATTGTCTCCATGTTACTTTAGACTTTGAAGGCTTAAATCTACCTTCACAAGTGTGCAAGTCTTATCGTTAATAGTTTTTGGCATGCCTAGTGGGACCTCTATCAAAAGAAGTGGAATGATTTTTGGTGTTGTTCTTCTACTAATAATCCTTTAGAGGCATTGAAAACATCAATTTCATCTTCAAGTTCTATCAGCTAGTTCTTGTAGCCCAAGCATAATTTCCAAGTGTATCTTCATTTCACTAACATAATGTTGTTTTTATGGCTCACTTTGAATAAAATGGTAATTTCATGCAAGTTGATGACCCTTATCATTAGTATGGTAACCCTTGTCATCCCTATGATGAATCATACCAGAATTTTCATGATCTATATGAGCCTTGTTATGAGCCTAATAAGTATTACCAAGATTCTTATCAATTCTATGATCAGTCTTGTCAAGAGTATGGTGGTTATCATCTTTATAGTGATCCTCATCAGCCTCATTATGACCCCAATTATGTATGTTAGTAGCCTTATAAATATTTTTAATATTCATACTCACCTCCTCCTACTTCATTTATAACTCAAAATCATGATTCCTCTACCATATCCTTGTTCACATTCAATCCAAATATGTTAATGTCTAAAGGGGTTATGAGAGTATGGGATAGAGAGTTAGATGTGATACCTTTTCACCTCATAGATAAGATGAGTAAACTAGTATATATGTTGAAAATTAGGTGGGTAGTAGTTGGATAGGAAAATAAGTATGTTATGACTTATGATTTTCATGAAATGAGAAATGTTGGCAATTTGGCCTGTCAAGGCCAAATGCCAACCCATACACTTAAAAAAAATTCATGTCCTAGTTGTCTTTGGTCCTTATATGATGTGATTGAAAATATTTATGTCATTAGATATATTTTAAGGGGATTAGGTTTAAATGTTTTCATTATCATACCTATTTTCAAATGTGTCATGTGTCATTATGATGTTTAATAATGTTTGGAGTTCTTTGACACGGAATTCAAGTGATCTTATGATCTAAACAAGCCTTAATGAAGATGGTGAAGAGGGTAGCTAATGACTCATCATGAGATTATATAGAATTTTTAGTATATTAAATGTATGAATATATCTTTAAGATTTGAAAGGCAGTAAAGATACATAAAATCCTCATGGAGAAACTTTTAAGAATCTATAAGGTACTTTTCATGATATTTATTAACAAAGCTTCTTTTTAAGCTATATGTGAGGTTATTAAAGAGAATATTTTGGTATTAAAATGATATTTTTTACCTCATAAGGAAACTAAATCATCCATAATTTATAAAACCATCATCATAGTCATATTATTATTTATTCGCATGGGTTCATACTTTGAAAATATCTCCTCATTCAAGCCAAAGTATAGTTTGGGTCTTAAAGAGTTCCCACATATCAAAATACCCCATTTTACTCTTAAAAAATAATTATTACTTATTATAATATCCCTTATGTCTCATATTCTTCCTCATTTTCCCCTAAATTGGTGGTTTAAGTATTAAAGTGTAAATAAAATGCAAGAGAGACCATTTTCGTTTTCACGTAGAGCTATAGATTTGTACAAAAAAATTCATATAGCAGAGACAATGATATTTGAGGTGGTGTCATCAAAGATGACTCAAATAATATTTAAGTTAAAAATATCTCAAACAAGATCAAAACTGATCCAAAAGCACTACCTAGCTTCCTTATACCTCAAGAGAGCCCTTCAGGTTTGTAGATGGTATGGCCATGAGAGAGAAAATCAAGGTCTAGAATTTTGGGTAGAGGAAGGGGCCTTAGAGAGATTTTATATTTGGTAATTTTTTATTAATTTTAATCTCTCTCATTTATGAACAATCATTTATATGTTAGGAATTCATTATTCCTTTTTCATTCAAGTAAGCAACTGGTTTTCTAAATGTTCTCCTCTTTTGAGCATCATGATAGAAAAATGGAAGTTTGTGGAGCTTGTTATGAGTATGAAACACCTTTCCATGACATTATTCAACTTATTTCCACACTTTTTAGGTTATATTATCTCAATAAGACATACATAGCTAAATTTATAGACTATAGGTAGTTCAGAGAGATTGTATAGTTTAAGGGATGATCCACGGTTGTCAAGCACAAAATATTATATCTAAGAGGTTTAATTCATGTGTATGTGTTATTATTTAAATTTTATAAAATTATCATCAAGGTACCATATAAAATAATCCATAAATTTACTCTCAATATCTTCATGGAGTCTCAATTTAGCAAAAGCTAAAGAGACTTAGCATTTGTTAAGGTCTTTTTATGATTCCTAGGTTTCCATTTTAGTAGGGTATGCTTGTTCAAAGACCTTCAAAGTGGTATGTATAATTCAATAATATGCCTATTATTATATAATTATCTTCATGGCTATCAAGGTTTTATATCCATGTGTCATTTCACTCTGCATGTATCTTTTAATTTTCACAACCTTTATTTTACCATTAATCACTATTTCAAGCTTTCCACTCCATCTCCATTCTCATTTCCATGTCCATTATCATCATATCACCTTCCATCCACTTCCACCTCATTGATCCACTATAAAAATAAGTAAATAATGTTTTATAAACATCATGGTTATGAAATTATGTATGTAAACCTTAAAACCTTGCTAAATAAGAGAAGAATGATCACCTACAGCTAAGAGAAATACAATCAATTATGTGTTTCATGGAAATGGTGTTTTGAGGAGACTAGAAAGTAGGGATATCTCAATTAAAGGAGGTGAAACTATATTTATTAATTACTTTAAATGAATATGATTTTCATAATCTATAATCCTTAACCTTTTCAAGGTCCAAATCTATCTCAATCTACCTATAGTCACACTAAAACATAGTTAGGCCACTAATTTCCAAGAAGGTTCTATGTTTTTCGGTTTTAGAGAAGGATATAAAAAATATTTTGAAATTTTAATCAAGTTAAAATAGGTCTATATGGTGAACCAAGAATACATAATCTATAATTAGTCATGAATGATGAGTTACAATCAACACCCCATCTTCACCTACAATTGAGTGTTATGATGATAGGGAGCTTATTAGAGATCAAGACAAGTGAGAGATAAACAAGATTTGTATGATGAATGAGGTGAAATTAAAATATACAATATACACCATGAAACCTCTCCAAACCTCACTCACAATATGCTATTCTTATTTTCTATCTCAGTCTGTACAAAGTATAGTGAAACATCAACTATAGTCATATCAAGATGTAGTCAAGTTACCTCTCCAAGGTTTGACCAAAAGAATGAGGAGATATAGATTGAATAATTAAAATATATTAGCCATTAAATATTGAAACAAAATCAAGAATGTGGTGGTAGGGATGTGGACTCAATGAGACATTCAAATAGGCATCTACAACTAGCTTAGAGATAATGTGTAGCTAAGAAAGGCAAAAGTTAGTTTTGACCAAGTATGGAAGGTGAAATTGAGATTATGAATCATGATAGGGTATTTTAAATATTTAAAGGCTCATAATAAATTATAAATTATTAAAAGGAGTTGATATTTTATTAACCTAAAACATAACAATCACCATCACCTAAAGACAACCAACAAGTTCTGAGTATTGTACTCTACATAATGGGCAAGAGGTAGACTAAAATTGTTGGAAAGGGTATTTGAGAGATGGTTAAAACTTATATAAAACCTAGATAATATTTAAATTACTATTAAGGGCCTAATAATCATGTGAATAACCCTAAAATCATGAAAATGCAATCAAAAGAAGCTATTGTGCGCACTTATCCTTGAGAGCTCTCATTTGCAAAGAAAGAGAAAGAGGATTATTGGTTGGTTAAGGGAGTGTATTTCATTTGAATATTATGCCTTAGGTTCTTAACACTATTTAATCACTCATACACCTTGTTACAAACATGAAAAGTTCAAAACATAGCTAGTATAGTTTTAAAAAATAAGAAAATTATAGATACAGTCAATGCCTAATTGATACTTTTGAGAGAATTTATAGTTTTGAGTCCTTTAGGTGGATTTACGATGTAAAATTTAGTACATGTGATCATGGTAATTAGGTTAAGGTTTTAACATTATCTTAAATGGCATGTATATAGTTTAAGTACTCACTCTTATATCACAGATAGACCTTTATCTGCTAGCAGTCATAGAGGAGACTAGATGTGCATTTAGAAAGTTTAAGGGCAAGACATGATGTTTAAATTCACTTGGGTTTTATGATAAAATTATATGTTATTGTACGTGTCTTCACATTCTCTTTTTTATTGACAAAAATCAGCTTTAAATTCAAAAATCTTAAGGGTTACTAAATGTGATGCTAGGAATTTGATGATGGAGGGGAGGTTAGATCAAGTGTTAGTCTCATAATGAAATAAAAATTAAAATAAAACACTAAAAAATATCAACACATCAATCCATAGATCATATGGTGTGAATGGTTAATAAACAAAGAATAACTAAAAATGGAAAGAAGCTTAAACAATTCCTTGCCGATTCCTTGAATGCTCTAAGAGGATTCTTCATTTGGCTAACTCAAATTGTGCTAAAGAAGTCTTTATAAATGGGGCTTGTATATCTCCATATCCTATTTGTATCATCATTATGGTTGGCTTGGATTTATATTTTATATGTCTTGAAATGTCTTGGATTGGAATTTTGGCATTATAACATTCTAGCTTTACTTTATGCCTTAAATCCTGCATTATAACTTTACTATGTCCAAGCTTTCCAAATGAAGAGCTCTAAGATTGTATTTATAGGATTTAAAATAAACTTGGAATGAGTTACATTCCAACATAAGTTTTATTAATTAAACCTATTAGAGTTAAAAGGTTTCCAAACATCATAATTAGCATGGAATAGGTGTGCTTTGAGATTTTTTGGATTTTGGACAACTTGCAAAAGGTAATGATTCATTCCTAGGATATTCTTTTGGTTTTGAATTTCCTTTTTTGATAATTTATTTAATTGATAAAATATGAATTAAATTAGTATTTTAATATGATTTTAATGTTAATTAATCCCTTTTAGGCTTTTGGACGTTTCCAAGATTTGAATTAAATGATGTGTGTATTTGCTCAATTTAATTGAATTATGGGCCAAATTGATTTAATTTCTTGTTATGAAACCAAATTTGAGACATTTAAAAATTATTAGGATATATATTAAATTTTTGGTAATAATTTATCTAAATTTGTGTATGAATCCATTGGTGGCCAATTTTAGGTGTCTACAATAAAGAAAAGAGAGCTAAGACAGGTTTATGCACTATTTTGATGGCATCCATGTGTTTTGAATGGTATTTGAAGACATCAGGTACCTAATTGAAAGGTAATAA
This sequence comes from Torreya grandis, assembly GCA_037957365.1. Lineage (NCBI taxonomy): Eukaryota > Viridiplantae > Streptophyta > Pinopsida > Cupressales > Taxaceae > Torreya > Torreya grandis. The sequence continues at coordinate 1,720,819 of JARHVA010003579.1, forward strand.
GGTTAAGAGATAATTTGAAACATATAATGATTATAAATAACTTATGTTAATCAAGTATAATCACAAACTCGGTCACTAAGGGCTTTTCAAGCTAGACTATTAAAAAACCTTATGTTAGAGGAATCGAGGCATATAAAGCATAAGGTGACTTTGAGGCTTAGACCAAAGAGTATTATCACTATGAGAGAATATGGTACAGATTTAAAAATCTTTAAACTTATTAATTGAAGGATAAAATACTTATAGACCTCTATCTTACATGAACACATAGACTTACAGTGTAGCCCTATAGGCACAGTCATGAGACGATAGAGATAAAGTGAAGTTTGGGAATCCAAAGGAAATTATATGGGATTGAAAAAAATTATAAACATTGTATTATGTTTAATTTTACCCCCATATCATCTAAAATTTTATTCAAACCATAACACTTAGATTAGCCCAATTAGGCCTAAAAGCCTATTTTAGGACTAAAAGGCATGTACCACCATGAAAACACTTACAAACATTTAAAATCAAAGTGAGACTAGGAGAAGGTGTGAGAGGTTGGGTCAAGTAATAAATGATATTTTTAAAGTATAATAGAATATAAGAAGTTCATTTTTTGTCTTTAAGAGATAATTCAAACTATACAGTCTAGACAGTCATTTAAACCACCTATTTGGATGCTTATATCTTTCACCACATGAGGACTTGGACCAAATGATTTTATAACGAGTTAGGAACTCTAGGTAAATTTAAATCCATTAATAATTTAGGTTTGGTTGAGTATCTGAGATTTATGAACCATCACTAAGACTATAAGTATGTCCATAATGCATGTAGAACACTACAAGTCAACTTCCCTACATACATATCTTTGCACACCTTTTTCATGGGAACCCAAGATTATTAGGAAAATTGTAGGGGTATATGGACTAATATCCATGGAAATAAGTTATGGTTTGGATTTAATTACTTTAATAACCATCATTAAGATGGTGGATCTTCAAAACCCTCCCTAAACCCTATTACAGACCAATTTTGAGAAAAGTGAAGTTTATTTCACTCAAAACCACATGAATCACCCTATAAACTATTGAATCATGAAATAAAATTAGAAAAGGTCCTTACCATGGTACTATGTTGTACAAAACTATACATACCTATCAAAAAATAGGGTTTTTTAGGAAAAAGGTGTAGAAAGAGAGGTACAAGGAAGTTTAAGGAGATGTCAATAATTGGAGATTATTATTTGGAACTTTTTTAACCTTCTCAATCCATTTTATTTCTAAATATATCCCTATAAATGCCTCTATGAACCTCTTCTAATCAACCAATCTGCATGAATAAAGGACAAGGTGACCTAGTCACCCAATTTGACAAGTTTGTAGGTGTTTCTTGTTCAAGGAGGCCTATATTATGATTTGAGGTATTGATTCAAGCCTAGCACTCACTATTTTACAAGTTTATAATTTTTTATGTAGGTTCTTATGGCCATCAATTACTATTAGTTAGGCTACTAGGCCTAATTAGCTTAGTAGACCTACTTGGTCAATCAGTTAAATATTAAGAATGGCATAGAAAATTATTGGATGAGTTAATACAGAGGAAATCTATGCCACATAACTGGTCTTCATTTTCAAGCACGTGCATTATTGATCCTTATCATGAGTTAATTGATCCTAAAGTGGAAATTAATGTATGTTCCATGGTCTTAATATAATAAGGTGTATTTGTCTTGACTTAAGTCTTATGTTAAAATAAGGAGTTGTTATATGTCTGTCAGGGCCCAACACCTTATTTTTAATGCCCAATAGCTCATTTAAGGAGCATGCAAGATCATCAAACATGAAGAGATTATTTGGACTGGTGGTAACTAGTTTGTAACAAAAGTGATGTATGAGTTAATGATGGTCATGGATGAGTTAACTTCTCTCTTTCATGTCATTATCTCTTCTTATCTTGTTCTCATTTCTATATATTTAGGCTTTTATGCCTTGTCAACGCATCACTCTCTTGGGCATGATGAAACTCTACCAAGATTGAGCTTTGTAACCTCTTCAGATAATGAAAATGACTATTTTATATTCATTGGTACATGTTTAGTGTGTTTAATTAGTTTGATTTGCATATGTGTTAGTGTTTACTCCCTTGGTAGGTCCTAATCTCACCTAGTTACTAGTATATCATCTTATGCAAGTCACATATAGTGTTTGAATGTTGAGTGACTAAGCTTGGAGTGGAGATATTGATTGGTTAGTGTCTTAAATCAGGCCTCATGCTTTGATCACCTAATGAAACCTTTATGTGAAACATGTTTGCTTAGGATTCCCTTGGAATTGTTAGATTCAATGATTTTCATTGCTTATTAGTGTTAGTTGGAGTTCAAATTAAGTGGATGAATGATTACATTATGTGCATCACCATCACTAGTATAGCTTTTCCTTTTCAATTATCTTTCTAACTCTTTTCACCCCCAAAAGAAAAATAAATGTTAGGAAAAGGATTATATTTGATAAATTAGAGGAGTTAACCTCATAATATAGAGGTTTTGTCTAAGATACAGGTATCCCATAACATGCAGAATAATCCAATATTAGTCTAGGTTTGAAGGGTATCTAAGTAATCTACATTAGTAAGGTGCAACTTGGGTTACTAAAAATTCTAGAATGCTTGGTGGAACATAGATTTAGACATTAGATTATTCACATCAACATATTGGTCTTCACAAGAAGATTCAAGCACTCATATGGGTCATCATTTCAAAATTATAGTATCTCTTATTCATAAGTTCTTTGATGTTCATGTGTATTGTATTGAGTGATGGTTGAGTATGGGGAAGAATCTTTTCACATACTATCTTATTAGCAACCCTATGATCCATCCTCATTCCATTATGATCCATATACATCTCATTATGATCCATATCATCCCTATATTCACCCTTATCCATAATATAAGATCCATTATCAGGCCTATGATCCTTTTCAACACCAAGGATACCATCTTAGCCCTCCTTGTGAATGTCATTCACTTCCTTGAAACCTTACTTATCAATATAATCAATCAAGTAATCTCATGACATTCCTAATCAACTCAACCAAGTTATAATACAATCCATATCAAGATTTAAATAAACCTTGTTTGGCTATGATAAACACATGGTGAGCATTGACACACAAAAGAGTTATAGATCAGATATCCCTAGGCAGAGATTAAGAGCATGAGAGATTCATTGCATCAAGATAAAGAAGAGTTAGCATCTTTCATAAAACAAGGCCATTCAAAATTCATTGGTGATATCCTTAACATAGGTGGTTTAGTTGAAGGCATTAAAGAGAAGTTAGTAGTCCATGAGAGACACTAGGTTGACCTTAACTAGTAGCATGTTTCCTCCTTCATTTCACATTTGTCCTCCATTGAACTGCCTTTCCATCTCAAAAACCTTAAATAAATGTGTGTCATGGCCCTCAAAATTCCTCCTAAACATTTCTATCTTTTCCTACTATGAAGTCTATCTAAGAGATACCTCAAAAGGTGTAAAAGTGTGTTTTAAGGAGACTTTGTTCCATGTTTCATATTAGATCATAAAATATCCTTCATCTTCTAATCATTAGGGAGAGATCTCCAATGAGATGGTGCTTGATTTTGAGGCCCACCTTTCTAATCAAGTTGATATTTTAAGCCAAAATATACATCAGTCAATAGTATCTACAAAAGCAACAAAATCTCAGAAAAATGTTTCTCAATTCATACCCATGGTTGTAACAAGTGAAAAAGAAGTTCATAAACCCAAGTTTATGACTTGAAAATAAGTGCATCAATCAAGGGAGAGAGAAGAGTAGTCGAACATAATCCCAAGTGTTTTTATAGAAAGTAAGCATGAGATCATTCAACTTCCACTCCTCCATAGTCAAAATCCCAAGGCCTTCCCCTCATGGAAGACTATTCAAGAGAACTTGTAATAGAGAAAGGAAGTGATCATTGTCAAAGTTGAGTAGCCCAATGAACATGATGAAGCATTCATGGAAACTCCTTTGGATTTGTCTCATCTTATTGAGATTTTTCAAGGGTCTATTATGATAATACTTGAGAAAGAACCTCTCCTTTGGGAGTCAAATGAATAATATTCAAATGAGGTGATAGAGGATGAGAGTAACTTGAGTAAAAATGAGGAGGACATCATAATTGGGGCATCCATTGGCAAAGATAGGTAGATTCAATCTTTCATAATGCAAAAGAAGTTGAGTTGAAAGAAGTATTTGAAGTAAAATATGAAACACAAGAGAAAGAGGTGTCAATTTAGTAGGAAAAATATTCTTTATATAAACTCCTTGGTCACATGATAGCTACCATTCATTATGACATCTCATAAGAACTTGCAGCAATGGTAGAAGACAAGTACAATCCAACCAAAGAATATGAGAAACAAGTTGACTTTGAGAGCATGATAGATCATCAAGTTGATGTTGAATATGAAACAACTTCAAATGACCAATAAAAGATATCAAAATATCATTTGGAGCCTCATGATCATGATCAATAAAGTGATATTCCAAACTATGATATGCCTAATCCTAAATCTTCTAAGAACCAATTAATGGACTTGATAGATATCATCAATTCAGGTTTCTCTTTAATTGAAGGTAATTCATTTCAAGTTGGGAGAAGTAGTTCCATCAAGAAAGAAGGAGTTATCTCTCCAAGCACACCATTCTAAGAATTAGTCTTATCAAAAGATCACTTGTTTGATCTTTTCAAGCAAGGTTATCAACTCCTCACTCCATCTTCAGATATCTCTCCACTCTCATTAGGTGAAAATGAACTCAAATAGCCTCAAGAAGCCATGAAACTAGATGTATCTCTCTTAGAGGCCAACCTTATAGCCATAACACAAGATCCACATCAAGTTATCTAACATGGCCATCAATAGCTCATGACTAAAGAAGAATTGATATTATTGATGTAATAAAGATGGATATGGGAGGAGTATGACTAGGTCTTAGAGTCACATGTAAAATCTATGCACCTAAAAGTGGAACTAAAGGGCCTAGGTGCTTCCCCAAGAGGCCATAAACATTATAATGATCCTATATACAAGAAGGAGCTATCAAGATGTGGCAATCATACTTTATGGTGCCATAGTGGATAATCAATTTTTCCATTTGACCCTAAAAGATAGAGCTTGTTCTCATGTTAGTTATTTTAGTTTTTTTTGTCTTATTTCAATAAGTGAATATCACAAGCAGTAGTCTTTAGCCTTGTTATTTTGTTTGTCTTATTTTTTTGTTTCCTTACGTTAGGTGTGTTTGATTCTTAGTTTAGTTATGTCCCTTTTTTTATATGTCTTATTCTTGGGTGTGGTTAGAAGAGGTATCAAAGTAAAAATATATTTGGAAGTCCAAGGGAGTCATCAAAACCAGGTTGTCATGTTTCAAATTATCATTGTCATGAAAAAATTAGTGAGTTATGTTGACCAATAAGCTGGTTAAGCCTTATGAGTCACTAAAAATGTTGGAAATTTGGCCTATCAAGGGAAAATGCCAACCCATACACTTAAAAAAATTTCATGTCCTAATTGTCCTCAGTCCTCAGATGATGTGATTGATCACATTAATGTAATTAACTATCTTTTGAAGGGATTAGGTTTTAGTCTTGTCATTATCATACCTCTTTTGAAATGTGCCATGTGTCATTATGATGTTTAATAATGTTTGGAGGTCTTTGACAAAAAATTTAAGTGATATTATGATCTAAAAGTGCCTTAATAAAGAGGGTAGACGATGACTTATCATGATATTATCTATCATGTTTGGTATATGAAAGGTATGAATATGTCTATAAGCATTGAAAAGTGGTGAAGATACATAAAATCCTCATGGAAATTTTTTTAAGAAGCTATATGATACTTTTCATGGTATTTATTAATCAAGCTTCTATTTAAGATATATGTGTGGTTGTTCAAGAGAATATTTGGTCTTAAAATGATATTTTTGACCTCATAAGGCCACTAAAGAATACATAATGTATCTAACGACCATTATAATCATATTATTATTTATTCACATGGATTCATACTTCGAAAATATCTCATCATGCAAGCTAAAGTGTAGTTTGGATCTTATAGAGTTCCCACATGTCAAAATACCCCATTTTGATCTCAAAAAGGAATTATTACTTTTTATAATCTCCCTTTTGACTAATAATCTTCCTAATCTTGCCCTAAATTGGTGTTTTAAATATTAAAGTGTAAATAAAATTCAAGAGAGAGGCCATTTTCATGTATTTTCATGTAGAGGTACGGATTTATATGAACTTTTCCATACAAAAAAGATCATGAGATTGAAGGTGGCATCATGATAGTTGCTTCAGAGAATATTCAAGGAAAAATTATCTCAAAAAGGCTCAAAACCAATCCAAAAACACTAGCTAGCTTTTTTACACCTCAAGAGAGCCCTTCAGGGTTAAAGATGGTACGACTATGAGAGAGAAAATAAAGGTCTAGAATTATGGGAAGGGGAAGGGGTAATAGAGAGATAAAATATTTTATAATTGGTTATCAATATAGATATATCTCTTTAATTAACAATCCTTTACAAGTTAAGGCACTCATTATGCCTTCTTCATTCAAGAAAGCAACTAATTTTTTGAGTTTTCTCCTCTTTTGAGCATCATGATATAAAAATGGAAGTTTATGGAGATTATAAAGATTCATAACCACATTTCCATGACATTATTAAAATTATTTACACATGTGTGAGGTCATATGGATCTCAATAAGACATACACAAATAAATTTATAGACTGCAGGTAGTTTGGAGAGACTGTACGGTTAAAGGGATGATCCATGGCTATCAAGCACAACATATTCTATTTGAGATGTTTCATTCATGTTCATGTTTTATTATTTTAAGTTTATTAAAGTTTAATTTGGGTAACATATCAAATAATTCATAAATTTTATCTCAATATCTTCATGGAGTCTCAGTTTAGTAAAATTTAAGGAAACTTAGCATTTTTTAAGGTGTTTTGTTGATTCCTAAGTTTTCATTTTAGTAGGGTGTACTTATTCAAATACCTTCAAAGTTTTATGTTTGATTAAGGAATATGAATATTATTCTATAATGGTATTAATTACTATAAATTTGTTATCTCCATGTGTCATTTCACTCCCTATGTCTCTTTTCATTTTCATAGCCTTTCTTCTACCATTCATCATTGTTGCAATATTTTCACTCCATCTCCATTCTCATTTCCATTTCCATTTCCATTTCCATTATCATCATATCACCCTCTATCAACTTCCACCTCATTGATCCAATATAAAAAGGAGTCAATAATTTTTTAGAAACATCATGGTTATGAAAGTATGTATGCAAACCTTAAAACCCTGCTAAACAAAAGAAGAATGATCACTTACAACTAAGGGAGATACGGTCAAGGATGTGTTTCATGGAAATTGTGTTTTTAGGAGACTATAAGGTACGTATATCTCAATTATGGTAGGTGGAAATATCTATATTATTTTATTTTAATGAATACTAGGTTCATTATCTATAATCCTTAACCTTCTCAAGGTCCAAATCTATCTCAGTCCACCTATAGTCACACTAAAACATAGTTCGGCCACCAATTTCCAAGAAGGTTATATGTTTTTTGGTTTTATATAAGGATAGAAAGAAATATTTTAATGTTTTTATCAAGGTAAAATAGGTACATATGGTGAAAAAAGAATACATGATCTATAATCAGTCATGAATGATGAGCTACATTAAACAACCCATCTTCACTTACAACTGAGTGTTATGAGGACACTTTGAGGTATGGTTAGGGAGTTTATTAGAGATCAATAAAAGTGAGAGATATAAAATATTTTTATGATGAATGAGATTAAATTTAAATATCTAATAAACACCATGAAACCTCTCCAAACCTCAATCGCCATTCACCATGTTTATTTTCTATTTCAGTCCATACAAGGTATAGTGAACCATCAACTATAGTCATATCAAAATGTAGTCAAGTTTCCTATCCAAGGTTTGATAAAAAGAATGAAGAGATAAATTTTGATTATTTAAAATATATAATCCATTAAATATTGAAAAAAAATCAAGTATGTGGTGGTAGGTACATGGACTCAATGAGACAGACAAATAGGCATCTGCAACTAGCTTAGAGGCAATGTGCAGATAAGAAAGGCAAAACTCAATTTTGATGAAGGATGGAGGTGAACTTGAGATTATTAATAATGATAGGGTGTTTAAACCATATTTAGGCTTATGGTAAATTTCAAACCATTGAAAGGATTTGATATGTTATGAACCTAAAACATAACAATCACCATCACCTAAAGATAACCTACAGGTTCTGAGTATTATACTCTGCATAATGGGTAAGAGGTAGAATAATAGTGTTGGAAATGAAATTTGAGAGATGGTTAAAACCTATATAAAACATCATTAATATTTAAATTATTATTTATATCCTAATTATCATGTGAATAACCCTAAAAACATGAAAACACAATCAAAAGAAGCTACTATGTGAACTTATCCTTAAGAGCTCTCATTTGCAACAAAAGAGAAAGAGGATTGTTGGTTGGTTAAGGGAGTGGAGTTAATTTGAATATAATTCCTTAGGGTATTAACATAATTAAATCACTCATACACCTTTTTACAAGCATGAAAAGTTTAGAACAAAGCTTGTATAGTTAAAAAACAAGAAAATTATAGACACAGTTAATGCCTAATTGAGGCCTTTATATGTGGAGTTAGGATCTCAAATTTTGAAAATATGATAATGAAAAGTAGGTTAAAGTGTTAATATTATATTAAATTTACTTTATATATTTTAATTACTCACTCGTATATCATATGCAGACCCTTATCTACTAGCAGTCATAGAGGAGACTAGATGCACATTTAAAACGTTTGAGGGAAAGATATGATGTTTAAATTCATGAGGGGTTTATAAGATAATTATATGTGATTTTAAGTGTCTTAAAATTATATTTTTTATTTAAAATATTTAGTTTTTAATTCAAAATAATTTAAGGCTAGTAAAGAAAAGAGAGTTAAGATAGTGCACTATTTCGATGACATCCATGTGTTTTGAATGGTATTTGAAGACATAAAGCACCTAATTGAAAGATAAAAATGGTAAGAGAGGATATGAAACATCTCATGTTTATAAATAACTTTTTTTAAGAAAGGATAAGCATAAACTCATTCACTAAGGGATTTTCAAACTAGACTGTCAAAAAACCCTAGGCTAGAGGAATCAAGGCATATAAAGCGTAAGGTGACTTTGAGACTTAGACCTATTATAGAATATAATTTCACTCTTTTTGGAGAGTTTTTTAGGCTCTATCACTCCTAGCTATAATATTAGAGCAACCTTAGGATGTGGGTATCATGTAGTGAGGTTGAACCTCTGGAGAAGTTTGGCTTCCTCGTGGTAGATCACCTAAACTAACGTTTCTACTTGGAAAAGAAGTAGAAAGGAGGTATAGGGTAACTAAGAGAGATAAATTGGTGATACATAAAATTTATTGACACTCAAATAAACATGAAATAAACAATAATTTAGCATAAGATAATTCTTGCTCACACAACCTCATAAATTAGTTAATTAGCATAAGTGTTTCATAAACTAGGCTCACCAAACAATACATGAAGCAAAGAGGAATTTAAAAATTCACACCAATAAAACATTAATGGTGTAAATATCTCAATTTGAGACCTGAAACTAACTTGGAAACACCTAAAAATAGGAAAGAAACAAGGACAATGGACAAGGAAGAACACTTCTTCACAAGGCCATCATACACAAGCTTACTAAGCATAATTTAGAGGCAAGAGATAGGTAAAAATTGATATTTATTGCTTCAAAAGGTATTTCTTACAAATTTTTACAAGGTTTCTCCTTTTCAAATGAGAATATCTTACAAAAATGGGGAAATAATGGGAGATATAGGAGAAAAGGGGAAGGGGAAGAGATAGAGAAGAGGCAAGCAAACATAATTAAATAAATGAGATCCAACCACCTTCCATGTATTATCACCACATTTGGATTAATTATAACTAATACTTCTTCAAAATATTAACCTCCATTAGCTCCAATAGTCTTTAAACCCTCTTATTGGTTGAGAAACACACTAGAAGACAAGAAATTGTTGAGGATGATGATGTCATGATCTGCTAAAAAGGAAAATCCTTAAAAGACTTTGAAAATGTATGTAATTTTCCAATTTATTGATTTAAACTCTTTAAAACCTTTAAAAACTCCTCAAATTGAAATTTTAGAAGATATTATGCAAAAGTTAGTTGACTTAGCACTTTATGCTTAACTGACCATGGAAGTTATCTTCTAATTTCAACTTGAATTTGATTTTTGAGGTTATATTTATTTTTTCCTCCAACCTGAAATGAACTCCATGATACCTAAAACTCACTTAGACTCCATTGATGGAAGTCACAAGCTTGAGCCACCTTGAACCAGTTGTCCTGAAAACTGCTCCAAAGGCAATTTGTCACCCTGAAGACCACTTATAGACCTATAGAATAATTATATAAATTCATGGAATGTTTATGAGGATGAAAATTAAGATTTTGAAAACCTTTAATACCTAAAAAAATTGTGGAAAACCCATTAAACCTACAATAATGTACAAAAATGTCAAAAAATTAGGTTTTTAAACCCTTTAGCTTAGCAAGGCACCATAGAAACTCTTAGGAAGAGATATAAATTACATATAATGTTTTTAAGGTCCCATTAGACATATTACATGGCTTTAGACCATTTATTTCTTTTAATACTTTCAAAAATATGCATTTTTGAGTCATTTAAGTCCTCTTAGGCACCCAAACATGCTAGATTCTAATGAAAAAATAGGTATTTTAGAATATTTATGGAGTCCTATCATATTAAAGTTTATTTAAAAGTCATTATAGGCCATTTTATGGACCTATGAGTCTAATAACTCAAAACTAGGTAAACATCTCCTTTGCAAGCTCAAACAAGCTCACTTTCAAGATGATTGTTCATACAATGAAGACACCCAGTACACAAATTCTTGACATGGGTATATGGTACATATAAACCTTCAAAACCCATTAAAATATTGGGATACCATGTCGAATGTGTGAAAATATACACATGTAAAGATGATTGTTTGCATGGTTTGCAACCATTTTGGGCATGCTTACACTCTTAGTTATTGTTCATGCAAATAAAGCCCTTAAACAAACTCAATACATAATTAAATTAAATTACATATGGGTAATCAAATCATACTATTATCACTTGTCCCAAAGCTTCATGGTATGAAAGAAATAAGCATCTAAAGATGGACTAAAACTAGATATCTTAAGCCTAAAAAAGCTTAAATTTATCCAAATGACAAATTTAACCATTCCACTAATCTCCTTTTCTTTTAAAATTCGTCATGACATCTGAAACACCTCATAACACCTCTCCAAATGATCAAAACTCAACATTGCCTTTTATGCCTTGAGGATTCCTATGAGGATTTGAGCTTGCTGATGTGTTTGCATGAAGTTTGAAGTGTGAAAACAATAAAAATGTGTTTAATAGGATTAAAAAAATTGTATCATTCTTTTAAAAAACTTCCCTAAACTTTAAAAATTGAAACAGACCTTAAAACTCCAAAAAGTATGCTTGCATGAATAGTGACCATTGTGAGACATAGTGGGCTATGATAAAACAATGAGAACTTAAAATTTTCATATGAAATTTATGATAATTTTTTTGGAAATAATATGTCATTACTACCAAACTTACCAAATTTAAAGTCATTTGGATGTGTAATTTTTCCTATAAACCCTTTTTACCACAATTTACCTTAAGTTACCTGCATGTTTCCTTCGTGTCAGAACTTGCCTTTCTTCAAAATTTTACATTAAAACCTTGAATTTTATCAAAAAAATAGGAAAAAATAGGTTTTAAACATCATATTATACCATTATAATACTTCTCCAAGGCCTAAACTACTTCTTTGTATCCAGAACTGACAAAACATCATTTAATCTCCAATGGCTACCTTCTTGATTGGCAATGAACTATGTCAAATCAACGTGAAATTTAAATCTTTATATGACCTTTATGATATTATGGGATGATTTTTTAGGTTATTTATACTATAATTACCAAATTTTGTGCTTTGAATCAACCTGTATATGTCCCAAAATGGCCAGTTTCTCCAAGGCATGCTCTATTGTTGACTGTGATTTGACAAAGGGTTGACTATACTAAAATAGAAAATATTTCCAATTTTAAAAATAATAAAAAATATATTTAGTTGGTATAATATGTCATAATTATCCTTTCTACCAAATTTTGTGATTAAATATTGCATACTTTGGCCTATAAGCCCATTTTGGCAAAAGCTAGTGACATGTGTTTGCTTGGTCAAAAATCACAACTAAGTTTTCTTTCTCCTTTGTTTTTTTATATAAAATTATTATTTTTATTTTAAATTATCATGTGTATTATCCTTTCATCATTCCACTCTTCATTTATTTTCCTTCAACCTCCCATGCTTCCTTACAAAACCTGCTTTTATGTATCAACAATATGTAGGTGTGTGTTTATGAGGCTTAAACTTGATCATAAACCTACCTAAGAGAACTTATTCATGGAATTTACCTAGCCTCACTCATTATTACTCTTTTAATCATATATATTTAACATAAATTCCAACTATTGACCATTGTGTCATCAATCACCAAGAGCTTGATAGATAGGTTTAGTTTTCCCATGATTGTATTTCCTTATTTATAAGGTGTATGGTAGACTTTTTTGTCATTAAATCTACATATTTCTCTCTCCTAATGAGCATATACCATATTTTTTACCTTTATTACCTTACCTTTAACATGTAACCTCCTTAGATACCACTGTGCTCTCATTCAACCTTCTAATCCAAAGGAAAGATTGGGTTCTTGAGGTTGTAGGTAGAGATTTGAGAGGAACTGACTATGTTAAGATCCTTGAGACTCATTTTTATAATTATTGATATATTTTACACTAGGATATTTTTAAAACCAATTCCATATTATTTTTCCACATGGAATGTTATTTGACCTCTTGAGAGCCTCCTGAACAAGATTCTATCTCCAAGGTATATAAGCCTAAATACTCCAATGTGATGCTTTATATGTAGGTAAACTTGTGGGGGAGGGGGGAGGGGGGGGGGGGGGGGGGGGGGGTGGCAGGGGAATGGTAATGGTTTCTTGCACTTATTTTATAACTTCACCACACTCTTATGTCATCATCAAACCTTCTCAAGAGTTGTAACCTTTCTCAACTTCTTATGCTTTCACTAGCTTCCACTAGGCAACCAATCTCAAGGGTTTCAAAGACCAAAACTTAGTATAGGCTTCAATAGTTAAATATTTTGTTATATATAATCTAAGGTTATATTATCACACCTTAAATAACCTCTTTAAACTTCCAAATACCCTTGAAATACTTCTTTCCACACAACATACTCACCATGGCTTCTCTAGGCTTGTAGCCCCTTTTTTGTTCAAATTCTTCTTGGTTTGACCATTATATAATCTCTCCTATAAAAGAGACACCATTTATAGATATTATCCATCTCATTACATTTGTGTTATAAGTTTCATGACCCAATTCCACTCCAAGATCACACTCCCTTCATTAGGCTCCCCTCAATTAGGCCTAATTAGCCATTAAGCACACCCCAAGTTTAGAAACCATACCATACAATCTCCAACCAACCCAAAACATCTTTAATCACTTATTAAACCTTTAAAAACATAATATTACAAAATTTTGGAAAATTTGGAGGGTTAAAACTCTTTAAAACATCAAAACCCTATTTTAGGGCTTCTTTCATGCTCTTTCTGAGACCCTATTTTGGATTTGGGGTTAAAATGAGTTCTAGGCCTCACCTAGACCTTTTTTTTGGTTAAATAGATAGGTATTAATTGGTAATACCTGGAATTTTTTTTAAATAATCATAAAAACATTACCAATCTCTCAAACAAAAAAGTTCAAGCTTGTTGCCCTATTTTTGCCTTGATGATGGTTCTTGAGTTATAGGGGTGAACTAAGGAAAATGAGACAGGTTTTTGTTTACCATAAATGTACCCAAATATAATCCAAATTTAATTTCCTAAATCTCAATTAAATTTTTGGTTTCACCCCCTTCTCTTCTGGCATTCTAGGCCTCTCTTAGCTCTCTAGGCCTAGAAAACTAAAAAATAGATTTTTTGTCATTTGAATGTATGAAAACTCTTGGGACAAGTTTTATTAACCTTGGGTAAACTACCATGAGAGAATATAATAGAGGTTTAAAACCCTATAAAATATTTCATTTAAGGAGAAAATACTTGCAAAACTCTTACATAAACACATAGACTTACAGTGTAACCCTATAGGCACAATCATATGATGATAGAGATAAAAATGGAATTTTGGCATCCAAAGGAAGTTACATGAGATTTAAATAAATGATAAATAATGTATTATGTTGATATTTATCCCCCCATATCATCTTATAATTTCTTTAGACCTCAATACTTAGATTAGGCCAATTAGGCCTAAAAGCCTATTTTAGGCCTAGAAGGCCTATACTATTATGAAGAAAATTGCAAAATTTTCTAACCAAATTGACACAAAAAAATGTGTGAGAGGTTGGTTCAGGTCCTAAATGATATTTTTTAGAAAAATAAAAGAGGGTAAGGTCAATTTGGGTCTTTAAGAGCTAATTTGAACTATGTAGTCTAGACAATCATTTGAACCACCTATTTAGATGCTCATATATTTCACCACATGAGGACTTGGAAAAAATTATTTTATTAGGAGTTAGGAACCCTAGGTAAATTTAAATCCATGAATTATTGAGGTTATTTGAGGCTTTGAGTTTTATGAACCATCACTAAGACTATAACTAGGTCCATAATGCATGTAGAACACTACAAGTCAACATCCCTACATACATATATTTGCACACCTTTTACATGGGAACCCAAGATTTTAAATAAATTTTAAGGGGTCTATAGACTAAATATCCATGGAAATAAATTCTATTTTAGAGGTTAGTACTTTATGAATAATTGTTAAGATGGTGGACCTCTAGAAACCTCCTTAAAACCTACTATAGATCTATTTTGAGAAAAGTGAAGTTTCTTGCACTAAAAACCCTATGAATCACCTTATAAACTCTTTAATCATGAAATAAACTTACATAGGGTTCTAACCATGGTATTATGTTGTATGAAGCTATAAAAAAATAGGTTTTTTAAAGACAAAGTGTTGAAAGAGAGGTACAAGGTAATTTAAGGAGATGCCAATCATTAGAGATGATTGTTTGTCACTTGTTTGACTTTTTCAAACCATTAGATGAACAAAGATCTACTTGGAAATGTCTTTTTAGTCCTCCTTAATCAACCAATCTACATGAATAAAGTACAAGGTGACCTAGTCACCTAATTTGACATGTTTGTAGGTATTTCTTGTCCAAGGAGGCCTATATTATGATTTGAGGCATTAACTCAGTACTGACACTCATTGGTTTACAAGTTTATAAGGTTTCATCTAGGTTATTATGGCCATTAAACACTATCAGTTAGGCTACAAGGCCTAATTGGCCTAGTAGACCTACTTGGTCAATCAGGTTAAGATGAATAATGGTATATAAAAATATTGGATTAGTTAATGTAGAGGCAATCTATGCCACATAACTAGTCTTAACTATCAATCACATACATAACTGATATTTATCATGAGTGAGCTAATCCTAAAGTGGCAATAAATACATGTTCCATGGTCTTACTGTAAGGTGTCTTTATCTTGACTTAAGTCTTATGCTAAATAAGGATAAGTTGGTATACACTTATGAGGTCCCACCACCTTGTTTTCAATGCCCAATAGCTCATTCAAGGAGCATGCAAGATCATGAAACATGAAGATATTTTTTGTAGGATTGGAGCTAACTAGTTTGTAATAAAAGTTATGTATGAGTTAATGATGGTCATGGATGGGTTACTTTTTCTCCTCTACACCATTCTCTATTCTTCTCTTCTTCTCATTTTCTATATATTCAAGCTTTTATGCCTTTTCAAATGATCCCTCTCTTGGGCATGATGAAACTCTACCAAGATTGAGATTTGTAACCTCTTAAGATAATAAAAATGATTTGTTTAGATTCCTTGATACATGTTTAGTGTGTTTTAGTAGTTTGATTTACAAATGTGTTAATGTTTCCTCACTTGGTAGGTCTTAAGCTCACCTAGTTACTGGTATATCATCTTATTCAAGTCACATATAGTGTTTGAATGTTTAGTGACTAAGCTTGGGGTGGAGATATTGACCAGTTTGTGCCTTAAATTAGGCCTTCCATTATTACCCTCATGCTTTGATCATCTAAAGAAAAACTTATGTGAAACATTTTTGCATAGGAGTCCATTAAATTTTAAATATTAGTGATTTTCATTTCTTATTAATGTTAGTTGGCGTTCAAATTGACTGGATGAATTATTACATTAGGTGCATCACCATCACTAGTATAGGTTTTCCCTTTCATCTATCTTTCTAACTCTTTTCACCCCCAAAAGAAAAATATATTTTAGGAAAAGGATTTAAGTTGATATATCAGAGGAGCTAGCCTCATAATCTAGATGTTTGGTCTAAGATATAGGTATTCCATAACTTGCAGACCAATCTAATATTATTCTAGATTTGAATGATATTTGAGCAATCTACTTTAGTAGGGTGCAACTTGGGTTGCTAATAAGAACCATGATCCAATGGTGGATAGATAAGTTGGTGAGATGGGAGAATAAAGAGATCCATCCCAAAAAACCTCAACCATAACTTCCTACCCCTGTCAAAGTTCTTGTATTCTAATTTTCCTTCCATATACACCTACCCTTCCTCAAGAAAATAAGCTTACTTCATCTTTGAGGCCTTCTTGGTCTATGATTACCAGCTATGCCATGCTGAGTCTTGTGGATGAATATCCTCTCATAATGCTTTAATAACCCTCTTATTTACCATATTAGACCTCTTATGATCCTTGTCCTCATGAAGTCATTGATCATTCTAAATATGAGCCTCCAAGGGAGCTAATTCAACCTCTAGTGAACCTACTAGTTTCAAATTCCTACCTTGGATCCAAGTAGTTAAGTCTTGGGAGAAATAGGAGGAGGTGAGTGTTATAGAGTTTGATCCTAAAGAATATATTATGTCTATTCAATCACCAAATCTAATTCCTTAATAACCTAAGTTTATTCCATCTTGGAAGATGTTTTAAGAATAATTTAAAGACAAGACAAAGGTCTTAGTTGAGAAGGCTAGAAATGAAATTGCATCTGAGGTAGAACCTCAATAAGATTATAATAATATTAAAGTGGTTGTTGATAAGGATGAAACACTCATAGGATAACTCAACTTCCTTTCTCTTCAAGCATTCCTACAAAATTCCACCACCCCTAAGACCTCAAGTTGTAAAATTATTCCCTTTGTCCCTAGGAAAACTCATGAGCATATTCATTTCCCTCCCACCATATCCCTTATTGAAGAAGAAACTATTCTATGGAGGATAAAAGATGAAGTTTTAGTTATAACTGAGTTTTAAGGAGAGTGTGATGAGGATGTTTCAAGTATGCATGAATAAGAAATTTTCATTAGCTCTCCTCTTAGTGAGATTAGAGTTAATTTGACATTCAAATAAGATGGAGAAGTCAAATCAAAATATAAAGGATATGCTGATTTTTTCAATAGCTCCCTTTTGTTTTGATTGTAGACTATGACAAAGAGGTCATAAATGATCAAGAGGAATTATTCTTAGAACCTATTGATGACTTTGAATAGCTTATTGTAGTTTAAATTTAACTAAATGCACCTCAAAATAACTCAAGTGTGTTATATAAAGTTGTTATTGATGTGTAATATCTCTATGAGATAGTACAAGATGACATCATAAATGAATTTGAGATAGTTTCATATGATCAATAAGTTTACCTAGAATAGGTTGATTGCCAATCACATCATGATTACACATTTGGCATTATTGATAGCCATATAAATTTACTTGAGAAAGATCAAGATGATATTAAATATGATCTCATTTAGGTTGATCAAAGTGAGGAACAAAAATATGATTGGCAACTATACATTGAAAAAAATATAAGAAATTGAAGACCTTTATAAGGATAAATCTTTGATTGAGTGTACTTATGAGGAGTTATATAAAAACACACCTATTGAAGGTCATGATGTATTTTGGGTTGAATATTGAAATCTCCTTGAATATCTTGATGAAATTTTAGTAGATGATAAGAAGAATGAGGTCACTCAAGATGCCATAGAAACTCAAGGACAATGCTTAGATAAAGTATCTTTTGATGAGGTTTTAGCTAGAAAATAGTATGAGAAATATCTTGAAGTACAAAATGAATATGTATTTATTAGTGACTAGTTTTATTCTGATGATTCATTTAAAATTCTATCAAGGGGATTAGAAACCATAAATTAGTTGAGATCAATGAAGTAGACCTTCCAGAAGCATCTTGTCTCATATCCATGTTCATCGCGTAAAGGAAGTGAAGGGAAAAAACTTCCCTTTTGATCATGGATGAGGATTATTTATAGTTTAGTTATATTAAATTTATATTTCCTCCAAGTTTTGTCCTATCACATTAGTTTGATTATGTTTTTTTTTAATAAGTGATTTGCTAACACATGAGTTTGGTTAGTCTAGTTTCCTTGCTTTATTGTCTTTCTTTTTATTATCTTTGAGGAGCATAATAACTATATTATCTTGATTAAATATTATTTTAGTAATGGATCATGTTTTTTACTATTCATTTCATAATTTAAGATTGACTTATGAGTCCAAAAGAGATGTCAATGGTCTGGTTCATAAGCATAACAAGCATGCTTCCCAGTTAAGTTACCAAAATGTTGACAAGTTTGACCTCATAGGAAAAAAAATGTCACCCATGTAACTTGAAAATTTAATTTTAATGTTATTTTTACATGTTAATACATGAAAGGGTCCAATAGATACATTTTATAGTAGTTTCATCAAGCTTCTAGAGTGAATCTAACAATTTTAGTGCCAAAAAGGCCTATTTTGAGGGTATTTGTATAATTGTTCAAGGTGAAATTGATATTAAGTAACATTTATTACCTTATTTTTTCATTAAAAATTCAAATCAATGTTTTTTATGTGATAAAATGCAACAAAATGACTTATCTCCCATATCAACCTCCTTAGCAGCTCTAAGAAGGCCATCAATTTTTGTTCAATATAGGCAAGAGAGAGAGAGTTGAGATATATTATCTTTGAAAATTATAGGGACCCTAATGGAATTAAATTTTTATTTTTTATTTTTTAGGTTCATTTCCCCATATTTATGAACAATTGCTAAGAGTGCAGGGGGGTCTAAATGGCATATTCATCCAGACAGGGTAAATGTTTTACGCTATTTCTTTGCTTTAGGATTTTATGTGGAATAATGTTTATAGTGAGGTTATTTCAAGGTAAAATATGACCTATTCCATGTGTATTAATTAGGTATCTCCTTATAATAAGGTACATATGTCACTAAATTGGTTTCATATAGTGTCCTTATGAATGGTCTATTTGATTCGTTTTGGAGCATGAATTGAGTTGTCAAGAAAGTGTATTCATCTTTAGTGGTTTCCATGTTAATTATTGATTAATTTCACACCTCATTCATCCAATAAAAATCTCATATATATCCATCTTTAGTACAACCTCCCTTGAAATGGTTTTGGCGAGATAATCTCTTTAACAAGGTACAACTATAGTTAATGAGTTTCTAGTGCTTTAAAAGTATCTCAATGAGGTCAACATGATCTTAAGTCTTTGATGCCATCTCTGATGCCATCTCCTGAGCACGCATTTCTAGAAAATTTGAAATTAGGTGTCGATAGTCTAGTGATCAGCGCGGCTACGGCTCCTGTATTGGATGGGGTGTTGTCAGCTCACATGGGGAGGAATCTAAATGCCCCTACAGAGACCCCTTCTGTGGGTGGAGGAAAGTTTTTGGCTGGGTGTTTTGTCTACACTCATGGATCAGGGTTTGAAGCAGGGGGAAGAACTTTCACAGATGTGGCAGCATTCGAAGCGAATCTAAATGAAGTTGTGCCTCGTGCACCATCTGAGCCATCCCGTGTTATGCCTGTAAGTGCTCTAAAACCCATGAGGGTAACTATAGATCCAAAATTAGTTGATGAAATCTTTGAACAAGTAGAAGTTTTTTCCTCTCACGCTGCTATTTTTTGTTTCCATGGCTTTTGGCCCTCTCTTGTTGATCTACATGGTTGGATCTCCAAGAACGGGTTACCGCTTATTGAAGACAGTGTTAAAATATTCCCATGTGTTAAAGGTTTCTTTATAGTTGTCTTCTAAAGCCCTAAGGATAGAAGGATAATCTTGAGCAATAGTAATTTTTTATGGCTGGGTAAATATCCTCTCATGGCCAAACGGTGGCATATGGATTTTAATCCGCTTACAAAAACCTTTAACAAGTTCCCTATCTGGGTTCAGCTCCCAAATCTACCAATACATCTTTGGCATGAATCAGTTTTTAAAACAATCGAGAATGATATAGGAGACTTTTTATTTGTGGATACTTCGAATAGTTACCATTCAACCTGTGCACGCTTAATGGTTGAGGTGGATGTTTCTAAGGGCCTACCAGAGGCAATTTGTCTGGACTCCCCAAGGGGTACTTGGACACAAATGTTGGATTTTGAGGGCGTACCTTTTTGGTGTAGAAAGTGTCACTTGACGGGTCATACTTCTGCTCATTGTATCACTGGGAAATCAAAGTACAGACGACCACCTTCTTGGTGGCCTGAGGCTTCTTCTGAACATTATGTGGTTAAACAACTAGTGGAAGATCTAGTTGATTCTGAGAATGAAGATAGTATCCATTTAGAACCAATGATTGAGGAGGATTCACAGGTGAAAGATTCCATAGATGGTCCTATGGAGACTAGGAATAATGATCATTATAAGCCTGGTGTTGAGGAGGCTTTGGTCTCTCCCCTATTGTGGAGGAATTACCTAGGAGCTAGAATGTGACTGGTTTTCAAAAGGATGTTGCTGAATCATCTGTGTCCCTTAGGTTTCATGGATCATTGTCTTCTGAGGTACAGATGATTGAGGCAGCAAAGGTAGAGGATGGATGGACAGTTGTTAAAAGGAAGAAGTCTAAGCCTTTGGTCCCCCCTCTAGATATGAATCTTCAGTCATGTAAAAAATAAATTCTTTTTATAACTTCATTTGTATGGGAGGTTGTAGGATGCAGATCCTGTCTGTTGACGGTCTGTTGTGTGTTGTGTCAGTTGTTACATTAGGTCTTCTCTGATGTTTTTAGGTTCCTGTTTAACCTGGTTTGGTTTATTCCGGTTTTGGGTTCCTTTTTTGAAACTCGGTTGTGCTTTATGGTTTATCTCTTTTTTGATGTAAAGGGTTTCGGGGTCCCTTCAAAACCTATTTTTACCTTAATCTAAAACATGATCTTATCGATCATAGTGAATATATAGGAATAATTCATTTTTTTAAGTTAGTTAAATAATTTTTAAGACACCATACTCTCTTAAGGTACAAAAGAGCACTTAGAGGTCTAGTAGCATAGTTTTATCTCCAGACCTTGGTGAGCAAGTTAAGAAGAATATAATGACAAGTGACATGAATAAAGGAGTCACAAAGGTTTGGAGGGTTTTTTAAGAACATTAAATTATTTAATTTCACTATTTATAAGTATTTAAATGGTTAATGACACTCATAATTATCAAAATACCCAAAAGGCCTATTATGCCTAAGTGTACTAGTCAGGTATATATGATATGATCATAGAGATTGATAATAAATAGGTAGGCACAATGAGAACACTAATTTGATATTCTTACCTAATCCAAGAGTATCAAGTGATAATTACATGGGTATAATAGGTTAAAATTCTCATGGAAGCATTATTAGGTGAAATTATGATAAGTGTCATAGAGAGAAATGAATACCTACAATAGTCATGATGGAGTAGGGGTTAAAAGAAGTATTGATTTGTTTTATAATCTCAACCCAAGGTTCATAGAAAATAATTTGGTGTCATATCAACTAGATAAATATATCATGGAAACCATCTAATAATTCATTCATAGAGAGATAAAGTTGATGAAAAAATAACATTGCAAATTCCTTTATTTGGAGAAGTTAAGGTTTTTTGCATTTTTTAAGGTAATGGATCATTTCTTATTTTCATTGATATTCAAACCTCATTATGGAAATTTGATGATTATTTAATATATTTTTGAACATAAAGGGTCAATGAGGGTCTTAATATCACTTTTGTCTCTTGAGACAAATACCCCATCCCTCCCCAGTCTGTACATAGGGAGAAATCACCACCTACAATAGTCACCCATAAAGATACTTCAAAAAGTATCATGTTGAACATGGAGGTAAGAAACCAATGGAGGGTTATAAGGGAGGATGAATGAAAAAATTCAAAGTAAATTAGGATTATCATATGATTACTCAATTTCCCTACTTTACATACTCCAACATCATGATCTTGGTCCATACAATAGGGTCCACAAACTCTCTTGATGATTGAGTTTTCAAAGAAAGTCAAGGTTTTGGCTTTAAGTGAGGGAAAATAGTTAATAATATCAAAATGGATAGTGATGTAACTTAAATTCCAAGTTATATTCATCACCAACTCACTCCATATCTCCACTTCACCGACTATCTTATTCAAGACTTGAAATACACCTACATCCATCCTCTTTTGGCTCAAATAGTAAGGTGAAGGTGATGTTGGATCTTAATATAGTTCATAATTCTATGAAGTATTTATGAAGGATATAAAATAATAAAGTAAATCTTAATTAAAACTCTTCATTATAATATTGTGATAAATACTTCCTAAATGACCACTTACATTAGGGTCTGAACAGGCCTAGATAGTCAGGCTTATGAAATTAAGGAAAAGTAAGTAAAGAGATAAAAGACTAGACATTTATACATTATAATTCATACTATGGAAAGATCAAGAGAACCTTATCAAGGTTTAAATTAAATATCAAGGTTCAATGACCCTATATTTGGAATCTCACATCATGAAACATCACATGATCATTTACAACTATATTATTTTGACTCAAGCAGTGGTATGAAGAGAAGGTTAGAGATAGAAGGACAATGACGAGAGATATCTTCTATAGAGATAAAGAACACATTCTCATAGAATATAAGACATCCAATAGGCTCAAATCACCTACATGGAATATATCACCTCTCTCTTAGTCTAAGCATCACCTAAAACTAGACCTAGCATAGCATGAGACAAAGTTGGTTTACTATGAATATACAAAGGGAGGTACATGAGAATAAGCAATAAAAAAGGGGTAAATGAGTGAAAGGGAAGTATTATTGAAAATTTATAAAATTCCTCACTCTTTCTCTCATTCAATATCTTTAATTGTATGCCTAGACACCAAAAATAAACACCTACATCCAAGATGCCTAAATGGCCACACACAGGTTAGTCTAAACATATATGAAGAGTGATAGTTTGAAGGTGCCAAAAAGGGTGACAAGGTGGTATATAACACTCAAATATGTCTATGTATACCTAATCAGGGCCCTCATCACCTCCATCTTCTCTAATCAAACAAATGAAACCTAAAATCTCCACCTACAAGTAATCTGACCACCTCCAATACTAATTAAGCAATAATAACTAAGAGAATAAATGGTATTTTTAGAACTAATACAATTTGTCATGGGGACTAGGGGATTGTGTTTCATGTTCGTGAAGGTCATAAAGCTCATAATAAGTTTTCATTTTAGATAAAATGCAATAAAGTAATATATTTAGGGTGAAAAACACCATTCTATCAATAAAACTTAAGCTTCATACAAGGTGACACATACCCCAAAGAACCATTAGAGCCAAAACCAAACTCTCTCACACCTCAAAAAATTACAAGCCTAGATTCCAATTAATGGTAACTTTATTATGATTTTAACGGTTCAAATAAATTTCATGGGAGCCCAATCTCTTAGGGATTGTTAGGGGCCTCTATAAACTCAAAATTATAAGGATTATTTGTTGGATTAGGCCCTTGTTATTTATGAAAAATCATTAAGATCTGGAGCAGCTCTAAACCTTCTACAAACCCTTATAGGAGGTTCATGGAGAATAAAGTAGATAATATACATCCAAATGCAATTTTTGACCTTATATATTACCAAATTTATTTTTATACTCTATGAAGGTCCTCCACATGATATTTTTTTGTACCTGCACCTATATGGATTTGAGAAAAACTATATGTTTGCAAGTTTTTGAGGAAAAAATGGGGTATTGAAGTGTGTGTAAGAATTAAAATCATTTGGAGATGTGAATTTGGAATAATTATAAATATAAAAGTCTAAAAATATGTACAGTCTAACTCAAAAGTGTTTAAATAACTCAAATTTTTCAAGGCAGTCTGAAAATGCCTTAAAAGGATAACCTTGCCAAAAGCCATTTCATGGTTTGCATACTTATACAGTGTGCCATAAATTCAAAATTATCATGGATCATTATCAAAACATGGGGAAAGTGAATCAAACAATTTTTTAGGGTTTCACATGTGTGGGATATTTTTGGAGTGATATTTCTACTTTCTAGGCAAAAAAGGCTAATTAGGCCTAATTAGAAAGAGAAGATGAGTTGAAAAGGGCACTTATACTTATATTTGGGTCATCAAATTTTATGTGGATCTATAATATATTAATTGGTATCAAAACATATTCTTGGTTTTCCATTTTCACCTCTAGATTGTTTTAGATAATGAACTTTACCTATTTGGAGGGTTATAAGGGATTGAGAAGAAATTAAAGGTTTGGGTGCAAAACTAGGTCTTTTGGGAAAATTAATGGATTCAATTATCTTGTTCCAATTCTGGTATGTTTTTGAGAGGCCATCCATGGAGTAAAGTTACATTCTTGAAGATAAAATCAACTTCTTACTTCTACACCATGTTGAAGATTGAACTTTCCAAGGGGTCAAAACACTAAATCATTACATAAGGCTTATAAAAAGCTTTATCAAGGCTAATACATTTATTTATGCCAGATGGAAGGAAATAAAAAGTTAGGGATCACCTGGAAGGAATTTAAAAAGTTTGAAAAGGTCTCTAATATCCTAACAAGTCCTTGTTCCCCTCCTACACCAAGTAAGGAGACCAAGTTAAATAAATATTAAGGGACTTATAACAAACTCAACCAATTGGAAAGACCTCATAAATGTAGAATAATAAGATTTAAACTAAATAATTTAATGGGATTTAAATACCTACTTTCATGCAAGACAATTTGTTCATCAAGGAAGATAAAAAACCAAGAATATAGGGTATGTAAGTAACGATGTAGGTACTTCAGTTGGTCAAACATCAAAAATCGATGCCTAAATACTCCTTAAAACTTCAATACAAGTCTCATTTATACCTATATGCCACTTTTTTGAAGAAATGAAAGATATATTCAAGGAACTACTATGTTGGAATTGAGGAATACTAAGTAAATGTCACATTTCCTAGTTTTTAGGTTGTCTTTCACTCTATCCTCTCTCACTTTCTCTATATATAAGCTTATGTTTAGCATTTTAAATCATCATTAACATAATTTTTCACAAGGATATGCTCATAAAAACACTTATACTTGCCTTTTTTAATGAATAACACTAAATTAAAGCCTCCTCAAATATTGTGCCTAGTGTATTTTCATGGTTAGTTAATAGATGACAGTGATAGTGTATGCTTCCTTTCATTTTGTCCTTTATTATTTACATAATTGTATATGTTAGTTCATCCTTATTTGTTGTATATTATTCTTTAATCATCTTTTATTTATGTCAAGTGTAATATTTCCTTAGTGTCCTTGAGAGAACTATTAAATAATAGCCTTAGATCATACGTCAAGTTAGGCCTATATGTGAAATGTTATGTTTGGAGACTCTCATTTGGGAAGTGAAATTAGATACATGTTATTATTAAACCCTATTAGTGCATATTAGACAAGTGGAGTACATAGTTTTTTGTATCACCTCAGTTAGATAGGTTTTCCTTTCAATTTACGTTCTTCTCTTTTCCCTTTTAAGATGGTAATATAGAGTTGAGATCCTAACTAAAACATCAAGGGGAGCTAGCCCCTATAATATATAGAATAAATCCATGTATTATGACACCCATATATTAGTACTATATCCATGTTACTTTATACTATGAAGTCTTGAAACTAACTTAACAAGGGTGCAAGTATTATAGTTAATAATACTATCATTGTCATTCATTAATTAACCATGAACATACACTAGTCACAAGCTTTGAGGAGGCCAAAATTTAGTCTTATTATTTCAAAATATGAAATTAAAAGTATTTTCCTAAGCATGGAATTTCCAAAACTTAGGCTAAATATTATTTCATATGTCAAACATATGCTTGCATATAAAGAATTGAGAAAGAAGAGATAGAGACAAAGTAAAAGACTAAAAACTAAGAGATGAGATATTCACTTGTTCTCCCTTAAAATATAAAATAATATTTACTTGATTATCTCTCATATTATTTCACAAAAGTAGAATAGAGGTTAAAGGAGGCTTGTTTTGAAATTTAAGGGAGTCTTGCGCATTTATTTTTGGTCTTTGACCCATACAACCTCTTAGATCTTTGCTTACATATACCTATATTCTAGGTGAAGAAATCACCTCATTAAAAATAAGCCTTAAATTATTAGTAAATCCCTCATTACTCTCTCTATTTAATCCCTCATTTATATCCATATTTCTTTGGTTTTTAGAAGGCTTCTTCAATTTCTTTGACTTTATCCTCTTTGACTAGGTGTTGGAAGGAAGGAGGGTCTTATTAGGAATCTTTAATACCTTTTCAATTTTTGAATCATTCTCCCAAAAAAGTTATTAATTATTATAACTTAAGTATGTGTAGGAGGGATAGATAAACATTAATAAACCATTTGGAAAAACTTGTATGCATCTATTTAGTGCTTTGATCACTTAACTCCTTTATGAGTAAAGAGGCATAGGAGAGAGAGAATTGGGTTTTTACATTGAACCAAGAAAAATCCATTCATGGAAGGATTATCAAAATCAATTAAGACCTTAAAATAATGAGGTTTCAAGTTTACTTCATGGTTTATTCATTTTCATGAAGAGAACTAGTAAGAAGGTAGAGGCTTAGTAGCATAGTAAGGTGAGTAGACTGAGGCTTGTGAGAAGATGTGTAGAACTGGTTGAGGATGATATGATGTTGTTTGACATGAGAGTGATTTTTATAATTAATCTAAAATGGAAAGAATGTCTTTAGGGATTTATGAGTTTAGAGAGAGATAATTTGAAGATAACTAATGTCTTTTGTCTTCATGTCTTATGTGATCAAGAAGGCTAGTTTAGTCCTAGAAAATGACCTATATGGTTTGAGAAGTATTGTTAAAAGGAGAATGATTAGAGAAATTTTTGAAAATATATTAGATGTTTATATATGATTTGTGATCTATATAAGGAGTCTTGAATGTCTCAAATGGGTATGGTGCCTAGTAGGTCTATTTGAATGGATTAGTTCTTAAGCACGGACATGACTTGTAGAGGCATAATGATGATGATATGGATTTGTATGGACTTAAAGTTGTGAAATACAATGTTATATCATGAGATAAATATTTAGATTTGACTCTCAAATTAATCCAAAGGGGTAAGTTATTCATTGGGGGTCTTCTCATAGACCTTTTTTTTAAGACCCTAAGTGGCATGATGAGGCATCATGATCAGGTTTGGAGGATTGTCAGATCATGTGATAATAATTTTAGGTTTTAAATATCTTTTCAAGTGTGTTTTTGAATTTTTAAGATCTTGATTTGAATAAGTAATCATAAAAAGTAAATTTGAGGTCTCTCAAGTGCTAAAATGAAGTGTTACAGACCCAATAATGATTTTCTAATGCTTATTGGCACATTTGAATATTGCATGGGAATTTAATATCTTGGGGAGAGATGTAAAATATTCCTAGTAATTATTTCCAAGCATTAAGAGTTGTTTTCATGAGCAGAGCTTTATGAACAAATGTTAAGAATGGAAACTGGTCTAAAACCCTCATAGTGACTTGATATAGAAGATATTGATGGAAATGGCTTAGAATAGATTGTATGACATATTTTAATGTTTGAATCATGTATTTTACTCTCTCAAGTATCTCTAAGTTGGATTTAGTGTTCAAGAGAGTGAGTGGAAGTTATAGGAAATCCTTTGTTTCTTAAATTTTTGTTATAGCAAGTAGGGTTAACCAAGTTAAAGTATGAGAATTATTATATGAAAAAAAATTATACTTATATTTTGTGACCATATAGATTTCTATGTTTTTATAGTGTTTTAGGTGTGAAAATTTGATTTTTTAAGATGGCCAATCACTAGCAAGTCAACTGAAGCAGTTTAGTGCAAATCCAGGTAGTGATGAAAAGGTAGTTTTTTATGTTGTTTCCTAAATAAGTGATGGTTATTAGTGTTTGAATTTTTTTGGGTACTTTTATATCCTTATAATTCTTGGTATATTTTTTGTATTTTTTTTCAAAAATTGATATCTTTGTTACTTAAATGGCTTGTCTGAATGAGTTAAGACTGTGTGTAGTAAGGCTTTAAAATAGGTCTAAAAGTTGAAATATTGAATTAAAACCTTGTTGTTTTCATCTATAAATATGTTATATGGATATCAAAGGTTAATTTTTATGTATTTTTATTCATGATAAGTCCATATTAAAGTGTGGAGAGTCAAAGGTTCTTGACTAGGTTTTGGAGTTTTCTGGTAGTTCAGAATGAGCTTCTTGTGAAAGTGTTTCTGAGTCTTTAGAGCCTAAGTTATGGAATATAATGAGTTTTATTATGATAATAAGTCAATTAATTTTCCATTAATATGTTTATTATTCCTATAATATTTTTATACAAGTTTTTTGAGCTTCATCTTTGAATAAAATGTTTTTAGGGTAATTAGGTCGAATAGGTCTTTAAGGCCTAATGGTGATTTTAAAGTGTGAGTGAAGGATTTGTGACTTATAGAGAATGGAGTATATTATTTTTGGTTTTTGTATAAAAAATTTAATGGTTTTATTTCTTTGGTGAGGTCCATCTGGGCCATAAAGGTTTAAGTTATTCCATGGAGAGGATAGACCTAATGCATTAGGTCTCTATTAGGCCTAGAAGAAGAATGGGGTCTAAATGTGTTTGGATGACATAATGATGATATTATTTTGATATATTTATATTTTTAACATGTATTAAGAAATTTTTTTATTTAACATGATGGATTAATTTCTTGTCTGACCAAGAGTGTAAGTGATTGAGTGATTTGTATTTATACAAGGCATAATTGACCTAATTTGTGTTAGCAAAAAAAGAAGTGACCTTTGAGTGAATAATATGGTATATTGTGAAGGATTAGGATGTTTTATATAAAATAATAAGAGGATATATAAACTATGATGAAAATATACCAAGGTTTATGCATGTGGATGTCAAGGTTAGTTGACCTAATGAGCCTAGTAAGAGGCATATTGAGTGAGGAAGCCTAAGAGGTAGATTTGAGAGAAATATAAGTATGTGAAGAGAAAAAAAAGGTGATAATCATTATTTGGGTGAGAAAAAATTTTCCAGTGGTTATCATATGTTTTATGTGGTTGAGTTAGTGCTAATTCACTTAGGGGTTTAGTGCCTCCTTGCAATTTGGTGTTTGTTAAAGGCCTAGTTGAGTTGGTTCTTGACTAGTGATGGGTTGGTGCTCCTTATGGGTTTAATGATAAATATTGATTCATTTATTATAAGACTATATTAAAAGATTTTTTTTTTGTTTTTTATCCCCCATAAGGTTTTCCTACATATTTCTTAATTTCATATGTTATATTCTTATGTGGATCCTTATTTATACATTGGTTGGTATATGTGTTTGAATGAATGCTTCATAAATGATAAGTGAAATTGAATGATTACTTTAAGGGAACTAATTCACCCCCCCCCCCCCGCCAATATTTTTAATTTCAATAATTGGTATCATATTTTTTCCTTTGGGAAAATCCTAACAAGCTAAAGGTGATCCTAAGAAGCACAAGCTTGAAGTATGATGATAACAATGTTTATCATGGTTGTAATGATGGTCTACCAAAGAATAATGGTAATGGAAGACTTGACTAAGATGAAGAATGATGACAAGATGAGTCATGATTAATTCATAAACAAAGGTGAGTTATGTGTTACTATAGGACATAAGTTAGATTTGAAATAATGTTAAAAGTGTTATTTACCAGCTCAAAAGGATTATGTAGAAGCCAAGTCAAAGGTCAATCCTAAGTTGATAGTCAAGTCTAGAAGGACATTGAAGAAATTCTGAGAGAAAGGTATAGGTCCAAGTGTCTCATATATATTATTAATGTTGTGTTGAGGTCATAACATGGATGAAACATGTCAAATCATCAAGGTGTCTTGTAGAACCTCATTTTAGACCCTATAAAAAGGTATGTGCATATATCTTGGTGAAGTATGTAAGCTTACAAGTTGTGTTGTATTGTATAGGCTTAAGATTCTGGTATAGATGCTTTCAAAAGTATTGTAAGACATATATTTGAGGATGTTTGTGCATATATATGAAACATTGGAGATACTCCTCTATTTGTAAATATATGAGGTTGTAATCAAAAATATTCATATTGAGAAGATATGTGTGGTACAAAGTGAAAAGTTACTAAAGATGGTTGCTCATCAAGTGTTCTTGAGAGAAATAATCATCTTAGGGGAAGCTTTATATTCTTTGTTGATATTCAGATCTAAGATTTAGACATTAGTTTGTTGGCGGTGTGATTTCAAGAGATGGGTTAAAAAATATTTGTATGATGACTTGATCAAACCAATTCACATTCATGATAGTGTCTAAATATCTCATGGAGATAAGGGGATCCAATCATGATAAAAGATTAGGTGTGTATGCTAAGAAGATCTTTAGCAATCATGAAGAAATTTGAGTTATGGATTGGTCTACAAGACTAATTTATTCATGAAGACAATTGGTCATGACCCTAATCTATGTTGAGGTTTGGAATTGGTTTCAAGAGCTTGTTGAAGGTGGTTGACTATGAATTAATGTGAGTTTATTATATGCATAGTGAGATTAGGTTTAAATTTTTGTGTGCTCTTATGAAGGTATCAAGTATAAGAACAAAGGGGGAGCTTGCAATATGTTCACATTGTTCATTGTAGTTTTTGCAATATCTAAAGATGCATCTGAGTGTATGAAGGCCTATGATGATTTTTGCATAAGTTGAAGGGGATCATGGTTGGTTAATTCTATGAGTTAAGTTCATATTTGGTTGACCAGAGGAAGATTGATCTTGTTTGGGGAGAAAGCCAATTTCAAGTCCAAGGATCATATGGTAGTATTTTTAGAGATGACCCTTTGTCATTAATTTCAAAGGGGGAGAAAGACCAATTTGGGGGAGATATATATTGGATAGATGATAATGATATGGTTTGTTAGAGTGTTTGTAATCAATGAAAAATAGGGAGATTGTTTAGGTATGTTATTTCTATAGTGATAAAGGCATTAATGTTGTCATTGATGTCAAAGGTTATTGAGTTTCATTAATGTCCCAAAGGTGATCTTGTGAAGATACATGGTAAGTGATCATGATGGATTAAAGATGGTCCAGTAAGTCCTTAAGTTCTGCATAAGGTCTTGGGAAAATATTATGATATGATAAGCTTATGAGTAGTATTATTTTATATTACTATGAGATATCATTAGAAAGAGAGTGTTGATTATGTTGAATTATTTGTTATGATAAGGTCATTGTTGACCAAGTTCATAAGAATCAAGTATTTGTGGATAAGGTATTTTGTGAAGCCTAGTATTATCTTAGTGAAGGCATGAATAGTGAAGCTTGATCAAGTGAGTGAGCTCAAGTAAGTGATAATATGTTTTGCACTATGTAAACATTCATATAAGGTGGATAAGATTTTAGAAGAGGTTTTAATGTTATTTCATGGCTTATTCATTTGCATGAAGAACATTAGTGAGAAGGTAGAGGCTTAGTAGGATAGTAAGGTGAGTAGACTGAGGCTTATGAGAAGATGTGTGGCAATAGTTAAGAATGGTATGAGTTTTTTTAGCATGAGAGTGAGTTTTAGAGTGAATATGCAGTGGAAAGAAGGCCTTCAAGGCTTTATGATTTTAGATAAATATAATTTTAAGACAATTAATGTCTTTTGTCTTCATGTCTTGTGTGATCAAGAAGGCTAGTTCAATATTGGTAAATGACCTATATGGTTTGAGAAGTATTGGTCAAAGTATAATGACTAGAGATGTTGTGGAACTTACATTAGATTTTTTTAGATGATTTGTGAGCTACAAAAGGAGTCTTGAAGGTCTCAAATGGGTATGGTACCTAGTAAGTTTGATTAAATGGACTAGTTCTTGAGCATGTATATGACTTGTCTAGGCATGATGATGATGATATGGATGTGTATGGACTTGAAGTTATGAAAAATATGTTAGATCATGAGATAAATATGTAGAGTTAGTCACATGACTCTTAGAGTGAGCCAAAGAGGTAAGTTATTCATTGGTGGTCTTTTCATAGACCTTGTCTTAAGACCCTAGGTGGCATGATGAGGCATCATTATCAAGTTTGGAGGCTTGTGAGCTCATGTGAACATGGTTTTAGGTATGAAATATTATTTCAATTGTTTTGGTGAATTTTTAAGGTCTTGATTTGAATAATCATAAAAATTGAATTTGAGGTCTCTCGAGTATTAGAATGAAGTATTATAAACCTGAGAAGGATTTTCTTATGCTTTTTGGCATGTGTGACTATTTCATGGGAATAAAATATCTTGGTTAGATATTTAAAAGGTTATTATAAATGCTTTTCGATCATTAATATTTAGTTTTAGGATAAGAACTTTATGAACAAATGGTGAAAATGGAAACTAGTCTAAACCCCTCCTAAAACCCTCATAGTGACATGATATGGAAGATCATGATGGAAATGGATCAAAATGGATTTTATTACCTATTTTTATGTTTTTATAATGGATTTAATTTTCTCAGGTATCTCTAGGTGATAATAAGTGTTTAGGAGAGTGAGTGGAATCTACAAAAAATCCCTTGTTTCTTAGATTTTTGTTATAGTAGGTAGGATTGACCAAGTTAAAGTATGAAAATTATTGGATGAAAACATTTGAGAATTATGTTTTTTTC
Organism: Torreya grandis; assembly: GCA_037957365.1. Taxonomy (NCBI): domain Eukaryota; kingdom Viridiplantae; phylum Streptophyta; class Pinopsida; order Cupressales; family Taxaceae; genus Torreya; species Torreya grandis. The sequence continues at coordinate 1,754,125 of JARHVA010003579.1, forward strand.
CCATTTAGGTTTAAATTTTTTTCTAGCGCTTTAGGTTTGAAAATTTTATTTTGCAAGATGGCAGTTGCTAGCAAGCCTAATGAAGCAGTTTAGTATAAATCCAAGTAACGATGAAAAAGAAGTTTTTAATGTTGTTTCCTAAAGAAGTGATGGTTATTAGTGTTTTAAGTTGATTTTTTGGAATTTATTATACTAATAATTCATGGTATAGTGTTTGGAGTTTTTGAAAATAGTTAAAATCTTTGTTGCCAAAATGGCATATCTGAGTGAGTTAAGATTATGTGTAGTAAGGATTTGAAATAGGTCTTCAAGTTGAAATATTTTATTAATACCTTGTTTTTATCTCTAATGTTGTTATAGGGATCTTAAATTTTCATTTTTATTCATTTTTATTCATGATAATTCCCTATTCAAGTGTGGAGAGTCAAAGGTTCTTAACTAGGTTTTGGAGCTTTATGGTAATTCAGAGTGAGCTTTTTATAAAGGTGTTTTTGAGTATTTAAAGCATGAGTGATGGATTATAATGAGTTTTATTGTTATGCTATGCCAATTATGTTTCCATCCATATGTGTATTTTTCCTATAATGTGTTTTTAGATTTTTTTTAGCTTTTTCTTTGAAGACAATGTTTTTAGGGTAATTGGGCCTAATAGGTCTTTAATGCCTAATGGTGCTTTCAAGGTGTGAGTAAAGGATTTGTGACTTATTGAGAATTAAGGAGGGTTTTTTTTTTTCTAGATAAAAAATTTAAAGGTTTTATTTCTTTGGTGATGTCCATCAGGACCATAGAGGTTTAAGTTGTTTCATGGAGAGGATAGACCTAATGCATTAGGTCTCTATTAGTCCTAGAAGAAAAATGAGGTCAAAATGTGTTTGGCCTTCCTAATGATGATATTATTTTGATTGATTAATATTTGTATCATTTCCTAATACATGTTTTTTAATTGACCCTAATGTATTAATGTCTTGGCCAACCAACAGTGTAAGTGATCTAGTGATTTATATTTATACAAGGCCTAATTGGCCTAATTTATGTTAGAAAAAAAAGAAGAGACCTTTGACTGAATAAGAGGGTAGATTATGAAGGATAAAAAGGTATTATATACCATAATAATATTATATATAAAATATTATTAACATTTAACAAGGTTTATTCATGTGGATGTCAAGGTCAGTTGACCTAAGGAGCCTAGTAAGAGGCATATTGAGTGAGGTAACCTGAGGTAGATTTAAGAGAATTAAAAGTATGTGAAGAGAAAAATAAGGTGATCATCATTATTTGGTGATAAAAATGTGTCTAAATGTGATCATAGGTTCAAATTGGATTATTTGGTGTTGAATCACATAGGGGGTTGGTGTTTCCTTGTAATTTGGTGCTTATTAAAGGCCTAGTTAAGTTGGAGTTTGCTAGTAAGGGGTTGGTGATCCTTGTGAGGTTGGTGCCTCACTAAATATTGATTCATTGATTATAATATTGTATTCAAAGATGTTTTTCATTGTTTTTTATCCCCCATTAGTGTTTCCCACATATCTCTTGTGTTCATATGTTGTATGATTATATGGATGCTTGTTTATACATTGGTTGATGTGTGTTTGAATAAATGCTTCATGAATGATAAGTTAAATTGAATGATTATTTTAAGGGAAATTATTCACCCCCATCTCATTATTTATTCTTCCAATAAAAAATACCTAGAATTTAATCTTAAGAGAGTTTATAATATGATCAGGATCATTTAGAATTCAAAGTATTGCCTTTGAGGGCATTAAGAATAATATCTCCCCAATTAGGTCAATTAAAGGGTTTAAGGAGGGTTTAAAGGGGTTTAAGTTCTTAAAAAATATTAATAAAGGATAGGGGTCCTTTATAAAAACCAAATCCAATAATTTTTTATAGGAGGACCCCTCTAACATATCCTATGGGCTTGATTTCCCATGCAAAACTTCATGAAAGATATGAGCAAAACACTGACCTCTTCAAGATCCATCTCAAGCAAAATAGGGATTTTTACTTTCTAATTGATTGTTTATGAAAATTTAGGACCAAATTGATGAACCAATGTTATTTATTTCAATAATGAGACCCCCTCCAACACATCAAGAGGCCTCAATTCATAATTCACCTTTTGCAACAAGTTCTAAGCCCTACAAAATTACCATTTAAGATGAAATGACTATGTGTTAAGGCCAATGAAGGTAATATTGGGTCTTAAGACCTCATAAATCACTTTAACTAAAAATTAAGGTTGTAAAATGTTTTATATGGTTCATTAAATGATCCATGATGATTTTATATAATCATTGACCTCTTACATAGGTCCAAAACATTGAATTTCACCACTGAGGGTTTCTATGCTAGCTATGTTTATTGACCCTAGAAGATTATAAACTAAGTTTCAATCTTACTTTAATGAACTAAAACTTTATGTAGGTATTAATGGAGCTTATCATACTCCCTCTAAACTATCATATTTCTAACTTAAAGAGATAAACTTGCTCAATTCATACTTTGCTTATGAGTGAGTCTATAGGTCTCTAAAAGACTATGTTTCATAGAATGTGCTTATGGATGGAGTTTATATTTTTAAAATACATATTAAATGCAATTTGATTTCATTTATATCCTTATAACTCATTATAATTCATCATAACACCCATTTCCTTTACATTCATAACCCATGTCCACATATTCACTATATTCAAAGATTGCTTATAGGTCATTGGTTGTAGGTGTGCATATTTTGCTCCTTATAGGTGTATATGGAGAAATAGGTGCCATAATACCTTGAATAGGTCTGTAACATTTTAAAAAATTATTTATTACTTTATTAAGGTATACCAAACTCCTTTCCCCCTCATAATCAAACTTTTCATGCACTTAGTACATAGGCAAGTTGATTGTGTTATCACCCTTCTTGGTTGTAGGTTCACTAAGGCTTGTAAATGACTTGAGAGATTTCTTGATTTTTGATATAATTTTTAACCTTATGTTTAACCTCTAAAAAAATTTATACATGATTCTTTTTTCATCAAATTTCAACTCATCATTACACTATTTGCATCCATGTCATTCACGTCAAAACATTTAAAATAGCCTAATTGACTGTAATTGTAGCCTTCAATAGTCTACTTAACTTCTATGGAACTAACCTCTTTTTTATTCAAACTGATAGTTTACAATTTATCCTCAAACTCTATTCAAACATAATTCCATCTCATCTATATTTATGACCTACTTAATCATCATTCTATAGTACATAATAACCTAATTGACTGAGCCAAGTTACTATGGTTATAGGTTAACATTTGAAGTTTGTACATACTATAGACTGATAGTCATTATGCCTTTATTGGGTGAATAATCTTATTTTTTCTTCAATTAAGTCATTTTTTAACCTATAATATTCATTTCACAAGCTCACTTTACATCTTTTTAACCCTATATCTTCACAAGTTCATATTGCATAGACAACTTGACTATGTTTTCACCTATATGGTTGTAGATCCAATTTGACCTTAAATATAGGTTTTTGAAATCCACCCCACATAAATTATTACTAAAAATATTCCAATATATCTTTTATCTCATTTAAAACTCATAAACTTGACCTATCTCCCATGATCATAACATCACTCTTCTTAAAATAGTCCTAAACTAAGATTGACTGTTGTAGGTAATCTTTTGACTCACTATACGAATTGAGTAAATCCATATGACAAGGTGATATAATAAACAGGATTCCAAAAGTGTTTGTTGACTCTAACTCAACTTATCAACTTTGTTAAAGAAACATTTAAAGAGCTTAATCAATACGGAAACCAAAACATGATCTTACCTTTAAAATGCTAAAGAACCTTAATTTATACTAAATAGTGCTTTAAAAAGGTTTTATTAAATGGTTTTTATGTACCTTAGTATCCTTCTGAGCATCCTAATTCATTAAATGGACCTATATCACCTTGAACAACTCATCTAACACCTTCACAACACATTTCTAAAGGCACACAATCCTTTAGAGGTTTCGTAAGTTGGTAACACAATCATACATAGCCATGATTGTGTTATTAGGCATTAGAGGCTCCAAAGGGTTCCACTTACTCTCTTGAAATCATATTACTTCACCAATAATAACTTATGAACATTGATAAATAACTTCCTGATTTCTAAGAAAACACCTTCATCTTCATAACTCCTTAAAATGTTTGTTTTTTTAGGAATATAGAACACAAAGCAATATTAATGAAACAAATAAAGAAATAAAAATTCATAAAACACAATAAAAGAGAGACACAAATTTAATGTGGTTTACCCAATATGGAATACATCCACATAAAAATAGCCAATTATTCTCTTATTTAGTCTAACAAATGAAGGGATAAACTTGAAATACATCCACTATAATATCCTCTTCACTCACACATAGTGTGCCGAGTGATTACAATGTCCTCATATCAAAGGAGGGTTACATATTAGGGAAAGCCTTCACCAACATAATTTCTACCATTAGATATTCTACCTAATAGTGAATGGTCTAGATTTACTACAAAATTATAATAATATCAAGCTTCACCATTCAACAATCTCCCACTTGGAGACTGATTATTGTAACTCCGCCACTAAAACTCTTAGATTTTTATTTGAACTTTGACCCTAGCATGTTTCTCATCTTCCTTTTTATCCATGAATACCTATTGAATCTAAACAACTCTCTAGCTTCTCCTTTGTGACTAGATTTGTTATCGTATCTATAGTATTCTAACTCATATAGATATTTTATAGATTTAGTTGGCCATCATCCAAAACTATACAAATAAAGTGATAATTGAGTTATATATGTTTGGTTCTCTAGTTAAATGATGAGTTATTTTCTAAATTATTCACACTCTGGTTATCACTATACAACCTAAAATCTTTCTAATTCTACCTCAACTCTTTCATGAATAATTGCATCTATATCATTTCCTTGCTTGCTTCTGTAACTGTAATATATTTTTACTTTATAGTTGACAAAGAAACTATATTCTATAATTATTAAATCCAACTAACTATTATATCACCAATAGTGAATACATAACCTGTGGTGCTCTATAATGATTTTACTTTACCAAATAAGTAGAATAACAAAAATATATCACAATGATATGGAAATATATCAAAAAATATGAATAATAAATAAGCCACTTCGAGGGGTAAACCTCCCAAATGCTTGCAATAAGAAATGAAAGATCAAATATGATGATAAAAAACTACCCAAAACCTCATATATATTTTCTATCTAGGCCATGGTTACTCCATAGGCTGACCTACTGACCTAATGAAAGTATAGAGAAATGTGATATAACATCAAAGAGGGATAAGTAATCCATAAGTCAGTTATTCATATCCTGATAGGTTAGGGGCATAGCATGCACTTGCCCTTTAAACCACTTTTGTCCTCAACATTAAATAACTCTAGATGTTGTTTCAAAAAATATTCACCCTCCCAGGTTGCGTCCTCACTACTCAAGTTCTTCCACTTGATCAAATATTCCTTAATTTCTTTTAGTTCTCAACCTATTAGTATGTGTTTATAGGATCTTCTCTAGTTCTAAAATGAATTGTCCTTCTTCGTCTAGTTTTGTTAGCTATATCTGGTCTATAGCTTTCTATTCAATGACCTTATTCAAGTAGTAAACATGAAATAATAGGTGTATGTGAGATGAATGAAGTAACTCCAGCTTGTAAACCACACTTCTAATTTTTTGCAAAACTTTGTAAGGGCCATAATACATAGGAGTAAGTTTGTTGTCCTTTTTTTATTGCTTCAAGAACATATGCTTGTAAGGATAAAAACATACAAAGACCCAATCACCCACATCAAAATGTTTCTCACTATAGTGTTGATATACTTGTTGCTTCATCCTATTTTGTGTTAATGCCAAATTCTCTCTCAAACAAGCCAAAACCTCTTGTTGATGTTGAATGTTCTCCTCTACATCTCAAACCTTGGTTTTCACCCTTAAGGAAGAAGTGATGACAGGTGGATGGTAACCATATAGAGATAAAAATGGGGAGATTTTAGAAGAGGTATGGAACTATGTATTATATGACCATTTTGCAAGTGGTATCTATTTAACCTAATGTTTTTGCTTATCTGATGCAAAACAATGAGGATACCCCCCTCTAAACATTTATTGACCACTTATATTTGTCCATCATATTGGGGGTGGTAAGATGAGCTATGAGCTAAATAAGTAACCAAATAGGAAAATAGTTTAGTCCAAAAATTACTAGTGAAAATAGGATCGCCATCACTTGTAATTATTTTTGGGGTTCCATGTAATTTTATAACTGCCTCCAAAAAAACCCACTATTATACTTGATATAAATGGGTGTGAAAGGGCACAAAAATGAGAATATTTTGTAATCATATCCATAATTACCAAGATAGCATTCTTACCTTCAGAACAAGGTAACCCCATGATCAAATCCATGGAAACTTTATCCTTCTTTTGAGTAGGAATTGCTAAAGGTTGTAACATACCTAGGGTCTTAACTATCTCACCTTTGTTCTGTTAGCATATCAAGCATTCTACCACAAAATTTTGTACATCTCCCTTGAGTCTTTCCAAAATACTTCTCTCTTGATTCTATGATAAGTTTTCAATAACCTAGAGTATCCCCCAATTGGATATGCATGAAACTTTGTAAGAATCTTATGCTTTAACTTTGAATCTTTATACAAGTATAACCTATCCTTATACCATAATGAATTAACTTTCCATTAAAATTTATCAGAGGCTATAGAACCTTGATGTATATTATAAATCAAGCCTATGTATCCTTTTCTTAACCCCCCTCTAACCTAGCTACATCTACCCAATCTAATTAAAACATGGACATTGCACAAAGTAATGTTTCTATGGATGAATCCCGCCTAGATAGTGTTGACCATTTTTTGCCCAACATGCCAAAAATTGGTCCCCTTCTATCCCTACTATTTTATGCCATTTCATTTTTCAATTTTGCATGAATCTATTCATTTCTATAGACTCTGCAAAATTTCTATAGACTCTGTAGGTCTAAATCTATGGACTCTGCAAGTTTTGGATTTCTATAGACTCTGTAGGTTAGTCATTTGGTGCATGAAGGATCAATTCAAATAGTTATAGGTTTTACAAGGCTTCTTCATACTTTGGTCTAAAGAAAATGAAGAAGTTTGGCATCGTTGAACCATTGAACCCGGTTCAATGCCTGGTTTAATCGATAGTTTCAATTGGCCTCGGTTCAAGCCTGGTTCATCGCTTCAAGTCCATCACTTCATTTTCAAGCCTTGGTTCAATCTTCAAGTTCATCACTTGGTTTTAAAAAGTTCAATGTCCTTGGCTCAATAGTCACTTGAATCGTTGAATCGGTTCAACGAGTGGTTTAACGCATTGGTTCAATGCCTTGGCATTTCAGCTTAGCTCAACACTTCAACACCTAGTTCATCGGTGGGTTCAGCCACTTGGTTCATTGGATGGTTTAACGGCTTGGTTCAAGGGTGTGCCATATAGCTGGAGGGCATGCCAAAGGTTCAAATGCCCTTGTGGAGGTTAGTTGAAAGTCTAAGAGCCCTTGTGGAGGGCAAACACTTCAAAGGGGCCACAAAAGGGGCGTTTTAAACTTTCAAAATTTTTGTTAAGGAAAAGGTCGAATTCTTTTAGAATTTTTGTTTGAAGGAATTCCTTTAGAAAGAAAGCCTGAAAGAATTTGGGGAGAGACTGCTAGTTCAAGGAAAGTTCAAAGAGCCTGACAGAAAAGACAAAGCAACCAATTCCCGTAGACTTTTTATCCATGGGAAAAAAGCCTAAAATAAAAGCCCGTGAAGTAAAAAATCTAAAAAAAAAGACCCAATGACTTTGCCAAGGATGGTGACATCTTAAAAGCCATCAAATTTAAGCAGATGAACTATCCATTAGGTGACGACCGTGTGAACATCAAATTTAACATAGTGAAGTAGCCATTGTTTTTGAACTACCGTAGCACCAAATCATGGAAAGAGCCCCAAGGAGTGTAGCGACCCACCAGAAGATCATCCCCAAGGGTTGAAAAAGTAGGAATAAGACAAAGAGTAGAAATGATAAAGCATTCAAGTGGTGAAGGGAAGGTGAGTTATTGTAGTTGAGCAGTGTGACCTATTTTTTGTAGTTGGAATTGATGAGGGGATGAACTATAGTCTGTTTGCAAAAAAGAGGCATAGCCATGTCTTTACATTAATGCTAAAGTCAATTTGGGTGACTGTGCAACATGGTTCTACTAGGCCCTTTCTAAAGAATGACATCAGTAACAGTGGTTTCCTCTTCCCAAGGTTCAAAATGCACATGGGCCACTTGTAGAAATGAGTGCCAAAAAATCTTTCTAGGAAGTGCCAAGTTTTCTTCCTCTTCCTATATATTGTAAACTTCTCTTTAGAGAAAAAGATCTGCTCTCAGCCTTAAGGCAAAACTCTGCCCAAAAATCTCTCGGGCTTGTAAGGCAGAGCTGCCAAAAATTTACCTTAAATTGAAACACAACATTTTTTCCTCCATTTTGAGTTTTGCATCTTTAATATGTGTTTATGCATTGATTTTGTGTTAAGTCATTTTATCAATTCTTTTGCAAAATGATTTCAGCATGTCTGGTGCATTTTTGAGTTTCTTTTTACATGTCTGTCAGAAGTGTCCCTAGAGGAGTATAGGTGAAGTGGATAGGCTATTGCAGTGTGTCTCATAATGCCTCTAGTAGTTATTTCCTCCTTATATCTCCACAGACCCCTGACCCACTGATGCAGAAGGTTTTCTCATGTCAAATGAAGTGTATGGGAGTTGGTTCTCAATAGAAAGTGTATGTTCGAGCCTGTGTGGATCACACTTTTTTGGTGTATCACCTTTACTTTTTTAGGCTTAGGCTTTGTTTTCAGCATCTCTCTCTCCCTTTTCACCCCCCCCCCTTTTTCATTTTATTTGTTAGCAGTAGGAGAAACCAGGGCCTAAATGATACATCAGAGGGAGCTAGCCCTTATCAAGAGACTCTCCCCTCCAGCTTCACTAGTCCCACAGGTGAGAGGGGAGTTTCCATTATTGTGTGAAGAAGGCAGGAGCCCAGCCTCCTACCAAGGGTACAATCCTCTGCGTCAATAGATAGTGCATCTGATACTACATTATCTTTACCCTTATTTTATATGATTTCAAAATCATAACCCAACATTTTTTTACCCACTTTTTTTGTTCCTTAGATGATAATATTTGCTCCAAAAGGTATTTGAGACTATCATGATCTATTTTCACCTTAAAATACCTACCCATCAGATAAGTCCTCCATTATTTTATTGCATGAATAATAGCCATCATTTCTTTCTCATAGATAGGTTTTTGCAGATTCTTACCTTTAAATTGATGACTCTCAAATTTAAGGGTCCTTACTTATTGCATTAGTCCTACTCCCAACCCTGATCTAGAAGCATCACATTCAACAATTAATGTTTTTGATAATTATGGAGTAGCCAAAATTAGGGTAGTACACATAATTACTTTTAGTAGCTCAAATTATTTAGTGGATGCATCATTCCAATGAAATGTATCCTTCTTTATCAATGTAGTGAGTGGAGATGTTATACTTTCATAAACTTTCACAAATCATCAATAGTAACCTATGAGTCCTAAGAACCCTCAAAGGTTCTTGATATTTTTGGGCATTGGCCAATCCACCATAACTTTGATCTTATAAGGATCAACTTTGACACTTTCATGGGATACAATGTGACCTAAGTACTCTACCTCTTATACTCCAAAAGTACATTTGTATGGCTTTGTATAAATTTGATGTTGTTATAAAACTATCAACACCTATTTCACATGTTACAAGTGTTCTTCCCATGTCTTACTGTAAATCAATATTTCATCAAAGAAAATTAACACAAACTTCCTTTAAAAAAATACTAAAAATAGTGTTCATCAATCTCTAAAAAGTAGATGGTGTATTTTTAAAATCAAAGGGAATTACCAAAAACTCATAGTCAACCTCATGAGTTCTAAAAGTATTTTTATGAACATCTTCATGCTAATTCTAATCTGATGGTATCCCAAATGAAGATCTAATTTTGTGAAATAAAAAACACCATGTTACTCATCAAGTAAATCATTAATTATTAGAATAAGAAACTTATTTTTGATGGTGTACTTGTTGAGTTCCCTATAATCTAGGCACATCCACCATATGTCATCTTTCTTACTCACCTTAAACACTGGTGATGAATATGCACTCTGGTTGTGCCTAATTATCCTTGCCTCTAGCATCTAATGAACCTTCTTTTCAATTTCACTCTTTTGTTCATATGGATATATATATGGTTTGATATTTGGTGGTTGACTCCTTGGAAGTAGTTGAATGGAATGATCATGTTCTCTTTTTGGTGGTAGTCCTTTTGTCATGGCCTCAAACATATATGGGTGGTCATCAAAAATCATCCATATAATAGGATTTGGAGATGATGTTATGGGTTGAACCTCTATGGAACATAATCATGTTATAAATTTTTTTGTCCCATTTTTAATCATTTGATGTGAACTAACTAATTGTGGATATTTTTCTCATAATCCCTGTAGTTCAATTTTTATACCTTTAGAATGAAATTACATGAATAATTCTTCAAAGTTCATCTCAATTTTACCTAAAGTTACAAGCCATTAGACTCCCAAAACAATATTTTCACCACCCATAATAATAGAAAACATAGGAGAATATAGATTATACTTGCCCATATCAAGATTAATACTATGGCATTTCCCTAAAAAATTAACTATGCTACCATCTACAATCATGACATGAAATCCTAGTGTTGGGTAAATTAAATAATTCAATCGAGTAGATAACTTATGGTTGATGAAATTATGTGTGCTCCCTTAGTCAATTAACATTATCACCTTATGTTTCTAGAGGAAATACACCACCTTAAGTGTTTGAGGAGTGATAATACCCTAAATTACATGACAAAATATTATAGGTTTAAAATATTCAAGTACCTCTTCTATCTCTTCCTCATCATCATTAGAGGCATCATCCTCTTCATCATCTTCATTGGATCCCTCAATGTAGAACTTCTTCTCAACACATTTATGTCATTTTCTCCACTTGATGTCACATCCAAAATATAATCCTCTTACATGTTTGTCTTCAATATCTTAGGGGTAAATATGGTAGGTAGAGGAAATTATGGTGACAATATGCTATGATTTTTAAAGTGAGTGAATGGCTACTTCTTGTTGGCTATTAATTTTTCATTGGCCCTACATTCCATGAAAATAGAATTAGAAACTTTAAGTGGATTAACCATGCATACCTCATGTTGAATGTGGTCTTTGAGGCCTCCCAAAAATAGGTAATTCAAGTTCTCATAAAAATTTATCTCCTCACATAAAGATAGGTTATATCAAAAATTATATTTCACTTTGAATGCCTTGCACATTATAGTCAAGCTGGTTCACTTTATGATCTATCTCAGAGAACCTTGGTATAAAGGATCCTATAACTCCCCCTTCTGACTCCATATCTGCCTTGTGAGGATTTTTACCTAGGATTTTGGAACCCTTTCCTTGGCCCCTAATTTGTAGTCCTGCCATAAAATGCCTTATAATGTTGACCCTGATTGGCACTTTTGACCTAACTTTGACCAAGATATTTTTTAATTATGTTAGCCTTAAATTAGAAACTACAAGTAACATGCCCCATCTATTATTTTCTAATATTTTCATAAATGTAAATAAATCTAAAAAAATTGTTGAATTTCACACTATAGAGAAAATTTATGAAAAACCCTAAAATGGCGATATTTTTTTAAAAGCATATCAATTGAGATGAAATTTGAACGGAAATTTCCTTGAATATTTTTTCACATTAATTAAAAATATTGTAGATATATTAACAACTATTTGTGAGATATATCCAAATTATAAGATCTAGGCTTTTTACCTAATTATGGCCCAAATCGATGCTTTGATACCACTTGTAATGATATTAATTCACTAAATAAGAATAATAATAGAAATTTATCACAATGATATGTAAATATATTATAAAATATGAATAATATATAATCCACTTTGAGGGAGCAACCTCCCAAATACTTGCAATAAAAAATGAATACTCAAATATGATGATAAACAACTACCCACAACCTCTTATATATAGTATACCTGGTCCATAGTTACTCCATAGGCTAACCAACTAACCCAATGAAAGAATAAAGAAATGTGATATAAAATTAAAGAGTATTAAGTAAGCCACAAGTCATATATTCCTATCCTGATATGTTATGGGCATAACATACTCCACCTACCATATAAATATCCATCCATATCTATATCAACATATCCTTGTAAGGTAACATCTGACCCTTCATAGCAAAACTATCTATTATTGGTGCCTTTAAATTACTTGAGAATCCACTTGATTACATCTTAGTTCTCCTTTCCTAGATCCAGTTCTTCTTTCCTATTGACAACTCCCACTGTATGAGCAATGCCTAGTTTCATGCACACCATATCATACATTAGACTTCCAACTATTGAAGCATAGGGCACTTTGGACATGTAATTGATTTATTCCTACATTTTTGTACATTATTCCTTTCTTAATTTGAAGTTCCCCCCCAAATTTTTAATCATTGGATTTTCATATTGCGTATTGAGCCTGACTAACACCTTCTTGATGTAAGTCTTCTTGAGATAATGTCAATTTTCTATTTTTCATGTCTCCTATTTTTACATACCAAAGATTTACTTTGTAACACCTAAATCCTTCATTTTAAATGAATTTTATATTTTTCTTTTGATCTCATTTATATCCTACATGTTAGACCCTACAACAAGCATGCCATCTACATATAATAATAAGATAATATAGTTGCCATTATGTGATCTCTTAAAATAAACATAGTGGTAAGAATGACATATACTATAAACTTATTTTGTCATAAACATGTCAAATTTCAAATACCATTGCCTTAGATCTTGCTTTAGGCCATACAAACTCTTCTTCGACCTACACACCATTTTCTCCTTACCTTTGAATTTCTATCCCTATGGCTGCTCCGTATATATTTTCTCCTCCAAGTCACCAAGAAGGAAAGTAGTCTTCACATCTAATTGATCAAGGTGCAAATCTTCTACTTTTCCAACCTCAAAAAAGTTCTTATGGAAGTCTTTTTAACAATTAGAGAAAATATTTTATCAAAATGTATACCTTTATTTTGTGCAAGCCCCCTTACAACAAGTCTGGCCTTATAACTCTTTTTATCTCCATCTTCTTCCTTTAACCTATAAACCTATTTATTCTACATTACTCTTTTACCTTCAGGAAACTAAACCAAATCCCAATTTTGGTTATGTACCAAGGAGTCCATCTCCACTTTCATGCCTTTCTCTCACTTATTTATGGTTTCTATCTGCATCACTTCTTCATATCTTTCTAGCTGACCACCATCAATCAATAATAAATAATAAAGTGGAGAGTATCATTTAGGGAGTCTACTTACTCTAGTAGATCTTTTAACTACTCTTTCAGGAGTTTGAAGTACTTGTTGTTTTTGTAGTTGTTGCACTTTCTTATTTTTTAGCACTTTTAAATTTTCATTTTTAGTGATTTCATCAAGTACTACATATTCTATATTTGTCTTGTCTTGTTTCTTTCCTTGCAACTAATCTTTGTACATGACCTTCTCATTAAAAATCACATCTTTACTCCTTATGATTTTATGATTTTCAAAATTCCATAAATGATAACCAAAATCATTAACTCCATTTCTAATAAAAGTACATTTATCTTATTTTTCTTCCATCTTGGTTTTATTTCCTTTATCAATATGGATGAATACTTCACAATTGAAAGTCTTTAAAAAAGAATAGTCTACCTTTTTACTTATCCATGCTTCCTTTGGAATGCCACCATCTAAAGGACTTGAAGGCCCTCTATTTATTAATTAAACAAAAGTATTTATAGCATCTACATAAAAGTATAAGGGAAACCTTGCATCCAATCTCATGTTCCTTGAATGCTCCATGATTTTCATGTTCATCCTTTCTGACACACCATTTTGGTGTGGTGTTCTTAGAACCATCTTATCTCTATGAATCCCATGGGATGAATAGTAATTATCAAACTCCTTGTTATAGTAATCACTTCCATTGTCTGATCTAACACACTTAAACTTATTTCCTATCTCATTTTAATTGAAAGCTTTCCATTTCTTAAAAGTATCAAAAACACCATATTTTTTTCATATGAAATAAACCCAAGTTTTTTTAGTTGCATCATAAATAAAAGTAACATACTAAGAAGAGCCACTAAGGGATGATACCTAAGTTGGTCCTCATATATTTTCATGTATAAATCCTAACTTTCCATCCTTCTTTATCTTTTCAACTCTAATAAATTTTACTCTCTTCTATTTTCTATACACTTAGTGCTCACAGAAGTCCAAATCCACCTTATTCAAACCTAGAAACAAATTATTTGAGTGGAAAACTTACATACCATTATCACTCATGTGCCCAAGTCTATGGTTCCATAATTTTTTATTTACTTATGTATAAGATAAATCAATAAAAGAATCAAAAATACCAGTAGATAAATATAATTTACCTACCTTCTCTCTGTTTGCTATTATTAGTGATCCTTTAGTGACCTTCCATGAAGTTTTTGTAAATGTAACTGTGCATCCCTCACTTCCCAACTGCCCTACTAAAATTAGATTTCTTCTCAACTGAGGAACATGCCTCACCTCTTTTAGAAACCATTTGTTTTAATTTTGTAATTTTATCTATATCTTACCCTTTCCAATAATTTTATAAGGTTCACCATCACCTAAATAAACCTATCCAAAATCACCTTGAACATAGTCTTGAAAATATTTCCTATGGGGTGTCATATGAAATGAATCCCTTGAATATAAAACCCATGAATCATTAATATTATCTAATGAAAGTATTAAATCATATTGTAACACATCACCTACTACATTTGCCTCTTAATTTTTATCGTGTTGTCGATCTCCTTGTTTTCATTTTTCAAACCACCAATCTTTATATAGGTGTCCTTTCTTCCTACAAATCTAGTACACCAATGTTCCTCTAGATTTAGATCTACCTTACTTAGACTTACCATGATTCTCCAGGCCCTATCCTCTATCATTATTTCTTCCCCTATTCTCTATAATCAAAGAATTACCTGATGTCTCACTTATGCTTTTCCATCATATTTTCATGCTAAGAATAACACCAATAGCATCATCAAAATTTAAAGTGTTTGAACCAGATACAAAATTACTCACAGCCATGACCAAGTCATTCTAACTTTATAAAAATGAGCACATCATCAAAATAGTCCTAACCTCATAATAAAAGTTTACTCCTACAAAGCTTAACTAATTTTTGACCATGTTAAATTCATTTAAATGATCAGCAACAAACCCACATTATAACATCTCCATATTAAATAAATGCTTCATAATAAATACCTTGTTAGAGATTGAGGGTTTTTCATACAGTCTATCTAATACCTTTATCACATCCTCTATTATCTTTTCTTTTGAAATATTTAAGTCCATCGACACTACCAAGCATAATCATATTATTCTCAGTGTCTTTCTATCAATAACTCCCCATTCTTCATCCTTCATAATTGCTAGCTTCTTTTTTATTCCACCTAATGGTAGGAAAATATCCTTATGTTATAAATAATCCCCTATTTTCATCTTTTATAGTTGGTATTTTTGGATGTTGAACTTCTTGACCTTAAACTTGCCTTCTTTTGCCATTGGTCAAATTTGAACTAGGAATCCTCTTTTTCTATGAGTTTATTTTCCAAATAAACCTTCAACTCTAATACCAATTATTGGGAATATAGAATGCAAAAAAATATTAATGAAATAAAGATGGAAATAAAATTCAAAAAACACAATACAAGAGAGACATATATTTAACATGGTTCACCTAATATGGGCTACGTCCACATAGAAATAGCTAGTTTTCTTATTTAGTCTAATAAATGAAGGGATATATTTAAAATATATCCACTACAATCTCTTTTTCACTCACACATAGTGTGCCATAGTAATTACAATGTCATAATATCAAATTAAGGTTACATATTAGGTAAAAAATGCACCAAAATAATTTCTACCATTAAATCTATGACCTAATAGTAAATGGTCCATATTTACTATAAAATTACAATATTTTAGATCACCACCTCCCTAGACCCTTATGGTGACCCAGTGGGGGGTGTTTCCCCCCTCACACCCCCTATCAATAATTGGAAATTATAATAAGATCAGGATCCACCATCCAATACTATTACCTACCATGATATCCATTGATCTCATCTAGTCTAATCATTAGGCCTACAAGTGAGAGTTTGCACTCAAAGAACATAGTCTTAAGACCATCCATGGAATTTCCTCTCAAGGTGAAGCAATAACTTATAAATTTTTGTAAAATTAATTTTTTAAACTCTCAAATATCATGTTGACCTCACTGAGATGTTGTCATACATGATAATTTCATCAACCCTACAACTATTCATTGCGGAAGGACCTATCTCACTCAAACTACCTCAAGGAAGAATCATTTCAAGATGAAGTTACATGAACTTTAGTTTGGATTAAATAGTTATATTTTACCTAAATCATGATCTTGAAAACTCTTTAAAATGAGTACATTCAATGAATATATCAAAAATGCTTGAAAACTACCAAAACTCAAGTCAAGATAGACAACTAGTTTCTTGCAACAAGACTCCATATCAAGACAAATTAGTTGATGATTCTATCATAAAAATGTCCTATTTAACCTTTAAATCATCCCCATATAACCATTTTTCTCTATTTATCTCTAAAGTGAAGAAATAAAGACAAACCTAGACCCTATCTGGATGACTAGGTCATAGTGACCCCCTTACACTCTTAGAGATTGTTCATAAAGATAGGGGAATGAATATGATAATTGGTGTCAATAAATTGAAGTTAATTAGGGTCCCTATCATTTCCAAATATATTTGTACCTAAATCTCTCTCTCATACCTATACTTACTAAAAATTGATGGCTTTATTAGAGCTACATAGGAGGTTATTATGAGAGATAAATCAGTTTTCTACATTTTGACACCAAAAACTTATTCCAAAACATGTATTTGATCTTGTAATAAATAAATAAGGTCTTTAATATCCCTTAAAGTCAATTTTAATATTTAATATTTTTACCATAATTTAAAATAGGTCAACCCCTTATAGTTTAAATAACTATTATAGGTGTCTATTAGGGTCTTATAAGGTGTTTCATGGTCTTATTTGATGTCATTTACCTTAGTCATATTCATGTTTAGGCCTATGTCATGTTATGGGTTCTATTTTATCCATTAATGAAGGTTTTATGGTTTCCCTTGGTAGACAAGTGTTCCAAACTATTCCTAAACTTCCAATATGTTATAATATTGTTAGTCTTGTTAATTATAACTTAAAATGTGTAGGTTCCCATTGAAATCAAGAAAATAGTTAGAAAAGAGGAGGTTGGTATTTTTATGGCCTATAAAGGAGTGTGGCACATCTGAAAAGCTTTTTAAATTACTCTTTAACTCCCCTATACTCATTTCAACACTTTATCATCTTTGGAAGTCCAAAAAATGGTTCAAAACTATTATGCTTCTCCATCACTCCAATAGGCATGCAAAAATAATTGATGGGTTTATTCATGATATAGACAGTGGGAGTTATTTCAAGTTATATTCCATTGATGTATGCTATTACAATTTATCCAATTACATTTCATGGTAGGAGTTCTAGTATTGGTCAATTGTACTTTATGAACCAATGTTATGAAGTTAACTACCTCTTTTTGCATGTTAATTCCCACACCCTATAGGTTTTATTATTATCTAAGCTTATCCACACAAAAAAATAGATTAAAATACTTATATAGGACTTTAAAATATTTATATTATGGTCTCCATAAATTTTTTCATGTTTTGAGATGAGTGGATGAGCCAAATAATTTAGGTTGCAAGTTGAGATCACCATTGCCAAGTTACAGGCATATTTCACGAAGTATAGAGGCCCTTGAACTTCTAATGGTTTATAATGAATTTGATATGTTTTATTTCATGTTTTCATGACATTTTAGTCACAAATCTCAGTCTCAATGTCCAACATCAATGAATTTGTAGTCAAGCAAAAAATAAGTAAACTTTCTACACATATCTACTTACAGTCAATTAAATGCAGTGTATGAAGGTTTTAAGAACATTCATGGTGATATAAGGAGAAATTTAAAAGGTGGTGATAACCCCTACAAGACAAATCAACATGTTATAATGTCTAAATAGTCCCTTTTGACTGCATTCTTTACCAATTCAAATCCTAACACAATCTTGCACCATTGATAGACACCTATAGGTGCCCTATAAAAGGCTAATCACATTTAAATGCAAAAATTAGGATTGGTTTCAAGTATTTCAAGGTATTTATCCATTTGAGAACTGGTAGAGGGTCTAGGACTAAGTTTATGCCCATAATATGCATAGTGTCTCTATCTTATCTTCACTACCCTATGTTTTATAATTACACCTACATGTGGCTCTCATAGGGGATTGAAGGTGTTACATGAAGGTTTTTGAGCATGTTGGAGATCCTTATAGAGGTTGAGGGGTTGAAAAAATTCATAATAATAATTTTTTAGGTTATAGAGTGACAATCAAACTTGAACCAGGTTCATGATTAAAGAAAATGAGTTTTAGGGATCCATTACCTTAAAAACTCTAAAATAGAGCCCTAGCCATATTTGATACTATCATATAATGAGTTAAAAAGAGGTATAAACAAGACTAAGTGACTCCATCATGTATCCATAATATATGGTAATACCTTGTAAAAGAGAGTGAGTGGTTTGGACAATAGAATATGATGCTAGAAGGCTTCTAATCCATGCATTTGTTTACTACAAAAAGTCAATGTTCTCTACAATATCTTGAACCTCAAGTGGCTTTATAGTCCAAGGTGGTAGTATAGGAGCATACATTCATTCAAAGTGGTCCTATTAAGGTGATAGGCACACTAGTGATTCAATCATCTTGGAAAGAGGTTGAATTTCAAGGTTTAACCTATACTATCACCTATAATTCTACTCTTACTCCTAAAAAGGTCACCTACAGTCTGACTATAGGTAAATATAAGCTTGTAACATAATTCTTGGTGATTGAATCCTAAAAACACAATAATTTGTTAATTGGAGTTGGATCCAAGACTCCAAGGAGATCTTATGAGGTGTATCACAAGTTTCAAATGTTTAAATGAAATCTACAGGTGTCTTTTTTATCCAAGAGTGGTCACCTATAGTCAATTATAGTGTGATAGTACATTAACATAATTGTTTGGACTCATCACATGTTCCTTGATCATTAAGTGAGTTAAAATTAAATTTAAATTAACTTAAGGATTTAAATAGGACCTTAGATAAATAAGGCAAGGTCTAATAGTATAGTACACACCAATAAACATGTTTTTCTAAGCAAGAATACATCACACAGTTGACTATAGTGAGGTTGAGGTGAGTATAGTTTGGAGAGATGTGAAGAGATAATAGAAGTTTTGAGTGTTGAAATGTGTGAAAAAACATAAATAGTGATGATATACACTTCACTTGATGCTCATCAACTATAAATAGAACATGGAAGGGTTCTAAGACATAACTTACAGCCAACACATAAACCCTACACAGTTAATGAATTACACAAAAGTTTGTCTTAGGTTTTGGAAGATTTGAAGGGGATATTAATGAGATATAGTCATGAAAAATTGTAAATAACACCACCATAACTTTATTAATCCTCTCATAGACTTGTTTTTCCTAAGATAATAAGGGAAGTGCCCTTTGTTTTGTCTTAGATAGGGGGTACTCCTAAGATGACAAATCTTGAAGTCTCGGTATGAAAAGGGAAATAAAATGAGTTATAAACTATTATAAATTTTAAAATATATGTATAATTATGTGTTTAACATGATTAAACACATGGGATTCATCATAATCACAAAAAATACTTAGAGGTGTTGATGAGTAGATATGTTCAGACTAGGCCTAATATGCCTTAACTATGCCTAAAATCCATAAGTATATGTAGCCTCAATTATAAAACAAATTAAACATTTAATATCATTGGAAGACCTTAATTTGTAGATATAAGGTGTGTGATAACCTTTAGTTTACATATAAGGTCACAAAAAGATCATTTCTTGGCTCAAAAACATGACAAGGTGCTCAGAATGCAAAGGAGAGTTTAAGAGGCCAAATTTGAAAGCTCATACCTATATAGATTCCTATCATGGGAGTATGATGATATAGGATATGATGAATTTTTTCCTAAAAAAGTATTTAGTGTAATTTTTCTATGGATTGGATGTCACAGTTTTATTAACAATCTGTAGAGGTCAAAACTACTCAAAACCCTCTAAAACCATTGCTAATGACCTGATGGATAAAAAAATAAGGAAAGGAATATAATAGGGTTATTTTGACTTGGGAGATTATTTTAACTTGTAGAGGAATCCTCGTGGATCCTTCCCATCAAGTTGGCTTCTATCATACTTGTAGGAACATGGTATAAAACTACTTTTCTTGACAATTTTTTATGTTATACAAGTACATAAAGGTTTAAAAATATTAAAATCACTTTGGGAGATATATTTATACCTAATATAACTCCCCATATCCATATCTTACTTCATAAAATCACATAGGAACCTATACAAGCACCTTCACTTCAGCCAGTCTAGAATGACATAGTGAATGGAGAGTGATCACCAAGTGAGAAGGTGATAACTCCAATTGGGAGGATTTTTAAGGTATACCTAATGGATATAGATACTTGAGTACTATTTATAGGTGTCATATAATCATATTTATGGATTGGATTTGAAAAATAAA
The DNA here is from genome assembly GCA_037957365.1 of Torreya grandis. NCBI lineage: Eukaryota > Viridiplantae > Streptophyta > Pinopsida > Cupressales > Taxaceae > Torreya > Torreya grandis. Next base: position 1,775,091 of record JARHVA010003579.1, read on the forward strand.
TACCACCTTGATGCCAAGTGTGAGGGGTGAGTGAAATAAGGTTGATTATGATTGCAGATAGTGAGAACACTTACCCAGAGGGAGATTGATGATTAGGGACACATAAAATTCATGTTGGAACTTATTTATAACCCCAAAATTAATATTTAAATGATATAATATATTCTTAGTCTATTATGGAATGTTCAAAGGCCACACAATGAAGGTAGTTTCCAAATGAGCAGTTGAAGAGTCATATGCAAGAATTGAAGAGTTTCATGCCCTGAGAGGAAATTTATCCAAAGAGACCTTACATGGTATGATTCATATTTAACTACTTTACATATTTAACTCTCTGAAATTAATAAGTGGCTTTGTGACTTTTGGACTTTATTCTCCTCTCTCACATTCTATAAGTACTAGCCATTTTGGATCTTATTTTAGAATTCCACATATGTATGGTGAATCCCTATTGGTTTCATGTTATAATTTTCCTTTGAATAATAAAATCAATCTATTTTTTAGTTCACAAACATCTTGTCTAAGTGTGCAAAGACATGAATGTTGAGGTCTAATGATTTTATCCTTGCTTCTCATTATCCTTTCAGGTCTAGTGCAAGGAGTTATCATTCTAAAACGTCATATAGAGTGTAGCTAGTGTGCTTGGATATTTATAGTTTGAAAGTGTCCTTAGAGTGTTCAAACTATCCTTTGGCTACTTACCTTAATTTGTCTCATACATATCACCTATATATTCAAATACTAATATTAGAACATATTAGGACTTTGAAGCTAGTTTTTAGGTCTTATTCTTAGTGAAATACATATGATAACATTGTCCAAATCCTTATGGTGTATCACCTCATTAGAATAGCTTTATTTCATGCATAATTATACCCCTTTTCATATAATAAATTAGTTATCATAGGTGATAAGCAGTTCATGATCTATTTAGGGAACCATCCCTTAAACCTAGAGGTCTACCTCTATTATAGGCAACCCATAGGCCTAGAGGTATTCCAATGTTGGCCAAATACTATATTAGGCTTGAAAAAACTCCTCTCAATTGAAATATTTGGTGATAACATGTGCCTTGAAGAATTGCATAGATTGCCTCAAAATATGCCTTTTTGGCACTATGATTTTCTAAAATAACTTGATAAACCTGATGAAATTGATGTAAAAATTATCCAACCTGATGAAATTGATGTAAAAATTATCCATTATACCTTTCATGCCTAAAAAATTACACCATGTCCTTATCATGATAATATAATACCATTATCATGCAAAACCTACTCCAGAATCCAAAAAATGACCCAAAATGTGGTAACTAGGTCATAAAGTTAGTCAAACATATCGCTAACCAATCTAATCAATTGTAAAGAGTGTCATGACCTTGAAACAAGGAATGGGGCCTATTAATATGTTTTGGACTCCTTTAATCACTTGAAACAATTTGAAATAGGTCAAACAGTGGCTAGACAAGCACATGACCATGATGATCAAAACCTTAAATTCATCAAATATACCATAAACTCTAATAATCAAGGTTTTGGATGGCCATTTAAAAGACATTACAAGATTAAATAATGATCAATAGTTTAATCAAGCATTACAATAAAATATTTGAATTGTATGGGTGACAGTTTGACTTGTGAGGTCAAACTTATCAACATTTACATTTCTTATATTTGTCAAACACTACATATGTTAGCTATCTTAGTATAGTCAGTTTTATCATACATACATGTTTCACTTTTTTATATCGAGTTCTTGTAGATTACTTAAAGGACTCAATTCCCATACACTAATCCAAATTTTTTATTATCTACCCATTGGGGGCATTTACATAGATACACAGGTTTTTAATTTGACACATTCACCCATTTGGGGGCACCCTATACACAATTTCTATTTTTAGGTTAGATCTTTATAAAATATACATCATAGATTTAGTATTTTTATATATTGATATTGATCATACTACACTTATATTTTTTTTTAGCTACTACTATTTTAGACTCAGTATTTTTACATCTTGGCTCTTACACAAATTTGTATTACATGTTCATGCATACTTTAATTTTTAGCTTTCCTAGTTTAGAATTGATTGTATCTCTCTAATTATTCTATTAGAGGGAATTTAAATATATAATTTATCTTTATCTATATGCCAATTATTTTCATAGAATGTATGGTTTGGACATGTGCCCATGTCCTTGTGTGTGCCTTCCCGATTGTGTATGTGGAAATTTGAATATGTCCTATGTGGATCTAATCCAACTTGTTTTTTATCTGCATATGTGGACATTTGAACATGTCCTTGTATGTCTTTATTTCTCAAATTTAGTGATATGTGCTTATTTCCCTTGTATTATGGCCCCTTGGCCTTATTTTCATGCCTCATGTGTATTGTATGTATGTTTTCTTATATGCATCATGGCCATGACACTTATCTCTTACTTGTTAGACACTCAAGTTTTAGATACCATGAGGGATCTCATGCATCTACTCTTCCCACTTGGATATTATGCTAGATATCATGCCCCATACCCCTAGGTAGATACTTATTTATTACTGATATTTGATATTACATACATTGTTATATCTATCTTGACAGCCTTGTGAATGCTAGGCATAATATACATCACACATTACATAGTTATGCTTAGATTATCTTACATTCTAATGTTATGTATGCACATTATATTGGATTATTATGTAGATATCATATATGCTTTGAATAACACACATATTATAGAGCTTATTCTTTTGAGGATAGTTTTTTCATAGTTTTAATAAATCCCATCAAAAGAGTGGGCATTCACAGGGGTTTATCATAAAGATCAGGCTACCATAATGTACTCATAATATAATTTTCAACACACAAACTTAGAATATGTAAATTACACTCAAGTAAACATAATGGGAAATAGTTACATAGAGATTGTATAGATGTATGAGATTAGTATAGATGTATATAAATTAAAGAAATCAAACATTAACACCAAAATTATGGTACTGTAAGCACATGGCATTAATATCTAAGATATAGGACTATTGTCTAGTATCCTTAGCTTCAGAAAAATCTAGATTAGCTATAAAATTACAATAGGTAAAGTTTAGGTTTACACAAGTTCATTTATATATTTACTAGTTTAGCTTATATTCATGTCATTTTTCTTAGATTGGGGATATCATGTGCATCATGACTAAACCCATTTTTACTTTAGATACTTAGATACACATTATTAAAACTCAGTCCAAAATCCATATGCTTAGATATTATATTTGGGGGAATGTTTAAGGTGCACTATTTTTTTATTATTACTTATACACTAGTTGATCATATGGAATGACAAAATCCATGTAATACTCTAAATTTTATACATTAAACATCGTATTTAAGTTTGTACACTAGTTTCATTCTTTACTCCATCTATAGTGGTTGACATTCTTGAGTGTCCCATATCTTTTGAATACACTTGAGTGTGTTGGGACCCTTATTTTGGTATGTAAGGATTCATGCCAGTATGATAGATAAATTAGTTCAAGGCAATCATTTTAAGTAATTATTACATTTTGGCATATTGGCATCAGTTGGAGGAATCAGTGCACACCTTGTGCCAACTGGTAGGTATCTAACCAATTCTAGGATTCTAAATGCATCTTCTAGGTTGGATGATATGTGGTGACCACAGTGTGAAGGGTGTAAGGTTATGGAGGTGGTAAAAATGATTACTAAGACTCCAACTTAGTACCCAGAGTACGCACTCCACCTTGGCAAAGACATTTCTATAGAGTTATAAAAATATCTTAAACCAGGTGATCTAAGGACATGAAATTGGTGTAGTGAATCTCTGGAGAATTGGTTTTGTATATAGTGTAATGGTCACCGTTAGGCCCAAGAATAGCTTAAATGCCATGAAGGCTCCATTTGTATACTCCCAAACTCACTTGTGAACCTCTGGGTTGTTAAGTATTTTGAAGTAAATATGTACTCTATTTTAAATACTATTGACTTTATATAATTTGAGCTTTGATGAATGACAAAAAATGATTGCCTTAAAACATTATTTATAGTGAATTACTATTAGAATGTGAACTAATTATTATAATGTCATAAACTTTATACACTTATCTTAGAGAATAGGTTATGTGAGCTTCTGGTTTATGTTGTCAATGTCATCCCTATGTTAATTGATGATATCAACATATTTTGTATATCAAATAAGTGTACATCTCATGCCAAGCATTGATATCCTTACATGAAGTATGAGCCTAGTATGAACACTTGAACCAAAAAATCCCCTTGATCTTTCATGTTCCAATATGGCCTTAGGTTTATCTTAATAAAGGCTTGTGCCCTGATGACCAGAACTCGTCTACCAAAAGGCTTCCACCTATAGACCACCAAGCGTAGTCCATGAATGACTTGTGCCAAGGGATCTACTTAAGCCTTATTTTGAATTAACCAAGTCTTATATTTTATGACTTGTGCCATGGCACAACTAGCTCAACATGGGCCTTAGTTCTTTCTCTATTGTGATTTGGGTGAGAGTATAAGGCCTATGCCTTATGTGAATTGATTTTAGTGTAGATGAGTGTAAAATGTTGAGCACAAAGGGAAAACCCCATGTTTGTACTTGGTTATAATGATTCTAGAAACAACTTAGACATACCTTATGCACCTAAATTTTATACAACATTTTGGTTCTATTTTTGTGATCCATTGTAAATTTTATTGATATAATGGTATGATAGAATGATGCACCTACTCTCCCTAAAAAAAATCAAGTGTTGGTTGTAAAAATTAGAAGATAGATTTGCATTAAAGCATCCAACCTGAAAAGGATTGAGAAAGTGGTTTTAGAATAACTTGTATGATGCTCTATATGAGGTATTTTTCTATGAATTTCTTGAGCATGTGTATCGATGGTTGGCTACATATTCAACCCACAAAATATGAAGCTATGGAACACACTTTAAGTGAACAAATGAGTGATTATAGAGTCTTAAGACCTTGGATGCCACTTGGACTAGAGTAGTAGACAAATGGTGGTAAGGATTCTTGAATAGTTACATGCTTGAGTTCATAGTTTTTACATACTCATGCCTAGAGGAAGTAGAGTATCAATTTTTGCATGAACCTAGAGGCACATTTGTGAACTAATTTAGTGCAAAACTTAAAAATCTACTAGTGGATTATGGATTTGAAAATTTGGGGATGGAAGGATAAAGTCATTTCCCATATGATTAGTGCAAAGGGGGGAAATGGGATGTGTAGGTGAAGCACAATAGAAGGGGATGATCAGATTAGCACCTAAAAGCTTAGAACATAGACCTATAATAAGAGAATACACAAACTAATGAAAGATATAAAACCTATAAGTGTCGAGAGGACCCATAGTGAATGGGAATGGCATGAGGAAGGATCTCTTGAAATAAATTAGCAAGATAATGAGAGAAACAATGAAGCAATGGATTGATCTCAATATTTGGTACGTGTAAAATCTTCTAGGTTCCTACAAGACTTGGTTATTGAATATATGATTTTTGTGCCTACCCCTTTTAAACCTCTGTCACCTACTCATACATTAGATCTTCCATTTGAATAAAGCATAGAAGTGATAATTAACTATTATCAATATATATTTTAGATGATTTATAGACTTGAAGTGTAATTTTGTGATTGAACAAATTATTCCCTACAAAGAGGTGAGTGAAACTAGCTCTAGACCATTGGGTGCTAGCTCACCACAACATAACTTGAGTGCAAACATACCAACTCATTTGATGTTAATGATGAAAAGTGGGCAACATCCTATAATAAGTGGTTCAGTGACATAAGTAAGTAGTACAACACCATCAACATCAATGGTGCTAGCACTAATAATAGGGCCAATGCCTAACCTATTGGTTGAAGGCATTGGAGGACTGCCACCATGACAAATGTTAGGGGAATAATAACCTCATATCCTAATTTTCCCCTTATAGAAAATATATTATGAAATGTCCATGAATTTTACAAAGTATCATGACATGGAGAATTTTACATAGCATGTGTTGAAATGTGAACCATAGTGGTATGTGTGAGGCATAACCTAATTAAATGCAATGCAACCTAGTTTGTGACCACTCTACTTGATTTTATCCATACCTTATACAAAAAAATCAACCTAACCAAGATATTGTAGATTATGATACCTTGAAAGAGGCATTCCTTAAGGAATTTGACATACTAGAGTTTTAATAGTAAAACATCATTACGCTAAAAGAAATAACCCAAGGACTCTTAGAAAGCATGTGCCTATACAATGTAAGGTTCAAGACTCTCCTCTCTAATATTCCTTGTGACATTCACCTTTCCCAACATGCACAGTGGTTCATTAGAGGGTTTCTAGTGTCATTTCTAAAATCACTTTCCATGAAGACTTTTACAGACCCTTCTAAAGCAATTGAAGCTACACTCAGATCAAGGCAAACAGAAGCATAGATACTAGGATTAACACATTTATGGAAGTAAATATTGCATACATCACCTCCTAACTCCAAAATATTACTGCTAGCTTAATGTAAGATGCTTGAAGTGGATTATGGTGCACTAATTATGAAGTAGAAGACCATAATAGGAATAACTATCCTTGAAGGAATGTGTGCACCCTATTTGTAAGCTATTAAGTCTATTGAGAGGTGCATGATGTTTTTAACTACCCATTATTATAATTCACCATCCAAGTCAACATAACCATCTATTGTTAGTTATGTGATGCCTACACCTATACCACTACTGATTTTTAAGTGATTGATGAGATGTGCAACAACATATAAAGAGGTGTAAGGTAGGACACTATAGTATTAAGAGGGTAGAATAACCAAGGAAATGAAGTATATATCTAATATAACATAGGATGTTGGATGAAATAAGGAGCCAAAGGGTAAGGTGGAAGACAAAGTGGTAGAAGGTTCCCAACCTACTCATGTTACAAGTGTGGCTCAATAAAGCACTATAGGTGTGACTTTCATACACATCCCATGTGTGGGTATTGTTGAGGGTCACATAAGGTCAAATTATTCCTTAAATTATATAATAATTTGACCCAAGGTAGGCCTAGCATAGACAAGGGTGAAATAATGATCAGGTGAGAACCAAAAATGGAGAAATGGGCTCTTAAGCTATAACCAACCCACATAGAGACAATCAAGGTGCAGGAGAGCACTCATAGTGGATTCACCACTCAGCTACTAGTTGCACCAATATAATATTTATGCTTATAATATGGGGATAAGGCTTGTACTAAGTGAATAACATGGCCTAAACATAAAATTATGCCATACCTAGATCTAGTGACCTACAAAGATGTAATATAATAGGCCATGAGTATAATTCAAAAATTCCAAGGAGAGATCCAATTAGAGTGAGATATAGAATCACATATTGTTGCCTCCTAAAATAAATAGGATAGCCAGGAGGTTGAGACACAAAAATTAGCATAGATCCTACACCTCCTACAAATAGAGGAAATGATGCCCCTTTTTAAGAACTTTCTCTTAGATCATGCAGGATAAAATCCATTTAAATTCATTATTATGGCATATAATTTCACCCTTTTAGAGAAGTTATTTAGACTCCTCCACTCCCAACCATAATATTGGGACAACCTCAGGTTGTGGGTATCCTATGTTGAGGTTAAACATCTAGATAAAGTTGGATTCTTCTTGATGGATCACCTAAACTAATGCTCCTATTTGGAAAAGGGTTAGAAAAGGGGAAAGGGATCCTAATAAAGCTAAAAATGTGATGCACCAAATTTAATAGACACTCACATAAGTTTTAACCTAGACTAGATCAACATAAGATGATAATATCTCACACAACCTCATAAACTAGATAATTGCATAAGTATTTCATGAACTAGGCTTACCAAGCAATCAAAGAGACATAGAAGAATTCTGAGATTCACAATAGACATATATTAATGGAAAAAAAAGCACAAATACAGACCTAAAAATAGCTCAGAAACACCTTGGAAGAGGCAAGTAGAAGGAAAATGGCTATGGAAGAATCTCCTTCATAAGGCCATCATGTGCAAGCATACTAAACACTAGTCAAAGGAAAGAGATAGGTAAAAAATTGTCTTATTGCATCAAGAGGTAGTTATTATAATTTTTTTATAGGGTTTATCCATGCCAAATGATAGTATCCTTGATCTTATAGAATTAGAGAGTCTTTATGAGAGTCTAAAATTTGATAGAGAGTTACCATGTGAAAGAAAATGGGAAATATAGGAGAAAAAGGTCTAAGAGAGAGGGAGCACATCAACCATAAATGAACTATGACTCCTTTCAATGAATTTTCCATAATATTTTAATCTAATCAAGGCTAATACATCATAGATAATAGCCTTCATTTGTCCAAATAGCTTTCAATCCTTCTCATTGGCTAAGAACCATGCTAGAAGATGAGAACTTATCTTAAGATGATGAGTCATGGTCTATTAGGAAATTAACCTCTTTGAAAACCTTGAAAATGCATTGAATTCTCAAACTACAATCTCCAACCACCAAATCTCCACCTTGGAACTCCATGCCATCTTCTACTTGGATTTTTTATAAAGGCAAGATCCTTGTATCTATGGATCTAACAAAGCCATGACTATGTATATCTTGAGTGGTTGTAGGTACCTATTTATCAAAGATATTATTATATTAAATCAAGATGAGATGATCTTCCATACCTCATTTATATCTACCTCTACACCAAACCCTAAAAATAGGTTTACTATAGAAAACCAATCCCATTATTGGTTTTCATATGGTCTTAATATCAATGAAACTCTACCAAATGTTTGATCTTGTTTCAATAGATAGTTGTCAACCTTTGATCTATATTAGGTCTAAAAATACATATTCCACCTTTATAGATCTTAAATGGCAATTTTCAAACCTATAATATCTAGTCTAGTTCATTATGGATTGTCTTTGATCTTGTTTTATGCATTTACATGCTTGAGTAGCTCAGATCCTTTGATATGACATGTTTAATTCTACTTTTGACATGTGTCTTCATATTATGTCTTCTGGGACCTAATCAAATTTATCCATCAATATCCTTAGCATTCTCTTAGTTTTGATCTCTCACTCATCATTGATCCTTAAACTTGGCTCAGCTTATGACATTTATCAATCATGCATGCTTCTTATGGACCTAGCATGTCAGTTCATGCAAATAAATGTTCTTCACCATGTGGATATCTTACATGTCTTTTGAGTTCATTAACCTTTTTAATTTGGTTCAAACTATTGATAGATTTATATATGGTTGAATGTGCATCATTATATCTACTCTTTCACTATGGTCATGACACTTTTCACCACCATGTTTATCCCTAGGATTTGATAACTTGTTGACCTTGAGTTCACCATTGATCTGCCTTTGCACAATTTAACACATATCATTTGATATACTTATACCCACTAATTTTTATCTCACCCACATGTCATTATATCTTTGACCTACTCCAAATATCTTAACACTTGGTAGTCTCATATGAAACCCCAAGATCCTTTGAAATATGTGATTTTAAATGACTAATTCCCATGGCTTTAACTTGACATCCTTGCATACATCTTACTCTACTAGTTCAAATTTGAAGATTTATATCTTGAGATAGAAAATTCATCAAGATACCAAATTTACATGGGATGATCTTGGCACTAAAATGCATCATGTCCATGTGATCCTTTGGCTTGAGAGGATCCCTGAGCATACTTATAAAATGCATAACCAATCTGACCTATTTGTTACTACATGATGTGTTATGATAGTTTGGCCCTTTAGTTTTATGTTAGAAATATTATTCAATCTTTTAAGGCTTTGATGCACTTTTGAGACTTAGTGCAAATCTGCTTCATATTCTTGAACTTCTTGAACCTCATTGAGACATGTTGGATCCTTTGTAGAGTTAATATCTTTCCCTTAGCTAATATAAATTGATACAAGGTTGTCCCTTTCTTAAAACCTCCTCTTAGAGAAATAAGGGAAATAAGAACAAAAAAACACTATGCCAAAGGCACTTATCAAAGGGAAACACATAATTAAAATAAATGTGCACAAGGCACTTAAGGGAAAGTGTAGTCATATAAAATGTCTAAATTGGTAGTTTGAATGTGGTTTGCGAGACCCCATCCATAGGTCCTTTTTTCATGCTCTTGTGACCATTCTAGACACTTTTTTTCTCATTACAGTCATTTAGAACCTTTTAAACCCTAATTCCACTTCAACCAGATAGTATTCTCTATGTTTATCCTATTCTTCCAAGTCTTGAGCTTATAGGATAGGAGCACTGAATTTGGACTATAACACCAAACCCTAAAGTGTCTTATTTTTTGTGTTCCTATCCATTTTCACTTTAAGACCCAATGGTCATTTTCATTTGGTCTTTATCCTTAATTAGGTTAGCTTAGCATGAATACATCTATTCCATGAATAATAGTTCCCTATAAAATCCAACTTAAAGCTCATTTACAAAGGAGGTGACAAAACTTACAAAGTAAGTAAGAATACAAACAAAAAACTAAGGCAAACTTCCATATTCTCTGCATATAATCACCAAACACATTTACAAACATACTCAAACCCTCATACCAATCCATAGCTACCTCAAACACTATCAAATGGCATTTATATCCACATTACATTAATGCACAAAGCACATTAGGTGGGAGAAATACATATGTCTTGATCCCTCTTCAAAGTATTGGTATGTAGGCAACATGCCCACATAAGGGGTATGGATTGATGTTTAGTGAATCTTACACACTAACCCCTCCTCTTTCTCAAGTGACTCAAAATATCATTTTATCAAGCATGATGAAGGATTAGGGTTTGAAGACAAAATCAGCTCCATAATGAGTTTTGTCAACAATTAACACTTGATTTTTCATAGGTAGGCTCACATAGGCACAATTAAATTACCTAGAAAGTTTTAAGTCTCTATGATTGAATTTGAACAATAATGACAGGAATGGACAACAACACTAGACACCAAAGCATCCACTTTTTTGTGCTCCTATCTTATCACCAAATGAAATCCGAATTTAGGTTTATGACACCTTCCCAATCCTAGATAGCCATTTTCAATGTTTATATTAGTTATCTCAGTCTATTTCTAGCTAAGTTATATTTCTTCCTATTTATTGTTATTTTTAGAAAGGTGAAAAAGATAAATAATTGCACAAACTAGAACAATAATTATTGTTATATTCTATATTGGTTTATTAATCCAAACCCTTAACTAAAATAGGAATAAAACTCCATTATTCCCAAAAAATTTAAATCATTTGGTGAACCCAAATTACTTTGTTTATGCACAAAAACTCTAGAAACCCTAGGGAAAATTCTTTGTTGATTTTAGAAATATTTTTCTAATTTTTTCCTGCATATATAAATCATAATTTCACGCTTAATTTTTAAAATTCATCATAAAAATATTTATTTCAAACCTTAGTTGAATAAACTAGGTCCCTTTTCTTCTTAAAGTAACACCTTACATGTTAGTGAGCTTTGTATCCTTTTATGCATATTCTAGTTCATTGTTTTTAAATCTTAGATTATATTTATTTAATATTCTCTTTCATTTTTCAAATTATTTTCCTTATGCCACTTAAGCTCCTTGCATATCTTCCTTTGATATGAAGTGCAAAACTTAGTGGAAACCCTCCTAAATTCATCTATATTCCTCCAACCCATCCATATACCATGGATAAATAACTAGCTCAGTTTCCTACTATAGATTCTACACATCTAGATTACACTAATTTCTATGAGGATAATTTTGACAATGAGTAGTATGAGAATATCAATGATTATGTACATGCCAATGCTCATGATCCACCACATGTGAGTACTGATCCACTTCCACCTATTATTGATAATGATGTTGTCATCAACAAAGATTTGATTATCCATAGTTTTAGAGAGAGACTTAGGGAAAAGCCTTGAGATCATGCCATTATCTTAAAATATATCATTGAAATTAAAAAATCTAAGCAAGTTGAGTCTTACATACCTTTATAACAACTAGTTACAATTGACATTATGGGTGCAACTATGTCTCAACAACCCCTTATAGCATCCCAACCTTCATATGTGGAACCACCAATTACAACTAGTACATCTTTGCCTCCTAATGTGGCTACCCTTGTGCAAGAGATAAAATCTCTTCAATCCAAGGTGATACATCTTGATCAAGGTACCTCTATACCAACATAGGATTTGGACTCTTTTTCTCTACTTCATACACAATTGGCATGATATATTTCTTCTACGCCCTTGCCACTAGGTTTTATTCAACCCAAGATCACTCTATATGATGGCAATGGTGATCTAGAGACACACTTGGGATATTTTCACACAGTATGCTTAGACTATGTGCCAAATGATTGGTTACTAACCAAGTTATTTCTACAAAGTTTACAGGATTATGCTCTATAATTGTTCTATAGTCTATCAAATCAGTCATTCAAAGCATTCAATCTTTTAACTAACATGTTCCTAGCTCATTTTAGTATTTACAAGACTTCTTATACCCAAGTTATATAATAGAAACAAAAGACAAATGAGCATCTCATAGATTATGTTCTTAGATATAAGACTATATTGGCTAAAATGACTAGCCCCATGGCTGATCAAGACTTACAAGATATCTTCAAATAGAGTCTTTTGTCAGCTTTGCTTGAGTCAATAATATTCAAAAAGTTTTCTTCCTTCACTAAGTTATGTCATACACTAAATGAAATGGAAGTAAAATTACTTTCAATGGGCAAACTTAAGTACACTATCATATCAAAAACAACAAACAAGAGTAATATTAAAGTCCTATACAAATTAAAGGTTAATGATAACAAAAGTCAAAATCAACCTATAGTTAATGTGGCTTTAGAGCTCCCTTAGTAAGTGTTTTTAGCAATGCCTCCCAAATGAGCCTTTACTAATCTACTAGTATCTCCAACTAGAGTCTTATAGTAGCTATTGGAATGCAATATCATATCTCTCCCTCTTATTTGGTAAGTTGATACAATAAAGCCTCTTTGGCATGGATATGATTAGAATGCATTTTGTGATTTTCACATGGAACTAAGCCACACAAAAAATAGATGCATTAGTTTGTGACACAAGATACAAGACTTAATAGATGGAAACCTTATTGATCTTAGCACTCTAATTGAGCCTCTTAAGGCAAAACAAACATAAGACAAGGCTCTAAAATTTTTCTTAGATCCTTTCCCATAGCATTATAAATAGGAGATAGAGGGCATATCAGGTATTCACCATGCATATCATGCACACCATCCACCATCTACATATTAGGTACCTTCAGTTGAGTCACATCCTTTGAGAAACATGATTGGTGTGTATAATTCTAGAGTTCTAGCTAGACCTTCAATATCCTTTTTAGAGTAAGAGATAGTTGAGGATGATTCAGATTATTATGCACTCTTTATCATAGACTACATGAATCACCATCCCATTCATATTGTTATCATAGATAATATATCTAGTGTGAATATGTACATTATGACATTACTTCAGCATTTGGGATATTCATAGCAGGATATCACCCTGATGGACACAATTATCAATGGATTTAGTGGGCACATATAGAGTTCATTGGGTGAGATTGTACTTCCTCTATATGTTGGTTCAACACACATGGCCACACCATTTACTATATTTCCTAGAGTAGTAGTCTTTGACATCTTGCTTGGTTGACCATGGATTCAAAAAGTTCATGCAGTACCTTTCATAGTTCATATATGCATGAAATATATTCATGATAATCAAGTTGTTATAATTTCTGGAGTTCCATATGAATTACCACTCCCCACTTCAAAGCCATTTCCTATTCTATAGTCACTAGTTTCATCTCCTCCACCAATTATAGTTCTTCCTCTAGTTAATATTTAGACATAGTTGAGGCCTCCCTCACTAGTATAGAAAGTTCATACACTTCTATGGAGGCCTCTCTTAGAGTGACCACTACATCAAAAATAGTTTTAGGACTTTAGATAGTTTCTATATACAATATTCACACCCATGGTAGTATCATTAAGGTCTCATGACTCTACACATAAAGCATATTTTTAGAGAGATTCTTCTACTGCCATATAGGTCATTAAGAGCCCCATAGTTGCATCCACTTCTCAAAGTTATGGGGGGACCCCATAGTTAGTTTTCACTATAGAGATTTTAGAGAACTTAAAACATACATAGCTTTCAGATTCAAATTTTCATCCCTTTCATAGTGATTCATGATCATGCATGATCCCTCTCCTTGATACAATACTCCATGATAGGGAGTCTCTTATGAGACTCATCGGTTAGTATCATTTCTCCTCGGCTTACTTATACATAGTTTCTTAGCTTGATTTTACATAATTTCTCGTCTTACTTGTACATAGTTTCTTTTTACTTACTTGTACATTGTAACATTTAAAAATACCAAAAATAATATAACATGTCAAAATACAAAAACATTCAAATAACTCAAAACACCAAAAATACTTTTTAATTGCATGAATTATCCATGTTTTAAATTTTTACTACCATGCTAGACTTACATTTTGTTTTTATTCCTATTTTTTATTAATTTATCTAAATTACCATGACTCACTTGATCTTATTTTAGTGTGTGTAGTGACACCTAGATCCTTGATTGCTTCACTCTACCCATAGAGGGGGCAACCTACTTTTATATTCAAGACATACATCAACATAAATACCCACCAAGGGAATATTATACTTGACTACACCATCCAAGTTATGTCATTAATACACCACACACTCTAGTTATTATATTGATTTACATAACTTACTAGCTTACATAGATTATTTTATCGATACTCACTAGTATATAGCACTTGTGTCTTTCTTAGCATCTACCTAGTCTTGTGCTACATGTTTTACATACTTGCACTTCTTGCTTTGATTAGTTAGATATGATAGTATTTACAACATTTACATGTCTTCCTTTATTAATTTGAGTAGGTATATGTGATTTCATTTCTCAATTCCTATTTTGTTACTTGTGTGTGCCTTAGGACATTTTCCAATGTCCTTTACTTATACTCTTGTATGTGATTGTGGCCCTCATGCCAATCTTGCTTGTGTGTAATTATATGTGTGTATGGGTATTTGAAAATGACATGTATGCTTTATTTCCTAGTCTAAGTGACATGTTCCCATGTCCCTTATTTTCTTGGCCCTTGGCCTCTTTTTTATGCTTCTTGCCTTGCATGCTTATTTCCTTCTCAGTTATTTACAATTTCATGATCCACATCATGCATTATCTTGCCTTCTTGGATGCCATGATTAAAATCATGCTCCATTCCTCCTTGAAAACTAAAAACTAACAATTAACTAGATATCCAATTTTATTTCAATATACTACACATGTTATTACATTGTTACAACTATCTAGGCATACCCTTGTTGATCTAACAATCTCTTATACAAAATATGCTATATCTTGAGACATCTTTTAGATTATCATGTATTTAATAGCATAAGACACTTATAGGGATATTTATTTTGATGTAAATAATTTTAGAGTCTTCATTCCTACCCTTAGAAGAGGGTACAATAAACAAGGGTTTTGTCATAGAGATCAGAGCCTTCTACCACTCAAAATTTAGTTTTTAGAACACTCAAAATAGCAATTAGTTTTAAAAACATGTAGAATAGACCAAAAAAATAGTGAAAAATATATAAATGTTATTAGAAATAGTAAAGGACAAGAGTGCCAAAATTGGAAAATAGCATCGGACACTAAAGTGTCCACTTTTTGGTGCTCCTGTCTAGATAGCCAAAAACCCAAAACTTTTAGAAACAGATAGAAAGGTAAGGTAAATTATAGTTTGTCAGATATAGTTTAACTTAGATTGGGTAATTTAAGTATAGTTTTACTTATATTTTATATATATATATATATATAGGCATCATGCTTGGCATGATGCCTCTCACTTCTAGTTTTGGATTGGGTAGTTGGTACAACTTATAAATCAGAATCTATGTCATAGACATTGTTGATTAGGGGTAATGTGCATGGCACATATACCTTATTTTCTTTCCAATTATTTATATTACCTAGGTATTCTCAGTAGTTGCATACCTTATTCCATCTATAGGTGGTTGGCATCATTTCAAAGTGGTTTTCATATAAGCCTAGTTCTCAGTTTTGAAGTGGCTTTTATGCAAGCCTAATCTTCACATTTTGGAATTGTCAAGATTGGCCTAGTTCTTAATAAACATGTGACTATCCATGCCACATTTTTAGATTATAGAACATTCATAGGCTTCATGATCCATATCATATGACATACATTTATACTGGTATCAGTTCATAGCTTCACTTAGTGGGCAACTATGGAGCCAAAGGACTAGTTAACCTTTGTATTCTTGAGACACCTACTTAAAGGATATAGAGGTAGTTCAAACATTGATTAAAACATGCATGATCACATAGATTCACTACATATTGGGTGATGATGAAGCCAAAGGGATAGCCTTTGTATTCTTGAGCCTTATTTGGGGAATTGAGCACTCAACTCCGTTCATGATATTACTTTTGGTATAGTACATACCCAGCATCACTCAGCATCACAATAGGTTTTGTATTGGTTCATGTACCCAATCAAGTGTATTCATTCCTTTCTCTTCCTCTTTATTTTACCTATCCTTTTTATGTTCTTATTTTAGACATAACATGTCTAGTAAGAACTAATCTACTCATTTATTTATTTTTTATATTTACACTTCACACTATGCTCTCTCTATGCACACTTAGCATCACACATCTTCATGAGATTCACCCTTATAGGTAATTTTAGGTACACTTTCTATTTTTCCTTTATCCTAGTATTTCACTTTATTGCATCACTAGAATAAAGGGGGGCAAATGTAGTCATATAAAATTTCCAAATTAGTAGTTTGAGTGTGGCTTATGACACCCCATCCAAAGGTCCTTTTTGCATGCTCTTGTGACCCTTATAGACACCTTTTTTCTCATTACCAGTCATCCAAAAATTTATAAACCCTAATTCCACTTTAGCTAGATAGTATTTCCTATATCAATACTATTCCCCTAGGTCTTGAGCTTATAGGATAGGAGTGTTTAATTTGGACTATAGCTCCAGACCTCAAAGTGTCCCATTTTTATCACTCTTGTCCATTTACACTTTGAGCCCCAATGGTCATTTTCATTTGGTCCTTATCCTTAATTAGGTTAGATAAGCATGACTACATCTAACCCATGACTAATATTTCCCTATAAAATCCCACTCAAATCTCATTTATAAATGAGGTGACCAAACTTAAAAATTAAGCAAGAATATAAATAAAGCAGTAAGGCAAACTTCCCTATTTTCTACATATAATCACCCAACATAGCTGCAAACATACTCAAACCCTCATACCAGTCTCTAACCACCTCAAACACTATCAAATTATCATTTTAATCTATATTACACTAATATACAAAGTACATTAGGTGGGATAACTACATATGGCTTGATCCCTCTTCAAAGTATTGCTATGTAGTAGTGTCCCACATAAGGGGTGTGGATTGCAAATTCAATTAATCTTACACACTAACCCCTCCTCTTTCTCAAGTAACTCAAAATATCATTTTATCAAGCATGATAGAAGATTAGGATTTAAAGACAAAATTAGCTCTACATTGAGTTTTGTTGACAATCAATGCTTGATTTTTCATAGACAGACTCATATAGGCACAATGCAACTACCCATAAATTTTCAAGTCTTTATGATCAATTTTGATAATAGTGGAAAGAATGGATAGTAGCATCAGACACTAAAACATCCACTTTTATAACTCTTATCCTTTCACTGAATGAAAGCTATATTTAGGTTTATGACACTTTCCCAGTCCTACACAACCATTTTTAGCCTTTGTATCAACCATTTTAATCTATTTCTAGCTTAGTTATATTTATTCCTATTTATTTCTATTTTTAGAAAGGTGAAAAAGATAAATAATTATATAAATCAAGACTATAATTATTTATATATTTTATACTAATTTATTAATCTAGCCCTTAACTAAAATAAGAAAAAAACTCCATTATTCCCAAAACAGTTAAATAAAAAAGCATGAAAAGCTACTCTAATATGTACAATATTATACAATGGCTATAAAGCCTTTTAACAGTAAGATTTCAAATGAATGCCATTGATTGGGATGGGTAATACCTCTCCATCTAGCTAGGCAAGATGAAAAGCATTATGGTGTTTGCATAATAAAGATCACTCCACAAGATGTCAAAATGGTATGGTTACCTAGATTGGCCTTATTCACATCCCACTTGAGGACTAAATCCCCTTCTTTGAAGTCCCTTGATATAACTCTCTTATCAAAGTTTTTATTGACCTGAGCTTGATGTGACTATAATGCATTTACTATAAGTTCCCTAGTTTCTTCAAACTCCATGAGCTCTACCATCTTCATGCTCATAAGTTCACTTTCCATCAACTCAAGCTAATGGGCTAACTCTAAGGCTAGTAACTCAAGAGAGATGGGAAATTTGGCTTCCTTCCATATACAAGAACATATGGAGAATTACCAATGGTAAATTTGGGAGTCACTCTATCAACCCATAAGGTTGTCCTTAGATTTGTGTGCCACACTCTTTGATTATCTCACATAATCTTTTTGATGATCCTCATCAAGTTTTTATTTATTGACTCTACAATTCCATTACCTTAGGGATAGTAATTGGAGGATGTGCTTAGGTATATGCCTAGATGAAGTCCCATTTACTTGTCTTCATGCTAATAAATTCTAAGGCATTATTATAAATTATTGTTTCTAGTACACTAAACTTGGTTACTATGCTATCATAAAAATCCAACATTATTATTTCATTGGCTTTTTTAAGGGTAATTGCTTCCACCCACCTAGTGAAGTAGTCAATAGCAGTTAGTACCCACTTGTGTCCTTCACTAGAAGGTAGATTGATCATTCTTATGAAGTCAAACCCCCATTTCATGAAGTCTTGTTCCACCTAGATTAGGTTGAGAGGAAAGGCTACCAATATTTATTTCCCTACAAATAGAGAACACTTTTGGCTTTTCCTTACTCATGCATAGTCATAATTAAAGAGGATGGGGTATAAATAACCATCTCTCATCACTTTTTCTATTGTAGTTCTTAGAGAAAAATGGCTTCTTGTAGGTCCATCATGAAATTGCTCTAAAAGCCTCGGAACTTGGTCATCATCTATGCATCTAGGAAACACTCCACTAAGGTATTTTCTAAATAAAATTTCATCAACCAATTCATATGGTATGGAATAAATTATAAAATACCTTATGTTTAATTTATCCATGTTGTATGGGCACTCACCTATCATCAAGAAATATGACATATCCTGGAGCCAACTAGTGTGAAGTGGAGGTGCATCTGCATGTGAGTTGTCTTAAGTCACTAAGATAACTTATTTATCTTCTTAGAGGTCATCAACCATATACTCACACAAGCCTTTTCCTATTACTAGATTAGTGACCTTAATCTCCATGTCATACTCCATGACCTTTGTAATCCAGCTAGCTCTCTTTTCATTTAAGTCTTTATTGAGGAGGAATTCGCTCACTCTAGGATGAGACACCATAAGATGGATCATGCTATTAGATATCATTGGCCTAAAATTTTTGAGGCTTATTATATCTTCAAGGACTTGATTTTCCATAAAAGTATATCTTACCTCATATCCTTCAAGCCCTTGACTGAAAAAATAAATGGGTTGCTCTAGTTCTTCAATATTCTTCTGCATCAACATAAATAAAATATTTTCAACATTTGAAAAGGCATAACATGAAATCCCTTAATAAATCAAGATTTATGAGTGTGGGTACCTAGGTAATGTCTTTCTTAATAGCCTACAATGTTAATTTACCTTCATTTGACCAAGAGAAAACTTGGCTTTTCTTTAACATGGTAGTGATGGGTATGACCAAATTTACAAAACTTGGTATAAGCCTTCTCACAAAATTTATCTTCCCAAGGAAACTCTGGAGTCCTTTCTTATGCTTGGGTAAAGATAATACCAAGATAGCACTTATTCTATTAGGATCGATTGTTAATAATTGCTTTGGATAATGTGACCCAAGAATTTGCCTTCATAAACAATAAACACACACTTATTTTGATTCAAAGAGATTTTATATTCCATACATATTTCAAAGATCAATCTTAGGTGATCCATGTGCTCACTAGCCTTCTTGGAGAAAACTATTATGTCATACAAGTAGACAAGCACCATCTAATTTAGCAATCTTTGGAAAGCCATATATATTGCTCTTTAAAAAGTTACCCCAAAATTTTAACAAGCCAAAAGGCATCTTTTGATAGGTATATGTGCCCCACTTTGTGGTGAAGGTAGTCTTGTATTAGTCTACTCCTCTTACCATCACTTGGTTGTAACCGAATACCCATCTAAGAGAGAGAAGAATTCTAAACTAGCAACTATTTGAAAAATTTACTCCATGGATGGTAAAGGGTAATGATATTTAAAGGAGACCTTTTTTAGATTCTTTGAAATCCACATACAATCTGATCTCCCCATTCTTATTCTTTATAGGCACAAAATTGGCTACCCATAAGGAGTGCTAGATGGGAAAGATAATGTTATATTCAATCAATTTGGTTGGTTCTTTCCTCATAATCTCTTCTATTTTGGGGTTAATAGGCTTTTACTTCTGCCTTACTATCTGTACACAAGCCATCAAAGAACTATTTCCATAAACCACTAGGATCTCCCTCAAGCCTAATGAGGGATAAGATGGACTCAATCTCTTCATGTGAGAAATAGACACCCATGGCTCTTTATTTAACACTTTATAAAGGGTTGATTAGTTAATTGTCACTCTATAATTCATCTAAGAACATATCAGTTATGTCCTCAGAGGTGAGCATCTAATTCTTGATCAACAAGGTGTTTATCCTCATTTAGGATGATATAGTTTATGTTTGAGATATCTAACTCATAAGGTTCTATGTGAAATTGTGTAATAGGCTCATATTTTATTGACACCTTAGTCCCATACCTTATTTTAAAAGACATGTAATACCAATCTGCTACTAGATAACCTCCAATTTTGGTCGTAAAGTCTAGATAAAAATAAAGCTAAATAAGGAAGCACATCTAGAATCAATACATCTTGAGCCATAGAGACACTAAGACAAGCATGTAGGGTCAAGTTCAGACCTTTGATAATTCCATCTAGTTTGGTGTAAGATACATCAATTTGTAAAATTCCCTTAGATTTGGGTTCATACTTCAAACCAAGCTTATATGTTATTGACTTTGGCATCACTGAAGTATTCACTCCACTATCTACCATGCAATTATGTACTAAGGAGTCACTAATGATTATATAAATATATAAGGGAAGAGGTTAGACAACCTTATTTGATTTCCATTCATTAGGTCCTTTGGTTGCATTGGTGAGAACCATGTTCTCCTTGCTTGGTGGCTTGCCAGAAACATTATTTTTTGACAAACCTTCTTGAAGTATGTCCACCTAACCTAGCATGGAAAGTACATCCCACATTGGCATAATCACATTATATTTCTTCATTTGTTCAACAATATTGATGGGGGAACCACAATTTTTTTCTTGTGGTCTGGGAGCCACAACTATATTTTAAACTTGTGAGTTTTTGGAGATAAATAAATTCCCTTAATTTTGATTCTTTGGGATTATTAGAACTTTTGGAGTAATAGGAAACTTTGAGGTAGCAATAAGCTCACTTGGATTTGATAGTAATGGAGTGATAGTAGGAGACTCTTTGGTTTCTTCCTAGCTACTCTCCATATATCTTATTTTAAACCTTGTATTATATTCCATTGGGATGTATGCTTGGCTAGAACTAGCCTACTAATTAGATGCATAACATTCCTCTTGCTCATAGTTTACCATCTTAGCACCCAACTAGTTTTCCCCTTCATTAGACCCTTGGCCTTATGGAGGATCTTCTAGTTTTGTCATCATATTTACCTCTACACTTTGAGATATAAGAGCTTTATTTTACCCATAGTTATCACCTTGATGCCATTACTCATTAAAAGCCTGATTGAACTCAATTTTTGTGATAATGGATTGACTAAAAGACTGATTCCAAAGTAGAGTACCTTCAACTTCTTAGGAAATATTATTTTGAGTAGGGATAAAAGTACTAGAGGTGTTTATAGTATTTAGGTTAAAATTTCTTTGCCTGGCATAGTTAGGCTACCCTCATCCTTGACCTTGACCTTGGACTTGGAAATTTCCTTTGTAGGGTGGCCTATTTGCTTGATAAGATTACTATTGAGGCTAATATTATGCTTGATAAGGCTTGTTGAATTGGGCTTGTTGTCTCTTCACATTTACTAATTAATTTCCCAAGGATTGAAACATGTTCCTAAGCTCTTGAAAATTCTTATGTTCTTGGGAATCACTAAATTGGCTAGTAGAATCCTTTTCTTTCTTTGGTATAGGTATAGTAGTAATTATTGGCATAAGAGGAATGATAACAAGGGGAGGGATAAAAATAGGATGTGGCTGGATATCAAGTAACAAAGGCATTAGTGGTCTAGGTGTAAGCTTTCCAGCTTGTACTAGATAATTATCTACTCTAATTTCCACCTCATAAGCATTTAGAAGTGTGTTTCCTCCCATAGACTAGATCATTACTGCTATGTCACTGTTAATAGATTTTAAATAATAAAGGAAGGCATAGTTAGGGGTAGTTTTGAAAGAGACTAGAATTATGTCCCATGTATTTTGGAATATTGTGTTGAAATTCTACATAGCCTTAAGATCCTTCTTGATTGTGGTTAGTTTTTCTGCAAGTGATCATTCTTCAAATATTTTTCACAAGGCATCTCCTAAATGATCCCATGATGTGATAGAATTATAATCCAAGATTTTTATACTAGTCTAATACTTTACCTTTGAAAGAGATGGCCAATAACCTAATGGGCACATTTTCCTCATTTACATTATGAATATTGCAAAAATTAGCTACATCCATGAGGTATTTAGAAGGGGTTGTAGATTGGTCTCTAATGAAATAGGGGACACTTTTAAGAGTTGTTATTGGAATAAGATGATATTATTGGAGGTCCAATGGGCTTTGATGATTAAAATCCACAAATGGGAAAGCTCTAGGGACTTCTATGGATATGAAAGGATTCAACCAAGATCTTCTTGCAAAGGTAGGCTTTGAAAGTGGTCTAGGAACAAATCTCCCTTTGTATGGATGTGTATTTGAAAATATTAACCTTTTGACAAAATTTAAAGGTAATTCAACAAATTTAAAAGGAATACCTCTAGAAGTTGATCTTGTAGTCATCTTTGGCATGAAAACAAAAAGTTTCTCTACTACCAAATTGATTTGGAGTCACCAAATACTATTCATGAAAGCTATAATTGCTTGTAAATTGATCAAACCAACATCAAACTTGATCAAATATCCCTTGAAATGTGGTCCCACTAGGCATACTAGAAAGTATTATGGCATAAAATTATACCCTTGTGGATAATTTCTTTAGGATCCTCTAATTCTAGCCATAATATTGGGACAACCTCAATTATAAGTATCCTATGGTGAAGTTGAACCTTCGAAGAAATCCAGATTATTCTTGATGGATAAACTAAACTAATGTTACTACTTGGAAAAGGGTTAGAAAAAGGGAAAAGGGATCCTAATAAATATGATAAGGTGATGCACCAACTTGAATAGACACTCACATAAGCTTAAAATGACACTAGATCAGCATAAGATGATAATAGCTCACATGACCTCATAAACTAGCTAATTGCATAAGTATTTCATGAACTAGGATTACAAAGCAATCAAAGAGATATAGAGGAATTTTTAGATTCACACTAAACATTTATTAATTAAAATAACATCATAAATCCAAACTTGCAAATAGCTTTAAAACACCTTAGTAGAGGTAAGTATAAGGACTATGGCTATGGAAGAATCTCCTTACAAGGATATCATGCACAAGCATACTAAACACTAATCAAAGACAAGAAATAGGTAAAATATTTATCTTATTGCATTGAAAGGTAGTTCTTACAAATTTTTGATAGGGTTTAGCCTTGTCAAATGAGAGTATCCTTGCTCTTCTATAATTAGAGAGTCTAAAATTTGAGAGAAAGTTACCATGTGAAAGAAAATGGGAAATATAAGAGAAAAAGGTATAAGAGAGAGAGGGATTACATCAATGATAAATGAACTTCCACTCCTTTTAATGAATGTTCCACTATATTTTGATCTAATCAAGGCTAATATATCATAGACAATAACCTTCATTTGTCCTAATATATTTCAATCCTTCTCATTGGTTGAAAACCATGATATAAGATAAGAACTTATCTAAGGATGATGAGTCATGGTCTATTAGGAAAGTAAATTCTTTGAAAAACCCTAAAATGCATTTAATGCCCCAACTAAAATATTTGACCACCACATATTCATCTTGGAACTCCACATCATCTTCCAATTGGCCTATTTATAGAGGTAAGATCCTTAGATATATGGATCTAACAGAGCCATGATTATGTTTATCTTGAGTTATTGTAGGTACCTTCTTGTCAACGATATGATTATATTAAAGCAAGACAACACACTCTTCCATACCTCATTTATATCTACCTATACTCCAAACCCTGAACATAGGTTTACTATATATGAAAACCAACCCCATTTATTGGTTTTCTTATGGTCTTAAAATCAAGGAAGCTTCACTAGATGTTTGATCTCATTCTGATAGATATTCACCAACCTTTGATTTTTATTAGGTCTAAAACACCTATTCCACCTTTATAGAGCTTTAATGTTAACACTCAAATCAAGAATATCAATTTTTGTTCATTTTAGATCATCTATGATTTTATTTTATGCATTTACATGCTTGAGTAGCTTAGATCCTTTGATCTAACATGTTTAATTCTACTTTTGACATGTGACTTCATATTATGTCTTTTGGGGCCTAATAAACTCTATTTGTCAATGTCCTCAACATTCTCCTAGATTTAACCTCTTGTTCATTGTTGATCCTTAAACTTGGCTTAGCTTATGAAACTTGTCAATCATGTATGCCTCCTATGGACCCATCATGTTAGTTCATGTGAAAAAATGTGCTTATGCCACATGGTGACCTCATGTGTATTTTGAGGTCATTGACCTTTTGAATTTGGTCTATACCATCGATCTATTTCTACATGGCTGAATGTGCATCATTAGTTTTCTCTTCACCATGTTTGTGACACTTGTCACCACCATGTTTATCCCCAAAATCATCTAACTTGTTGACTTTGAGCTCACCATTGATCTACCTTTTCATGATTTAATGTGCACCACTTGATCTACTTGGACCCACAAAGTTTGAGCTCACCCACATGTTGTTAGATATTTGATTTGTTGTTAAGATATTATCACTTTGTGGTCTCACATGAAACCTCAAGATAATTTGAAATATTTTAATTTAAATGGCTAGTTCCTATGGCTTTAACTTGACATCCTCACACACATCTTACTCTACTAGTTCAACTTTGAAGGCTTATATCTTGAGATAGAAAATTTGTCAAGATACCCAATTTGTAGGAGATGACCTTAGCACTAAAATGCATCATGTCCATGTGATCCTTTGGCTTGAGAGGCTTTTTGAGCATACTTATAAAATAGATAACTGGTTTGACCTATTTATTCTACATGATGTGCTATGATGGTTTGGCCCTTTAGGCTTATGCTAGAATTTTTGTTTGATCTTTCAAGGCTCTAATACATTTTTGAGACTTAGTGTAGACATGATTTATGTTCCTAAACTACTTAAACATCATGGAGACCTTTTGGATCCTTTACCTATAATCCTATGCTTTCTTATCATAAGATCATAAAATTACACTTTAAGCTTGCTTAAAGTGTTTCAAAAGATTTTAAAATGATATGATATCTTATGTTTTCACAATTGGACCACTCATTCCATCTATAACTCTAATAATCTTCCCACTCCACACTAGAACCTTTAGAATATTGCATTACATTTATGCAAATTTTTGTATGGGGGATAAAATTGGCCAACAATCACTACACCACACATGGAAAGGGTGTGAGAGGTTTAGCATACATAAAATTCATTTTATGACCAAGAAATCTTCATGAATTCCATTATTGACAGATGAGGTCCTTATAGATATAGGTGTTGAGGTCAACATCTTGACCAAGAATTCTTGGGAGAAGATGGGTAGGAAAACCTTAAGGCCTTCCCCTCATATAATTTTCATGGCCAATAAGACCTAGGCATAGGTCTTCAAAATTCTAAAGATTGAAGTTATAGATATCATGTGCATTGAATTCGATGATGACTTCAAGGTGACCGAGTTAGCAAAATAGGATAACTATCTAGTGCTTTTAGGAAGGCCATGGTGTTATCCAAACAACACATATATGTAATTTAAGAGGTGCTACATGAATTTTGAAAATGGTAAGGAAAGGGTAGTTATACCCCTCTCAAATAACCAAAGACCCCCCTATGTTGAGAGTGTGGACCTCAAGAATGAGATCAACCACATATATAACATCATGGAACAAGGCACCAATAATCCAAACCCTTATGATCAAGGAGTCCTCTCCTAAGAAGATGAAAAATCAACCTTATAAATTACCAATGTTGCTTGCAATTGATAGATTGAGGAAGTGCATGAGACAACTGGTTAAATATGTCATTTGGTGAATGTAAAGAAACCAAAACTAGTAAAGATAGGTTAGGTCTAAATTAATCACACTTCGATAAGATGGGTCCCTTGTGCTAAGAAGAAGGGGAAAAGAGTGTTTTTCCTAAGTAAAGGTAAACTTATAGTGCTCCTAAAATATGAAGGGAGCAATCCAGTAGAAGAGTATGTTTGTAACGTTAAATCCTACATCCCAAAATAGGTAGATATAATGGGTGCACTAGTATATAAATTGAAGAGCATTGCCACTCATTGGTGGGTAGAAAAAAGGCCTATCTTACCAACTTGGAAAGATGTGAAGGTAGACATTTACACTATATTTGGAAAGAGTAATGAGGACTTGAACATCTCTACCTACTCTGGCAACTCTAACCCTATAGTACTTGTGTGCTTATACAAAAAAAATGGACTATTTAGAGCAAGAATGCCCTAAGGAATCTATGGGTGCATACATTCTATAAGACCTTGAATACATGGGCACAAGCATGGTGCATCATCAATGAGATGCACCATGATACAACTAACTAGGATACACTTAAGGAATGGTTTGTTCATACCTTCTCCTTTTTTCATAAAAACTTGAACTAATTGAGCCACTACAACTTGTTCAAAGGTTGATGTTTGAAGACATATAATATTGGAGGAGTGCCTAAAATACATGTTCAATTAAAATGAATTTGTGATCTTGACCTTCTTTGAATAGAAAATCCTCAACAGTGACTCTAGTGATGAGGATGATGAGACATGGAAGGCACACAACTAGAAAAAATTGATAGGAAAAAGGAATTCAGTGCACCAAGTTGAGGATAACACCCTAGCCAAAGAAGACCCTACCCACCTTTGGATAAAGACAAATGAGGGCAGCTAACAAGTTAAGGATTATCATCAAGAGAATAATTAAACCTACTGTGTGCTACTAAAAACCACCAAGGTAGATATCAGCTCAGAAGGGGAACCAAAAATTACTACTCTAAGTGCATATTGGTTTGACACAGAGTTGGTCCAAATTGTTGATCTCATGAAGTAATTTCAATACTTGTTCCCTCAGAACTATAGATACATGAAGGACACACACCCATATATCAAGAAGATGAGCATCAAGCTAGTTGATGGTGCAATAATTATCAAGAAGTGACCTTATAAGATGAATCATGATCTTCATGTGAAGGTTAAAATAGAGATTGATAGTATGCTATCCATAGACATCATCTATCTTATGTAATAATTTGAATGGGTTAGCCCCATGGTCATCAACATCAATATGGATGGGTGTATCCAAATTTGTATTGATTATAGATTATTGAACACTACTTGCATGGCTAACCCATTTCTAACTCCGTTCATCAACTAAGTCATAGATGGCACTACAAGTTGAGATATATACTTTCACTTATGGGTTGTAAATATACCATCAACTTTATATCAAGGAGGAGGATAAGCCCAAAACTACCTTTGTGACATAATGGGGTTATTTCACATACAACATCATGTCTTTTGGACTCAAGAATGTGCTATTCATATTCTCTTAATTGATGATCACCACTTTTAAGGACTTCATTCACAAGTTCCTCCAAGTGTTTTTAGATGATTGTACTGTGTATGGATTAGTGAAAGATCACTATGATAACTTATGTTTGATGTTTGAGCGGTACAAGAAACTAAAAATTTCTATGAACCTCAAGAAGTGTGTCTTCGTGATGCTATTTAGAGCTTTACTCAGACACATCATCTAAAAAGATGCTCTGCTCATTGATCTTACAAATATCACAATCATTCTTCATCTCTAGATCCCTTCGATGTAGAAATATATTCATGCAATTATTGTAAATTGTGATTACTATAGGAAGTTCATAAGGAACTATGTAAATATTGTGGTACCACTATAAGAGATCTTTCACAAGGTTAGCCCATTCTATTGGGGCACAACATAAGAAAATGCATTTAAGAAACTAAATCTCAAAATAGAAAGTGCATCAATGCTATAATTTCCCAACTAGAAGACTCCATTCCTCATCCATGTCGATGCATCTAGTTCTATACTTGGTGTCATTCTTAAACATAACTAGGTGAAGGTAAAATGGACCATCCTATTTTGTTCATAGTATAAAATTGACCAAGGCACAATAGAACTACACCAAAACTGAGAATGAGGTACTTACCATGGTCTAAGCCTTGTATAAGTTTAGAAAATACTTTTTGGTGCCCCCTTCATCTTATTCATTGATCACAAGGTGCTTAAGTAATGAGTGAACAAGCCCATTATCCATGGGCAGATTTTTAGATGGATAGTTTTATTTCAATAGTTATAATTTTATATCATATTAAAACTTAGAAAACAAAACTCAAGCCCAAACCATCTATCCCAAATCAACTCTAGTGATGTGGTAGCACATATTGAAGATGAAATGCCTAACATGAAAATTTACAAGGTTCAATGCATCCTCAAGAACTTGGCAAAAATCACCACATTCCTAAAATTTCAAGTTGTGCCCCAGACTCTGATAAAAAAATCAAAAAAAGAAGCTTGCAATTTATGTCACCCCTTTTCAAATCATTAGATAGGAACTTTTCAAGTTTATCTGAGATGAGGTCCTATGTTGATTTGTCCTAAAGTATGAATGGAACTCATTCTTGTAAGAAGCACATGAGGGGATTGTTGTAGGCCATTGTGTTGGAGATGTTATGGCATGCAAGGTTATACATTAGGCTTGCAATGGCCAACCCTATTCCAATATGCAAAAGATTGTGTAAATACATGTGACATCTACCAGCATATAGGAAAACCAAACCACTAGGATGAGATTCCTTTCATTCCCATTCTTTCCAAAGTGTTATTTGAAAAATGAGCCATTGACTTTGTTGGGCCAATTACTCCTAATATGAGGTGCATAATATATTCTCATAGCCACAGATTAATTTACCAAGTGGTCTAAAGTATCACTAACCAAATATGATATAGGTTTCCATAACCATAAGGTTTATATTGGATAACATCATCTATCACTATGGGTTCCTATTTAGATTGACTAACAACCATGGCACGTACTTCATCAATAAAAATGTGCACATCTTGTTGGCTAAATACATGGTTTCACACCATAAGCCAACACCTTATCATCCCCAATCAAATGAAACCAATGAGCAATTCAAAAATATATTGGGAATGTGTCTTACAAAGATATTTTGTGTTGGTCGCAAGGATTGGGATGATTGTGTGTCAGTAGTATAGTGGGCCTATCACACTACATATAAGTACCTAAATAAGGCTACACCATTTCATATGGTATTTGGCACAAACATAATTTTACTGATGGAATTAATAATTCCTATTGGTAATTTGGCCTATCAAGGACAAATACCAACCCCTACAATTTAAAACGTTTCCTGGTCTTGTCAATGACCCTCTGTAAGCTAGTCAAATAGGCTTATTTTGGCCTAAAAGAGAATTTTTTGACCTATAAAGCAAGATGGAAAATTAAGATTTATTTTATGACATGTTAGAAGATGTTTTAGTATATGGAAAAGAAATGGAGAAGTCATTTTTAGTCCAAGGAGAAAATTCAAATTTTGGAGTTCTAGACACCTTTCCAAGCCACTTGTTCAGATGCTCATATCTTTCACCATGTGACGAGTTTGGAAAAAATATATTATCATTATTTTATTACCCTTATGTAATTAAAATAAAAAATAATTGAGTTTGGTTTAGGGTTTGTGATTTATGATCAATTGTTAAGAGCATAGGCAGCTTAGAATGCAAGCAAAACCCCTTAGGTAGATTTTCTCCACAATAAATTTTCATGTATTTTACATGGGAACCCAATTTTTTATTATATTTTTAATGGGTCAGTATAATATGCATTAATGTCAAGAAGTTTGGATTTGGAGGTTGTGCTTCATGAACCATCAGTAATAAGATTCAGCTCTAAAACCCTATAAAACCTTGATAGTGACTAGTTTTGAGAAAAGTGGATTTTCTTGCCATAAAAACACCATTTATTAACCTAAAACATTTTAAAACATCAATTAAACTTATTGATGATTCCATAAATGTAATTTTTTTGTATGGATATATACAAATCATGTCATAAAACAATTTTGGAGAAGAAAATATGTAAAATGAGGTACAAGGTAATTTACATGAAACCAATTCAAGGAGGTTAAATCCTAAGACTTTTTCTTCATCATAAAATTTTCATATGGTCAAAAATATTCCTATAATTACCCCAATCATCTCCTTCAAAATGGCTAGTCTACAGAAAAATGGAGCAAAATGGACCTAGTCAACCCTATTGACTGAATGGCAAGAGTTCATTCATCAAAATCATCTATCTCACGATGAGAGGAGTTGATTCAGGTCTAATTTCATATTTTTTTCAGATTTTCAAGTTATAAAGGATTTTCAAATGTAAGGATTAGGATATTAGGCCTAATATGCCTAATTGGTCAAACAAATAAAGTAAAGTATGGCATTGATATGCTATCAAGGGGTTAATTTTAGAGTTCCCACATGCCATATATATTTTTTAATTTGATATATCATTATTAACTCAATACACAAATTCCAATTCATGAAATTTGAGCTTAATTTGAGTTAACTAGTCCTTAAGGATCAAATCTCTTCAATTGACTAGTTTGACTAGTTTCATGCATCTCCCATGCTTTTCATGCAAGATAAGGACATTCAAGAACTTAAAATCAATTTTAAGTGATATTTATCTTCCAATTTATGGTTTTTATTTTCATTCAAGGAAGTTTGACAAGTCAAATTTGGTCCCACCACCTCCAATTCAATGCCAAAGTGAAAGCCATGCAAATTTTTGAAGACCTTGAAGAATTAAACTTTGTTTAATATTGTAAAAGGACTTTAGTCTTGAGGAATGGCATATATTTTCATGAAAATAATATTTTACAATTCCAATATGGACCCACCACCTTCATTTCTATGTCAAAGTGAAGGCCATGCAAATTTTTGAAGACTTGAAAGATTTTAAAGATTTTTTTAATATTGTAAAAGGACTTTAGTCTTGAGTTAACTCAAATAATACTAATCCTTCTCTTTTCCATGCCACATTGGCTATATTTTCCAAATTTTTATTATATATGTAGGATTTTGAAGCCATTTTTGTCATCCCTTAGGCTAGTATAGATATACTATGCATAAATTATAACTTACACCAGAATCAATAAAGAAAATATTGTTTGTAGATCATTCATGCTTGTAGTGTGTAATTCTAATTATTGATTTACATAGAATCATGATATATATCTCCTTTTGAAATTCATTTACCCACCTACCACTATGATTTCATCCTTTATAGTTCAATTAAAGATTTATAATAGAAATTGAGTTGGAGAATGTTAACATGTAGTGTCTTTAGAGACTTCCATTCAAACACCTTCATTCTGCAAGCTTCTTTCAAACCTCAATTTGAAATATTGATGTTTAAGATTGATCTAAGAGAGTTTTTTTGACAAATAAATAAATATTTATCTATGTGTTTACCTAAGTTTCATAGTTTATAGTGGATTAATAAATATTCAAGTGCATCACCATCATAGATAGGTTTCATTTTTAGTTTTCACCTTAATCTTTTCACCCCAGCATTAGTAGGTTTAGTAAATTTTGCAAAATTATAAATCAAAAGAGCTATCATAAGAAAAATATAGAGGTCTAGTCTAATTTTAGGTGTCCCACACCTTAGATCATTCTAATGTTATTCCAAGTATGAAGTACTTCTAGAGCCAAATATATCAAGCCTTCAAAACAAGGTGTTATCTAGGTTGCTAACAGTTTTGGCATGGTTGACAGAACACAAATTTAGCCATTAGAGTACATAGTTTGCATCATATTCATCTTTAAATATAATTTCTAGTAATCCTCTGGTCCTTATCTCAAGGTCAAAGGTATATTTGGGTTCATAATTTTAGTTATCTTCATGATTTTATAGGCTATGGAAACCTACAAAGAAAAATTTCATCATTATTCTCCTTCTCAACATTTCCATTATGATCCTCATGACCCATATCAACCCTACCATAATCCATATAATCCATATGATGAGTATAAAAATCTTTATCAGTAGTATGAAATCTCATACCAGTCCTATAATAACTCTCATAAATCTTGATATCCTCCTGATTAGCCTAATCAAGTCCCAAAACAATCAATCTCAAGCTTCAAACAAATGCTTTTTGGCTAGTAGAAATAGATGATAAACATAGACACTAAGAAAATATATATACAAGATATATCCAAGCATGAAAATAAAATCATGAGAGCTAATTTACATCAGGATAAAGAGGTATGTGTAACTTTTATAAGGAAAGGACATTCAAAGTTTAGTGTTGATATTCTAGATAGTGGAGGTTTAATAGTAGGCATTGAAGAGAGGTTGGTGGTTTATGAGAAACCCTAGGGTCATTGTAATCAACAATATGTTTCCATATATCTTCCTTTTTCTCTTTATGAACATCAAATCAATGTTTATCATAGCCCTCAATAGTCAAACCAAGCCTTGCCTAGATTTTCTACTTGGAAGTCTATCCAAGAGAGGTCTTAGAAAGATAAAGAAAAATGTTTTGAGAAGACTAATTTTCAGATTACATAGATCATACAAGAGCCTACATCTTCAAGTTGTTAGGAAGATATCTCCAATGATGTAGTTCATGATTTTGAGGCTAATTTATCCACAAAGATTAAACTTGAAAATTAGCATCTTCACTATTCAATGGGAGCTGCAAAGTCAACACAACAACAAATTGCTTCTTTCACACCCATGGCTACCACAAGTCCAATTCAATAAGTTCCTAAACCCAAGTTTATGACTTGGAATCAGGTATAGTAGTCCATGAAGAAAGAAGGAAATTAAGCATAAACCAAGATGTTGAAGTCAAGAGCAAGCCAGAGATCATTCAGCCTCCAGTCCTTCCTCCTCAAAGGCCCAAATCCTTTCTTTCATGTAAATCTATTTAAGAAACAATTTAGATAGAGGAGGTGATAGTTTTTTAGGATGAGAAGCCTCAAGAACAAAATCAAGTATCCATGGTAACTTATTTAGACCTTTCATATCTTATTGAATACTTTTAGGGATTAACCATGCCCCTTTTGGAGTACGATCCAATTCTTTTTTAATCAATTCAAGAAAATTAAACTGAGATGAATGAAGTTCATGAAGGTGATAAATAGGTCTTAGTTGAGAATATCATGATTAAGACACTTGCAAAAGATGAGCTTCAAGATATTCTTCATGAAGAAGATGAGATGTCATTCTCTACAAAAGATGAAGATAAAAAAAGTATGCTAGATCAATAACTTCCATATGAATCCATCAAAAAGGTATAAATATGCAATCAAAATGTTTCAAATAGTAAAATTCCAAATGAATTTCATGTCCTTTCAATTGATCATGATGAAGAGGCCTTTTGGGATGACTTGGAGAGTTTTTATACAAATATTGATAGTCCATCTCCACCTCATATGAAGATTTAAGAATGTTTTATAAAAATTATTGTTTTAACTATTAATCAAGAATAAATTAATGATGTATTACGTCTAATTTTTTATACTTATCAAGAAGCTAAAAATCATGACAAGTCATTACCTCAAATGGATCCTAATGAAGATATCAATCCAGGTATACCAGTTGAATTGTTAATATAATCATTGAATAAGAATGTGTCAAATCATGATCAACCTATGAATGAGGTAGATTTATTATTATTAATGAAAAAAAGAATAATTTGGGAATAATATGATTGGGTCTTGAATCCATATCTTCAATCCATGTACCTCAGAATGGAGATAGGAGGCCTAGCTACATCATCTAGAAGATATGAACATACAAGTGCTCCTATCTACAAGAAGATGTCATAAAAATGAAGAAATAATTTTCCAAATATCCATGGTGCACAAAATATCTTCCCATTTTACCCTAGATAAAATATTTTTACTTTAGGTTAGTTGTTCCAGGTTGTCTTGTTTCAATAAGTGAGTAGCACAAGCAATAATCTACTCCCCTTTCATAGTTTTCCTATTTTCATTATATTAGATGTCATTGGTTTTAGTATTTATTATTCTATTTTATTATTTATTGATGTTTATGATTTGTGTTTGTGTTAGTTTGTCTATTTATGTTAGTATCTGCAAGTTTTCCTAGTTTATATGTGTAGTCCAAACCTGATATAGTCTAGAGATTTTGGATTTCCTTAACCAGTAAGTTGGTCAACCCTTGTGATTCACAAAAAATGTTTTTATTTTTTCCTATCAAGGCCAAAAACCAAACCTTTAAATTCAAAACTTTTCCCAATCTTGTCAATAACCCTCTATAAGCTGGTCAAATAGGCTTATTTTGGCCTAAAAGAGCATTTTTAGACCTATCAACCAAGATGTCAACTTGAGATTTATTTTAAGACATGTTAAAATTACCATCATGATTTTTTAATACATGGAGAAGTAATGGATAATTAATTTTTAGTCCAAGGAGAAAACTCAAATTTGTAGTTCCAAACACCCTTCCAAACCACCTGCTCAGATGTTCATATCTTTCACCATGTGATGATTTTGGCCAAACACTATTAGAATTATTTGAGGACCCTTATTTACTTAAAATTAATTAATAATTGAGGTGTTTTTAGGGGATGTGATTTATGAATAATTACTAAAAGCGTAGGTAGCCTAGAATACAAGTAAAACCCCAAAGGGAGATTTCCTCCACATAATAAATTTTCATATATTTTACATGGGAACTGAATTTTTTAAATTATTTTTAGTGGTTTATTATACTACACATTCATGGAAATAAGTTTTTATTTGGAGGTTTGTGTTTCATGAACCATCAGTAAGAATATTCAACTATAAAACCCTGTAAAACCCTTATAGTGACTAGTTTTTTGAGAAAAATGGTTTTTATTGACATAAAAACACCATGGATCAACCTAAAAAAATTTAAAACATAAATTAAACTCATATATTATTCCATAAAAGTAAATTTTTTGTATGGATCTATATAAATCATGGTAGAAATCAAGTTTTTTAGAGAAAAAACATGTAAAATGACGTAAAAAGTATTTACATAAAATCAATTCATGGAGATTTAATATTTATACTTTTTATTCATCATAAAATTTTAATTTGGTCAAAAATATTCTTGTAAGTGCCCCAACTAACTCCTTTGAAATGGCCAGTTTGCATAAAAATGGAACAAAATGGACCTAGTTAACCCTGTTGACTGAATGGCAAGAGTTTATTCATCAAAATCATATATATCATTATGGGAGGAGTTTATTCAGGTATAATGTCATATTTTTTTAAGTTTTTCAAGTTTTTTTTCAAGTTATAACGGATTTTCAAATGCAAGGAGTAGGCTATTAGGCCTAATTGGCCTAATATGCCTAATTGGTCTAACAAATCAAGTAAAGTATGGCATTGATATCCTATAAAGGGGTTAATTTTGGAGTTAACACGTGTAATATATGTTTTTAAAGTGGATACATCATTATCAAATCAATACATAAGTTTTAATTCATGCAATTTGAGCTCAAGTTGAGTTAACTAGTCCTTAAGGATCAAATCTCTTTAGTTGACTAGTTTGACTAGTTTCATGCATCTCCCATGCTTTTCATGCAAGATAATGACATTAAATAACTTAAAATAACTTTTAATTAAGATTTATCTTCTAATTTATGGCATTTATTTTCATGTAAGGAAGGTTGACAAGTCAAAGCTGGACCCACCACCTCCAATTTAATGCCAAAGTGAAAGCCATGCAAGTTTTTAAAGACCTTGAATAATTAAACTTTGTTTAATATTTTAAAAGAAATTTAATCTTGAGAATTGTATTTTATTTTCATTAAAATAATATTTTTCAATTCCAATATGGGCCCATCACCTTCCTTTCTATGCTAAAGTGAAGGCCATGCAAATTTTTGAAGATTTGGAGGATTTTAAATATTTTTTAATATTGTAAAAGGACTTTAGTCTTGAGGTAACTCAAATAAGACTAATATTTCTATATTACATGACATATTGGCAAGATATTTTCAAATTTTGATTATATATTTAGGCTTTTTAAGCCATTTTTATCATCCCTCAGGCTGGTATAGATATACTCTGCATAAATTGTAACTTACACCAGAATCAATAAAGAGAAGTTTGTTTTTAGATTATTCATGGTTCTAGTGTGTAATTATAATTGTTGATTTTCATACAATTGTGATCTATATCTCCTTTTTTAGGTCCTTTTCTCACCTACCACTATGATCTCATCCATTACAATTCACTTGAAGAGTTGGAATAGAAATTGATTTGGAGAATGTTAGTATGCAATGTCTTTAGAGACCTCCATTCACACACCTTCAATCTGCAGGATTCTTTCAAAAATCCATTTGAATTATTGATGTTTAGGACTGATCTAAGAGAGTTCTGTTAACAAATTAATCAATCTTGATCTATGTGTTTGCCTAAGTTTCATAGTTTACAGAGGATTAATTAATATTCAAGTACATCACCATCATATATAGGTTTCATTTTTAGTTTTTTCCTTACTCTTTTCACCCCAAAATTAGTAGATTTAGTAAACTATGAAAAATAATACATTATAAGAGCTATCCTTGGAAAAATCTAGAGGTTTTGTCTAAGTTTAGGTGTCCCACACTTTAGATCAGTCTAATGTTAGTCTAGGTATGAAGGACTTTCAGGTCCAAATCTATCATTCCTTCAAAGCAGGGTGCTATCTGGGTTGCTAACAATGAACTCATTATGCATTATGCATATTGGTCATTTGGATGACCAAAAATATTTGAGCACATTAATGGAATACTTGGATTACTTGGATAAGATGCATGCCTGTGAAAGATGGAGCTAGTAGATAGAAAAGGTGCACCAGAAGCTTTGGCATGATAAGCACATCAAGTGCAAGGTACTTGTTGAAGGAGTATTGGTCTTTATATATGACTCCAATTACCTCAAATACCTAAGAAAGTTGAAAATTAGTTAGATGGGACCTTACATCATCCATATAATATTAGAAACTAGCACATGCAAGAAGCACATGTTGATAGGTAAAATGATCCCTAGGCATTTTAATGGCAACAAATTAAAGCCCTATAGTCAATAAGATGGTATTTTCACCATCAAAGACTAACTTCTTAGTCACAACTTAATTATTTTGTGTTAACCAGAATAAAATTTGGTACAAGCCAAACATTTCCTTATGTTTTATAGTATTCATTTTAAATGAATCAACATGGCATTTTTAGGCCTGTAGGAGAACTCTTCTGGCACTTACATGCATATATCCAATCAAGTGAGTCAAATATGAATGTTCTCTAGGTTCTTGAGGCCACACACCTAAGTTTTTGGGCATGTAGAGTTTGATATATTTATAAAAATGTGAGTACCAAGTTGAAAAAGGAAGGTGGACAAGATGTTAGTGCATAAGAAACCATGAGAGAAGGAAACACTAGATGACCAGTGCAAGGATTTATATGGGGTAGGGTAGGCCAAACCAATAGATGAAAGTATAGATAAATTGACCAAGAAAGGGAGGTTCACTTGAAATAAATCACAACATGAAGAAAAGATAGAATCGAAGAGTTTAAATCACATGCATGTGAAGTGTTACACCTAGGTTATCATAAGAAAGGTGAAGATCATGCTAAGGTGAATGAAATGTAAGAGATAAATCATCAATATAGATAGCACCCACTCAATGATTGGTGAGAAGTGACTATTTCAATAACTTTTCACTTCACCAAATACACCATTAATAAAATTTAATGTGGTGATAGTGGAGGCATAAATATCTGTAATTAGTGAGAATGTGGTGATGGATTTTCATAGATTTTATTGGGTTAGAATATTTCAATAAATTCATGTGCTACCATGCCATTACTCACCATCCATTAATGGGGTAGCTAAAATTAAGGTATAAAGAGACAAACAACACACTATATGAGGTTACAAACCTTATGCAAATTTGAACCCAAATGTAGAGCCAAACACAAAATTTGAACTAGAGCCAAACTAAAAAAATGCTACCACAACAAAATTTAATAGCATCCATAACCCTGAGTAAGAATGGTTGAGTAGAGATAGAGATTATGTTTCATTGGGTATTAGAAAAGAGGTGTGTAGAGAGATAATTGTGAGATAACTAGATAGTGGAAACTTTGTATAATGTTGAGACCATCATTAACGGTGAATCAAGCTTGAGATCTAAAGTTGCAGTCACAAACCCAATGGCTATGAGGAAGCACAAAACAACATTACAATATTCAAAAATATTAACAAACCATGATTTAGTAGTAGCCAATTTAGAATGGTAAATTAAATGTTTGAGTTTAGGTCAACCATAGGCATAAAAAGATACCAAGAAGGCATGGATGGTCAAGGAAGTAGCCACTATGAAGAAAGAGACATAGTTGGTAGAAGGCATCAGTGTAGTGTCTATTGACCCAGAAGTAAGCACAAAGCTTCCATATAAAGAGATGTATTTCCCCCCTAAGTTCATAGTGTGGGATAAATGGGTATCTTTTATTCACACATGTATATTAAAGGAATAAAACCATTAGCTATTGACCAATGCATAAGAGCTCAAGCAAGACTAGATGGTTGACATAAGAATGAAGACTAAGGTGGGCACAGTGTTATTTGGCATATCCATCTGAGACAAGTTGGAAATAATTATCACAACCTAGTTATATGAGTTGTTGAGTTTTGGAAAGCTATAGGAATTGGTGTAATTCCTTCTCTTACACGTCCATAATGATTGTTTTTATTTCACATGGAGGCACATGTGTATCTCAATGAACTCATCATTAGGATCATAGGAATCTCAAGTGTAGGATCTAACATCCACCATGTGATGGAGGATGATGTGGAGATGGAAAGGGATGTGAAACTCATAAGATACTATAATTAAGGGTTTTTATTCACTATTAAGGACATTTAAGACCCTGGCATGAGATCACTGGCACACCTCATGATCTCTAAGTTTTACCCAAATGGATGATGTTTGACATCCATAAGACTTACTTGTGCATCACCCACCACATGGAGCAAGGTGAAAAGTTCAAAATCTCTAATTTTATTTATAAGGAGATTATTAAGAATGAGATAGAGTGACATAAGGTGTGTGAGACCTTTAGGTGGGGGTCCATGCTAATATTGATTATGATGGAGGAAATCAATGTGCCCAATGGAGATAATGACAAACTTTGGTTATTCCCACCATATAATGACTCCTCAATGCTAAAATACCAAGACTTCATTTTCCCACCTAGATTCTCACAAAAATACAAGATAAGGGTGAAAAGGTGGTGTGATTGATACATTGAGGTATTCAAAATTGAATGGTGCATCCCATAGGAGCTCCCCTAACACATGGTAGGCTGGTGAACTTCACCATCATGTAGCATTTTTGTGTAGTTCACTTGGTGTTCATATATGGAAACCTCTCTAATTGGTTGAATTTGCCTTATGCATTTTCCTCTAAATTTTTCATAGCAGTGCTAATGATGATTCCCAATGCATAGCAGTTGGAAATCTTGGTGAAGACTATGGATCAATAAAGGAGTAGGTTGAGGTGCTAGTATATTCACGTAAGAGTAAAGGCCACAAAGGATTAGGAGGATGATACTAATTAAACAAACCTATATCCCATCTAGAGGGAAATTATAATTGAGTGCATCTTAAATCTGTATTATGAGATGAAGTTTTGGAAGAAGGGTGCCGACCCTAAGAAAGATGATGATCAGCCCCTCTTAGTCGATGATAAAGGGAAGCTAGTGCTAAAGATGTAGAAGAAGTCTTCCCAAAACAAATGAGGAGATACACTTGAGGAAATTGGGGAGTGTATTAGGTTTAATATTAACTCTAGCAAGCAAGCTACACCTCCAGCTTCCAAGAAGTATGTAACCTTTGCACCAAAGACTACTTCCTCCAAAAATAAAGTAGAAAAAAAAATATAAGGGACCAATTGTGCTTCCAACTATAACTCTAGAAAAAATGGAGAAGGAAGAGACCTTCACCCATGGAATATAGGAAGATATAGAAGAATAAGAAGGAACAAATACCTAAATCATGTAATTAGAATAAGAGGAACTAAGTACCAAGGATGTGTAGGAGGCCCTCAAAAGTGGCATAATTGTCATGCCTAAATAATTAGATGAGTTGGTAAGCTCCTCATCTAGCTAAGAACCATATATGTTTCCCCCACAAATGGAAGAGGAAAATATAAATGCACGGAATAAAATGGGAATAAGTGAGGAAGATATTGAGAAGGCACTGGTGCTTAAAGAATAGTGTAGATTGGCCAAGGAAAAAGAAGTGACTAATGAAGACAAGAATTCTAAGAAAGAGAAGAAGATGAAGAATGTTCTGATAAGCACGAGACTAGTTGTTGAAGTTGAAAATAATATGCCTAGTACCCCCACCAATAAAGTAGATGAATATGAACAATAGGTATACCCAAGTAGTGAAGGGACACCTAAAGAAAAGGAAGGTGATATTGGTGCCTTAGAATATCAAAAGGAGACTAAAAATGAACCCCAATAATAACAAGGTAAAGATGGGACTGAGGGAATAAACCTAGAGGTAAATGTTGATCAACCCTAAGAGGAAGGATAGGATGAAGGGGAAAATTTTGAGGAAGAACCCCTTAAGTAACAATAAGATGAGTCTTTTAAGGAAAGTATCGAAGAAAGTAGTGGCACTAGTGAAGATGAGGAAAAACAAATAGAGTTTACCATAATCAATAAGGATGGTGCATAATTGATCATAAAAGAGAATTTGTAGAAGGGGTAGAGGAATTAATACTTCTACATGTTTGACACCATGCCCCTTGAGGCCACCACAACCAAGATGTGAAAACAACTTGCATTTACATTTGATCATTGAATGGATGAGCCTCACTTTGAGGCATCTAGAAAGGTGATTTTAGACCCAAAAGAACCTAAAGAAGAGCATGAATCCCTCATCATAAACATGTGTGCCATGAACCCATTCTAGTCTAGGAATGCACTTATTAGAATGGCAACTGAAGTGGTGCATAAGAATATCATCAATGATGGTAGAGCATAGAAATGGAAGAAACTCTATAAAAATGTTAAAGATGAATCATAGGCCATAAAATTCAATTTGCAACAACTATGTGAAAACATAGATATGGTTCAACCATCCCTTCTGGTTTGAATGGATATTTTTAACCTCTTTGAGGTTGATAAAATATGTGTGATAGTGGATCAGATGTTCCCAAGGATGAACCTAGAGCTGGTAAAAGAATAAGAAGAAGAATAAAAATATCCTTGTGTCATGCT
This sequence comes from Torreya grandis, assembly GCA_037957365.1. NCBI lineage: Eukaryota > Viridiplantae > Streptophyta > Pinopsida > Cupressales > Taxaceae > Torreya > Torreya grandis. Next base: position 1,817,194 of record JARHVA010003579.1, read on the forward strand.
ATAAAAGGAGCTTGTTTCTATGCTCAAAGAGGTGGAGGACCTATTTTTAAAGCTATAAGAGGGTGCAGATGTATTTGATTCCATTTTATTGAGCTTATCTAACCAATTATCAGTCATAAACATGTGCTTCAAGTAGGTAAAGTAGGAGAAGGAGAATTTGGTGGTGTAGGTGTACTCTTCGAGTAGGTCAGAACATGCACAAATCACCTAGATTAAGGACTAAAAATATAACCTGAAAGCACTCTTTTATGCTTTCTAGACTAAGGCTTGTGAACAAGGAGAAATCTTGGATGGGGGTGTGACTAAGGCTAAGGAAAATATAGAGGACTTCAAATAGGAGCTATAAAATATTGGAATACTTACATTTAGTGTAGCTTTCATTGAAATAAATAGCATCACTGAATAAATCAAGCTTTCCATAAACGGCTTTGAGGACTTTAGCATCAAGCTTAAGAAGAGCATGCCTGAATTCTAAGTGCCAAAGACTTTAATAGATTAGTCTAAGGATGGGATATAATTTTAGTATGGGGTAATGTTGGGCCCCTTATTTTAGTATGTAAGGATTCATTATATCATGATAAACACATCAACATGAGGTGATCATTTTGAGTAATGATGACATTTTAGCATCTTGGCACTAACTGAAGGAATCAATGCACATCTTGTGCCAGTTGGCAGGTAGCTAACCAATTTTAGGATTCATGGGGAATCTTCCAAGTTGGATGATACATGGAAACTATAGAATGAAGGATGCAAGGTGATGAATCTATAAAAAATTATTACTAAGGTTCTAACTTAGCACCTAGTGTGTATACTCTACCTAGGTAAAGACATTCCTATAAAACTATAAAAGGAGCTCAAACCAAGTGATCCAAGGATGTGAAATTTGTGTAGTAAAGCTCAAGAGAATTAGTTTTTTATATATTTTAATGGTCTCCATTAGACTAGGAATAGCTCAGATGCCATGAAGGATCCATTTGTATACGCCCAAGCTCACCTATGAGCCTCTAGGTCGTTAAGTATTTTGAATTAAGCATGTACTCTATTTTAACTACTATGGACTCTATACAATTTGAGATTTGATGAATGACAAAGAATGGCTTCCTTAAAACATTATTTTTGGGTATACATCTATGAACTACTATTAAAATGTGAACTAATTATTATAATTTCATACTTTCGATACACTTTTATTAAAGAATAGGTTATGTGAGCTTTTGATTTATGTCATTAATGGCATCCTTGTGTTAATTGATGGCATCAACATATTTTTTATATCAACAAAGTGTATATCTTGAACCAAGAATTAGTATCTTTGCATGAAGCATGAGCCTAGTATGAACACTTGAACCAAAGAAACCCCTTGACCCTTCATGTGCTGAAATGGCCCTAGCTTTAGCTTAACAAAGGCTTATGCCCTAATGACCATAACTATTTTTCCAAAAGGCTTACACCTATAGACCACCAAGCCTAGTCCATGAAAGTTTTATAATAAGGGATCTACTTAATCCTTCTTTTGAATTAAACAAGTCATATATATGATGACTTATTCCATTGCATAACTAGCCCAATGTAGGGCTCATTTCTTTCTTTATTATACTTTGAGTGAGCACATAAGGCGTGTGCCTTATATGAATTGATGTTAGTGTAGCCGAGTGTCAAATGTTGAGTGTAGAGAGAAAACCCCATGTTTATTCCTATTTATAATGAGTCTAGAGCCAATTTAGACATACCTTGTGAACCTAACTTTTATATAATAGAGTGGTTATAGATCTGACATCTTCAGTTAGATAATTATAGTTACATCTCGTAGTTTTAGTTTCACATGCATCTACTACACATGGGTAGACAATGATGGATTCATAGTATAATTAATTTTTTAAGCCACTTACATGAGAGGGTTAAACCACCATCATTGTAATCCAATCTATTCACATGTCATGATCCACCAAGCAGGGGTGGGAAATAATGGAGCCAAAATTGGATTAAGTTCTTAAGCCACACACACATTAGGATTGAGAAATCCATTAGCTCAGTCTAATCTATTCATTGATTGATCACTATATACATGCATTAGTTCACATACCCAGTGAGGTGTATTCATTCCTTTCCTCTCTCTTATCTCTTTACTTAGTTTTGCTTCTTTACTTAGTTTTATTTTTACTTTTGATATCTCTTAAGGATTGATCTATGCATGTTTCACTTGTATGACAAACAATGGAGCATGTTATATATACTTAAATCCAGACTCATAGGCTTCACCACTTAGGTAAGTTTAAGTACACTTATTTTACCTTTATCCTAGTCATTTTGCTTTATTGCATTTTTATAATAAAGGAGGGGGCAAATGTAATCAAAAAATGACACTTGAGTGCTAAGAATGATAATTGAGACCATCTATCCATAGCCTTAACCTAAACCTATCTTAGGGCCTATTTCACACTTATACAACCTTTATGTGGGCCATAGGAATCCCTAGTCATCCCTAAAGTAGTCCCAAACCCTCATTCTTACATCCTAACCCTTCATGCCTCAAGTTCTACCACCTAGACAATAGTGTCATAATAGGGACAGTAGTGCCACATGGTGTTAGTGTCCTAATTTTGGTGCTAATGTCCTTTCCCTCCTTTTTCCACAAACAAATATTTTTTTAAATCATAGACCTCCTAGGGTCAGCTTAGACCTATTTTAGCACCCACACAAGCACTAGAATAGAATATATATATATGACTTTTATCCCAGTAACCACTAGATATAAATAAGATGAAAATTACACATACAAACTCAGAATAATTTGTGAAAAATTAAGGTTATCAATACTTATTCTTCCCTACTTATGCATACTACCACATACAGCATTCCTAAGCTTAGATTACTCAAATTTCTAGTCTCAAACACATTCAAAACACTCAAATTTAAAATCATACTAGCTTCACTTGAACTTTCACCAACACTTTGATGGGGAGAACTACATTAAGATTGATCCCTCTTTGAAGTACTGGTATGTAGAAAACTCTCATCAAAGTGGGGTGTTGAGGATATCTACCCTGCCCCACTAACAAACACACTTTTCTAATTATATCAATTGTATGCCTTAACAAAATGGAGAATTAGGGTTTACTCATAAATTAATAAAAATAGGCCATATATGGGGTTTCAAAACTCATGCACATAGGAACAAGCTTGATAGAGCTAGACACGGATGTATCTAGAAGCTTAAAATAGTCTTACATAGAGAACACTAATGTTAAAATAGGAACACTAACACCATATGGTGATACTATCTAATTAAGGCTCTACTATCTAAAAGGGGTTTTAAAACCTATATCCTATTTTTGACACTCAAACTAGCCTTTATCTTAGTTTCTAGCCTCCAAACCATCCATCTCAGTCATTTTCTAGCTAAGTTTTCATTTACATTATTTATTGCTATTTTTAGAAAGGTCAAATTAGTCAATTCTATAACAAATCAATGGTTGTGTTTATTGTATATTTCTACCCTATTTTACTATACACATCCCTTTAACAACATATGATTTGTATTCACTAAGTCCTAAAAGGTTAAAACACTTGTATATATGATTAATGATATTTTTGGTACTTTAGTAGGCCTATATTATATTATATAGGTTAAAATTAGCACTGGTGTACCCTACACTTAGGTTTGGAAACTTAAAAATTACATAAATTTACTATTAAATGTTAAATTACATAAATCATAGTATCTTATACATAGTTGAAACATTATCATGTAAGTTTACCAAATTTGTGTTTCATTTTGAATAAGTGTTTTATTCTCAACTTACATTGTTATCTCACATTTTTGTATTAAGCCAAAACAAATATGAGCTAGGTCATGTGATGATTCTAGAATGATAAGAACACAATAGCTCTATGATGTCAATCATAATGATAGTCAAAATATTAAACTAATTACTAAGTTTCAATTTATCTTAATAGAGCAATGTATCCCTCTAGTGGACAACCTTTTTTATCTCATTGAATTTAATCCATCAATAAACTTTTGTGTATTTATGTTTTTATTGTCCCTTGAACAAAAAACTATATTTAAAGGTATATTATAGTCATATATTTTTTTATCATGCTCATTATATTCACAAATGATTCATATTCATATAAAAATAGTATGTTTCATGACTACTCAGAATCTCAAAAAAATTACTTCTCTATCACAACTTGAAATTAACTCTAAAATTGCTACATAACATACTAATTTTCTCTACTACTCATTTTTATTTATTTATTTTAAATTAGGTTTAGTTTTATTTGTTTCATGATTGATCTCTTTAATTTATTGGTTTTATATATGATGAGAGATGTTATGTCACCCCTCAAGGATGATAACAAGGTTTCACAAATGTTATGGTTTCATCCCAAGATCCATTATCTCCACAATAGCTCATGATTTAGAGATAGAGACTAGTGAGAACATATGTAGTAAAATTGTTTTTAAGTAAAATTATGTTTTAGTTTCATATTTTTATGTACATATATATCTAAATATATATGTATGCTCCATATAAATCTCCATCATGGGTACTTTTGTGGTATCACATCCCAAGATAACCATTTAGGTGGCATATGGTGAGTCTATAATTACCTTGTTCTAAAATTTTGTTCATGAAAACTCTATCATTTGTAATATACCATTTTAATGAATTATAATTTATATATCATATGTTTATAGATGACACATTTTTTGATTTTGTGGGAGAGACGGTTAATGCTTCACTAGTTGAGAGGAGATTTCATCCCCATATTGAATCATGTATGACTCCTAGTTCTACATCTATAGTGAGGAAACACAATTTATTTAGAGGCAATGAGGAGCAGGAGAGCTAGTTTTTATGTTAGGGGTCTAGTTGTAAACACTGTCTATTTTTTATGTGGATATTTCCCACATTGCATACCTATATGGCACATTTTGTATATGTACATGCTATGTTCTAAATTGTTTCTCAGTATATGTCCTATTATTTATGTCATTATGACAAAACTTTGAATATACACATATATACTACTTGACATTCCCATTTTAATGATATTTTAAATATTACAACCATATATACACATGATAATTTCATTATGATGAGTTCATTGTTACCCTACTTACATTACTAATATCTTATTATTTTATGGATGTGTTCAGTCCTTGTGTTGTTTTATCTTAGTTTAAATCTAGATGATGTTAATTGAATGCATTTTTACACCTTCTTCTAGTTAAATTTCTTTTGATTCAAATGGAATTTTGAGTTCTTATGAGCATGATGTTGTTATGGGTATTTTAGTATTTTCTTATAGATTGTTCAATTCTATAATTGATTATAAGTTGGTTACTATTGGTTATTATTATTATGGATATTTTGGTATTTTCCTATAATTTGGTTATTAGGACTAAAATCTAGTTTTCATGCCATTTAAGACAATAAAAACTAGTTATATGTTGCTAAAGACTTCTCAAGACCTATAATTTTTTGTTTTGGGCTTAAAACCTATGTATTCTACCTGTTAAACCTACAATCATCTTGATATGACCTGATTATAACAAAAGGATGCTTGAAAACCTTGACTATTTTCATTTAAACACCTTCACTATTTTCATTTGGAAGGATCCACATGATTTTGATATTCATGGAAGGTTCCTTCATATTTTGATCTTTCTTTAGCCTATAAATTTATGTTAATCCTTTTAATACCTTTCCATGGGAGTTTGAAACTTTTTTATGGTCTTTTGTTACATGAAATCTCTTTTTCTTCATCTCAACCTTACAAACTACTTGAAACCTATGATACTGAGCCTGCAACCTCATTTTTTGGAGTTCATGGCAATGAAGGAGATTTGAGTGATTTAATGTTGAATGAACTTCAATCATGATTTTAAGGAGAAATATATGTATTATAGATCATTTATAATTTCTTACATTTGTATGGGTGAGTCCTCTAATAACATCCTAGAGGATTTTCTCACTTGACATGGATGAGACATGATAATGAGTTTTCTCTCACAGATAAATATCTCTTAAAAGATGGAAAGTTGGTCATTAAGAGGTCATATCTTGGGAATCATTATCCCAATTGATGAACTATATTCACAAACATTTTGAAATGGGTATTTTAAGGTTAGAACAAATGTTATGCATCAATTAAGAGAATCTTATCATCCCAAAGTGAGAAAACTAAGTGAAATTTAGTCACTTTTTAAAAATAACGATGATAGATGTTATCCATAAGCTCCTACACTTGTAAGTATGAGTCCTATGAGAATACCCTGGAGTAATATCTCTCACTCGACATGGGTGAGACATGGAAATGAGTTTTCTTTCACATATAAGCGTCTCTTAAAGGATGAAAAGTTAGTTATTTGGGGTCATATATTGGGAATAATTATTAAAATCAATTAACCATATTTTCATAAATATATACATGGGTTTTTAAGGTTAGAATAGTTGTTATCCAATCTTTTTTAGGTCTTAAGACTGAAAGTTGAAATTGACCAAACACATCTCTTAGGAGAATCTTATCATCCCAAAGTGAGAAAACTAAGTTAAACTAAGTCATGAATTTCAAGATAACCATGAGGGATATATATTATCCATTAAATCATACACTTACATGAGTGAGTCCTCTAATAACACCCTAGAGGATTTTCTCTCACTTAACATGCATGAGACACGACAATGAGTTTTATCTCACAACCAAATGTCTCTTAAAGGAAAAAAAGTTTGTTAGTGTGGGACATATATTATAAATTTTTATCCCAATAAATGAACCATATTCATGGATACATTTTGATGTACATTTTAAGACTAGAATAACCATTATCTAGTCTCTGTTAGGCCCCAGAATTGAAAGTTACAGTTGATCAGATGCATGCCTTGAGAGAATCTTATCATCCTAAAGTGAAAAAACTAAGTGAACTTTAGTCTCAATTTTTAATATAACTATGAGTGTTAGATATTAATAATAATCTCCTACGCTTTCATGGATTAATCCTCTAAGTAACTCCAGGAGACTCCTCTCTCACTTAAAATGAATGAGACATGACAATGAGTTTTCTATCACAATCAAATGTCTCTTAAAGAACCAAAAACTTATCAGTAGGGGGAATATATTCTAGATAAATATCCCCATTTATGAACCATATTTTTGGACACATTTGGATGGGTATTTTAAGACTATAACAACCACTATCTAGTCTTTGTTAGGTTCTAGAATTGAAATTTGTAGTTGATCAAATGCATCTCTTGAGAGAATCTTATCATCCCAAAATGATAAAATTGAGTGAAATTTTGTCATGAATTATAGGATAAACATGAATGATAGAGATAAAATTTTAGGTCCTACACTTACATGGATGAGTCCTCTAATCAAATGTAATAGGATTCTCTCTCACTTGACATGAGTGAGAGATGGAAATGAGTTTTCTATCATAGCTAAATTTCACTTAAAATACCAAAATCTTATTAGTGACAGGCATATCTTATGGATAATTAGCCTCGTTGATGAATTACCTTTATAAACACATTTGGTATACATTTTAAGGCTATAAAAACCATTATCTAGTCTTTTTTAGGCCCTAAAACTTAATGTAACAATTGATTGAATGCATTCCTTGAGAGAATCTTATCATCCCAAAGTGAAAAAACTGAGTGGACTTTTGTCGTGCATTATAGAAGAACCATGATGGATAGAGAAAATGTGTCATCTCCTAAACTTGCATGTATGAGTTCTATAAGAAACCCTAGGAGTATTCTCTCTTTCTCATCATGAGTGAGACATGACACTAAGTTTTCTATTGCATTTAAAGTCTCTTAAAGGACCAAAATATTATCAATAGGGGGAATATATTATAGTTCGTTATCCCAATCAACAAACTATCTTTGTAGACACATCCAGATAGGTATTTTAAGCCTAGAATGTCCATTATTAGGTCTCCATTGAGCCCTAAGACCATATTTGGTAATTGATTAGATGTATCTTTTGAGAGAATATTATCATCCCAAAGTGATAAAAATAAGTAAACTTTCTTCATATATTGTAGGAGAATCATGAGGGCCATGGATAAATTGTTAGCTTTTACTCTTACATAGACAAGTCTTATAAACAAACATAGGAGGATTCTCTCTCACTCAACATGAATGAGACATGTAAATGAGTTTTATATCATAACCAAATATCTTCTAAAGGACCAAAAAATTATTAGTGGGAGAAATATCTTCTAGCTCATTATCCCAATCAATAAACCATCTTTGTAGAAAAATATGGATGGGCACTTTGAGGCTGTAACAACTATTATATAGTCTCCATCAGGACTTGAAACCAAAAGTTACAGTTGACTGATTGCATCCCTTGAGATAATATTACCATCTTAAATTTATAAAATTGAGTTAACTTCTATCACATGTTGTAGGATAATTGTGAGGAATAGAGACAAACCATCAGCTCCTAAACTTACACAAACAATTCATCATATCATCCTAAAGAGTATTATCTCTTACTCAACATGAGTAAGACATGACAATGAGATTTATATCACATCCAAATGTCTCCTAAAATACCAAAAGGTTATCAATGGGGAGCATATCTTTTGACTCATTAGCCCAATCAACAAACCATCTTTGTAGCCACATCTAGATGGGCATTTTTAATTTATAAAGGCCTTTATCTAATCTCTATCAGACCCCAATACCAAAAATTATAGGTGACCAGCCACATCCCTTGAAATAATATTATCATCACAAAGTGATAAAACTGAGTGAACTTATGTCATACATTGTAGGAGAATCGTGAAGGCTAGAAATGAAATATCATCTCCTACACTTACAAGGACAATTTTTGTAAGCAACCCTAGGAGTATTATCTCTCACTTGATATGGGTGAGACATGGAAATGAGTTTTTTATCACAATCAAATGTTTTTTAAAGGACCAAAATCTTGTCAATAGGAGGCATATCTTCTATCTTGTTAGCCCAAATTATGAATTGTCTTTGTGGACATGGCCATATAGGAATTTTAATGATAAAATAACCATTATCCATTCTTTATTAGGTTTATAGAACAAAATTTTTAGTTGAAAAAATGTATCCCTTGAGAGCATCTTATTATTTCAAAGTGAAAAATTTGACCAAATCTTTGTCACATATTGCAAGAGAAACATGAGGATAAGAGATGAATCACCAACTCCTACACTTGCATGGATGAGTCCTCTAAGTAACCCCAAGACGATTCTCTCTCATCAAACATGAGTGAGATATGTTAATGAGTTTTATATCTCAGCCAAATATCTCTTAAAGGATCAAAAACTTATCAGTAATGGGCATATCTTTTGGCTCATTAGCCTAATTAATGAACTATCTTTACAGATATGGCTAGATGGGTATTTAATGCTATAACAACCATTATCTAATAATCATCAATAACTAGGACCAAAAATTATAGTTAAATGGATTCATAAAGAGGTGAAACTTTCAAAAGGGAAACATAAAGGTCTTTTACAGCTTTATAACTCCTCCTTGCTTCCTTCTAGACTCCTTCATCTTCTAATGTAGAAAAACCTTTATCACATGACCATGACCTAGTTTCATAATGGTTTTTAAAGCTATTTTCTCCTTATTTCATCTAAAAGTGCCATGTCAAGAACACTTTCAAGTCATTCAAACATGGACATGAGAATATTTAACATGTTCCAAGGTTTTTTATCCCTTAAAAGGATATTTTTAGGTCTATGACAAGTTTACATAGGTTTCCATGTTATTCAAACCTTCAAAAGACTATATTAGACCTATGATAACAAGGTTTGATGATCTCATAGACCTTATTGATGTTGTAGGTAATTTTCCAATTTTTTTAGCCTTAAAAAGATACCTACAAGTCTAAATATCATGATAATGATAGTTGTAGGTTAGTAAGTAAATTTTGAATGGTTTTTAATCTTATCCATGTGGTTACATCCTTGTAACATAGTGTAGGGTTTTCTAAATGAGTAGTGACTAGATCAAAGAGAAGAAACAAGGTTGCATTATTGTTGTGTGAAAGATTCTAAGTTTTGTGTGAAATATTCACTAAGTATTGTGTGAAATATTAAAAGTTTTGTGTGAAATATTCACTAATTAAGGTGATAACCCATGAACACAAGGGTTAAAAATAAAGTTTGTCTTTTTTCAAGAAACAAACTTAGAAAAGAGTGTGAAACCTACTACTTAAGCTAGATAACCACAAAAAAATACAAGAATCTTGTCCAATGTGTTTGTTGAGTGAAGTAACTATTGGCAACCCAAGTTTTACCCTTTGAAGGAGGTTGTTTAGGCCTACTTAAAACTTGGACTAACATGTGAATGGTCTAAAGACTATGGGTGACCTTCTCACTAGACTAGACCTTTAGATTATGGGGCTCGCTCCCATGGTACATCACTTATGGCTTAGAATCACTAAAACCTACTGATTGGGTTGAAAAGGGAAAGAAGGTGCACAAAATAAACCTAATATAAGGGGTGGTGATGCACCAACATAATATTTCATCCACTCAAATTGAACTCCTAAAAATACTAATGGATGCAAAAGTGCTTCATGTGGAGACTGTATTAGGTAACTAGAGTGAAAATATCATGATAATAAGGTCTACTATGAGACTATTACCAGTCAAATCACACTTCATACCCCATCACTAACACTTCTACACACCACATAACTATATAAGACATTCTATTGGCATCCAGGTGAATAAGGACCTATAAAGGAGAGAAATTCATCACATATACAAATTAAAAAAAGTAAAAACACAATAGATGTCCTCATGAAGGATATGGAACAATTAATTAATAGTCTAAGAGATTTATAGAGTAAAAATTAGGTAGATTTTCCTCATACCCAAGTGAGGAATCTAACTCAAGGCTTTAAGGCCTAAATAAATAGAAAAATCATGAGAGATGGAGGGGGAGGATGGCATGGATTTATAGATGAGAGGTTATTAATAATTATATTCCACTCCATATAATAGTTACATAAATTAAAAGTAGTCCTTATAACTCCCTCCATGTGTTGATGATTTCAATGACTTCTTTTGGCATTGAGGTGAGGTGGTAGAGAATGAAATAGCTTCAGTTATCCTCATCTAAGGCTTTACCATGCCCAACATGGTCCATCATTCCTCTAATGACAGTTACAAAGTGAAAATAGGGTGTGATTATGCCTCTAAGAGGTGTTGAGAATCCCTCTCTTCAATATGCATGTTGACATAGATTTGAAACTAACTCATTCCTTTGTAATGTCCATAAAGAGTGTATAGCTCATTTTTAGCATCAATTACATGGTGTAATGAATCTATGTTGACCCTCCTATAAGTACCTCGATATAATAATTCATTCCTCTTTGTTGACTAATTAGGTATGTGAAGCCTATTATAGACATCCAATTCCTAATATCGTTATGCTAAAATTATCAATCTTACACAAAATTCACTCAAATATAAAATTTGGGCCAAAATCACTTAAATGCACTAAATGGTTTGAGCTTGTCGTATACAAATTTTGATTTAGGTTAATGTATCCCTAAATTGGGCAATAGATTTTATGTGATTATTAACTTTTCTGAAATCATTTTGAGTTAAAATGATAAAAATGTAATTTGATGCTCTGAACCACTTAATTCTTTTAATCCAGGTGCACACAATACATGCATGTGTTATTTCATGTCAATAATGTCCTAAATGGGATATTGGTCTATATACAACTAACACCTTCTTATAATTATACTCCAATCAAATTATTATCTAGTAACTTGACATTTTAATCAATTTTATTAAATGGGTAACCAATTTCCAAAGAATTGCATAAATTTTAATTAACCTCACTTAGGAAAATTAATCCAAATCAAGATCTTAAGTGAAAAATCCATGGAAGTTATTGAAGATATATTAATTGAAAATTCATTTCTAATAGATGTATCATCAGGGGATATCATCTATAGGGTGGCATCCATAAGTCATAAATGGAACAAATATCAAGTTTAAGGTCTCCCATGCCTTTTTAATGCCCCTTCCTTCAAAATATTAATGGTGATATTTATAGATTAAGCCCCCAAAATTGTATTAATTCATGGCCACACATCTTGATCTCAATATGGATGGTCATGGCTAATTCTAATTGTTTTAAAATATATATAAATAGGAGGGCCAAGACCACCATTTTTAAGCTCATTTGGTTTAAACTTATTATGCAAAACTCTCTCCACATGTCATTTTTTAGTAGTGTTATTATGCTTAATTTATAATAGGATAGCTTCACTATAGGCATAACATTGATCAAATATCATGAGCCTAGTTTCATTGGTGCACTTGAGATGATGGAGGAGCATTGTCATTCGTCATTGACAAAGACTTAAGCACCAAATCAAGGGGAAAATCATGTTTTGATCCAAATTTGGAGGTGGGAAGATCTTAGGGAGGTTTGATGTATATTATTTCTTTCACTAGCTCTTAATTTCCTTTTGTCAAATGCCATTGAGGTATTTGGCTTAGTTAGTTATGTTCTTTATGCATTTCTTGAGTTTTCTTGACTAATGTTTGATCTAACTCACTTTAGATTCCATTTCTACATCTTGGTACACCCAATGGCACCACACATCCCATACAATCAAGGAGAATAATTTGAAATTCTTAGATTTTATAAAATGTGCTTAAGAATCTCTATAAATCAATTTTTATCATTATGTTTCCCATGTTTTTGTGCTTTTATTGATATATAGTTTACATAGTGATAGACATCGATTTTCCCTAATTGATATCAGTCTAATCCTAACTAGTATTGATCCCTATGTAGGGCATAACATGGTATAAAAAATAGGTTTTTAATTTTTATTGAAATTTACAAGTTGTTATTCTTGGTTTTAGAACTTGCAAAGTCTCTGTTTGGTTCTTTTCTTGCAAGATCCAAAGAGTTATTTTATTTTTATGCTTGTTTTAGCTGACAACTTTTTTTATGGAACTATTATGATTTCCCTATAAGTTTATAGGTAATTGACATTGGTTTTTGTCGATTGGAATTGGTTTTGTTATAACTAATAACAATTTTAATGTAACTAACATCGATCACTATGGATTGACATTGATCTCTATGTAATAAAAATAGAGAAACCCAAGGGAAAGTTTTTAATTCTTATTTTCTCATTGATATTTATGTTTCAAGGTAGACATAAACCCTCTAAAAATTGTAGGTCACAAGCTATAAAAAGTGCCAAATTTGAACATGTTTAACTCTTGCAAACTTTCATTTGGTGGTTAAAATGAATCTAGGTGTTTATGTTTTGTCATTTTGTGAAAGTTTTACAATTTTTTAATTAAGACCAAGGGGTCAAAAAATTCACAAACACTTTCATTTGGTGTATTAAAGTAAACAAATTATTTATTTTATGTTAGATCTTCTATACTTGTTTATTTTTTGTAAAATGAAAGATGTGTGTATGCTCTCCCCCTGTCCCCTTTACGGAACTCGGGTGACCAAAATCAATATTTATTTGTAATTATGACTTGTTTAAGGCATGAAAATAATGTTTTTAAGTCTCTTCCAAAATCCCTATGGTATGGGTAATCTAAACACATTTTTTAAAGTCCTTTCACTTGGTCATATATTTTTTTTGTAACTTGACTTATGAGCAAGAGTTCATAGCCTCTTCATGAGTTCTTTAGGGGTGCGTTGACTTGGGGTTTCATATCCTAGCATCATACCAACCCTAATTTATGGTAGGGTATATAAATTAGGGCATATATATTTTGATTTCCAGTGGGTTGAGTAGCTATCCTCTCTAATCATAATTAAAACTTGAGTTAAGTTTGCCTAACCAAGGGATTTCACTAAGAATTACACAAATGAAATCTCTATGCAAAGTAATAGAACCTTGAATAGTAATTTAAATAGTATGAACTCAATTTACATGAGGCATATCTAGTGTTAACCATACTTTGGACCATCTAGATGATTAAAATTTTAGTTTTAGAACAACCCCACTTGTTGTGAACATATTATTGATGCAGGGTGAGTAGCTTGAAGTTCCATGTCACCATACAATCTCTTGGGAGAAGGGGGTGTAAGAAACCATAATAATTTAAGTGATTTTATTTCTATATTAGCACTTAAAATCCTCCCAAGATCATGTATATAGATTAAATTCAATGATATGATGTAATTGTGTTAGTTTTATGACTTTAGACATTATATTTAGTTGTATTTTATCACTTTCCTTTTTACTTGCTTAGTCTTATTGAGTCTAAAAAAAAATTGTAAACTAAAACATGTCAACTAAATACCTTTTTTATCCACCTTTTTATTTGAATAAGGAGGTGTTACACTAACCAAATCAAAATCACCTTTTGCCTTGTTCAAATCCTCATTTGAAACATTGTGTTTGTATTATCTAAATAGTATTGTTATGTTGCTCATTTGAGTGTATACCTTTTTGCAATAATATTTAAGTGCCTTTTTAATTAAAATTCATAATATTACCTTTCTAAGTTCTGTACCAAGGTGTTAATCAATTTTTCATTCATGCTTGGTGTGAGTTAACTTGGGTATGATTTCCCATTTGGGTTGAAGGCCATTATATAGACTCATTATCATTTTATTTGTGATCATTGTGAACTTAGGTTATCTTGAATTTTTCTCATGTTCTAAGTTCTAAAACCATTCTACTTTATATTACCATGTCGAGGCATTGTGTTTCCCATTTGGTTTTAGTTTCATACTTAAGATTTCTTGTGTGTTTTCACATCTTGAGCTTATTAGTTCACATTGTTACATTCCTCATCATAAATTAGTCATAACTCATCGAAGTTGTACCTAGAGCTTATTATATTGATGTATCTTTAAACCTAAATTTTTTGTGCTTCTTGCATTTTAGGTTTTTGAGTTATCATACCCTCTTCTAATTTGATGATTTGAAACCACCAAAGTTGAGTAAATTCATGACCATTTCTTCTCATTATGTTGTACTAAACCACTTATCGTTATTAGTCTCTTTTTTCCTTGTCAATTATTTGGAAAAAATCAAAACACACCTTGTTAAATGTTTAAAAATAATTTTTAAATCTTATCAAATGTAGATAATAATCTTATAGACATGATGCAAAGGTATACTCGTAGTGGGGCCTCTTATATCCCTAGCTATGAGGAGGAGAAATTTTATGATGGATAAGACAATCCCATGGTTTTTAATGACATTCCCATGACTATAGGATTTGAGGAATACTATTTTGAACATCAACCCCTAGAGGATAAAGATGAAGCACTCCTAAAGTTGATTAAATCATGTGATAGATTGCCATTATACTTTCCTATAGAATAATTACATACTTTGGTTAGGGTATAAAAACAACAACAAGAATAATCCCTCAATCATATTACAAAATCAAACATTGCTTCTTATATTAAAGGAAAAGAAGTGATTCTAGAGTTAACACCTAATGATCAATATCTTGCCACCAAGATCAAGAAGAAGAGTCAACAATATGCAAACCAACTTATCATAGACTTAACTGACTCTTTAATTACCACTTCAATACACAACAATGCTTCTAATTAACAATGGAATATTATAGAACTAATACAACACACTTCAGTTGAGAACACACCTACTCTAGATCATGATGTCCCAATTAAACAAACCAAGCCTCAAGAGGTTCTGTAACATGATTCACAGACATAGAACATACATTTTTCAATAATCAACAACTTCTTGTTCCTTCATAGAATCAAATGATGAAACACTCAGTACGTATTGATGAAATTATTCAAAATAATTTGGCTAGTTCTTCTTAATCAATGCATACTCTGGTAAATTGATAACAGACTCCCCAAAATCAACAAAACACTTACAATTCAAGGTGACCAACTTTAGGAAATGTTATCAACCCAAGAATTAGTAGCTCACTTACTCAACTAAAGGAATGAACCAAAACAAAGTTGTGGATTGTAGGGTTTATATCCTTAACAAATCCATGCAACATGGTCACATACCACCCCAACATAATTATATTCCACCTATGAATGCACCAAACATGTAAGAGTGGAATTCCATGAAAGTAATTATGTCATGATTGGAGATAAGAAATAGAATCAAGAAGTACAAATTTGATGAGATATGTCCATAGCTATTTGATTTGAGTATTCTCCAAGTCTCCTTTATGCCTTATTTTGAGGCACCCAAATTTGACAAATATAAAGGGAAGGGTGACCCTCATGAACACATTCAAGAATTTTTTGTATTATTTTAGGAGGTAACTTACAAAAACATTTATTTTCTTCACTTATTTCTATGAAGTTTAGCAGGACAATATTTAGGCTGGCTTCTTAATTTACCTATAGGATCAATGGTAGATTAGAATAACCTATCTAAAAAATGTGTCAACCATTTCTCTTACAATATTGAACATGAATTAACTATATTTTATTTGTGAAAATCCAAATAGTAAGATGAAAAAAAATTTGTGGAAATAATTAGCTAGATGCTTTCAACATAATTTTATAGACAAATAGTTGGTTGATATCTTTGCACAGAATTTACACCTTGAGGTGGTGCACAATCTATGGCTTGCTTGTGTAAACACATTTTTAAAAAAATAGACAAGGGTGTACACATTGAGAAGGTAATTATCACTAAGGGCCTTGTCAAGATTTATTTATAGGGTCAAATGTTAAATCAGACCCAATCACCTAATTAAAATATTATAATAGAGAAATCCAAGGGGTTTAACAAGAATAAAAACATTGTCAAAAATGGAGTAACTAAATCAAACACTTACAAATAGTGCAAGATTTTCTAGATCCAAATGTGAAATTAGATCCACCTAATCCACCAACCAATTTTTAAAGAGTCCCTCCATGAAGCGTGTTTAATAACAAATATAGAACCTTTAGCAAATTGGGAGAGCCTATTGAGATAGTGTTCTAAAATCTTGTAGCATCTAATCTAATTGTGTGGCTTTTACCAAGGCCATTTTTTTAGGATCAACTCAAGCTTGATTACTATTAGGTAGAAAAAAATGTAACTTCCATCATGTTGTTGTTCATGGTGCTTATAGATGTGTTCAATTGCAACATCTCATTTAAGATTTGATTGAAAGCAACAAAATTGAGATAAAACTTGCCTCACAAAGCACTAATCAAGATATGGGCAAATATAAAGATCCATTTCCTCAAAATAATAATAACAAACTATAAATAATTAGAATGAAGGATATAATTAGTGATAAAATCATAACCAAGGTCAATATTTTAATCATCATGATCATAATCATGATCAAAATACCCATGCTATTAACTTGGGTTAAAATAACATGCCTTACGACTACAACAATATCATGGGGCATATTTTTATAAACTACATTTCCACTATCACTATTAAATCCCATGAGCCATCCCATTCTTATTGAAGTATTGGACCCATTATTATAGGTTCAACACCCTCTCCCTCAAGTAATGTTGCATCGAGTACAAGCAAATCTATTATGCCTCAATTTGCATAGGTTACTATTTTTGGACCCACTTTTTCTAATTATAACGACTCCTCATCGACTCAAAATTGTGAAAATGTAACTATATGCCCATGAATCACCCTCTAAGACCCTTTACCTTTATATTCCACTAATTATAATGGCTCTTTACCACCTATATATTGTGTAATCATAACTAGACACTCATGAGTTACCCTTCAAGGCCCTTTGCCCTCTTCTACCACTGAACCCAATGTGAATATTATGCCTTTAGATCTAAAGTTGAATAGTGTGCTAGCCAAGGCTAAATTGTCTCATCATAAAATTTAAAAACCTTATAGTATCTTATACCAACTAAGTAAAACCCTTATGTAAATTTCTATTTTAGATATTTTGCATACGTCTAAAGTCCATAAAACTATTTTGAATAATATGTTATTCCTTAAGACATTAACCTTGAATAGTTCTAAACATTTGTAGGGAATTTATCTTCATTTTTATAGGTTACCATTGATCAAAAGGACATGTCCACTCTTAGTCCTAACCATAACAACCCCTTGTATATTGAGGTCATCTTTGAAAACTATATCATCAAGAGAGTTCTTATAGACAATGGTTTAGTTGAATATAGTGTCTCTTAAGCTGGTATAGTGATTGGGTTATATTATAAAGGACATTCAAATTGATACAATTATAATAAAGGCATATGAAAACACCGAAAGGGAGTCTTTTAATACTATTTGTTTACCAATCATTGTTGGTTTTGTTTCCTATCATACAGTGTTACATATTATGGATATTGATTTACCTTATAACTTAATTCTTGGTCATCTTTTGATCCATGAAGTATAGGCTATCCCATCTACTTTGCATCAATGCCTCAAATTCCCCTAAGAGGGGATTGAAGTCTCTATAACCTTATCAATATTACAAACACCTAGAGGCTAAATTTCATAATTATAACTATTGTCCTAGTTATAAATTTGTTACAAAGAATAACAAGGAAATAATTTTGAATACACCAAAATTTAATTTTATCAACACTAGTTACCTTTCTTCCACTTTAGTTGATCCATTTCTTGAAACTCTTACAAAATAGGTTATTATAGAATATGTAGGAATTTTCACATATCATCTTAAATATACCATCCATATTGCTAAATTACCCAAGTCTCCCAAATCATTTGGCAAACCCAAACCTTTTAAAAGCCCTTGAAAACCCAACATGATTTTTCAAAATAAGAAAGAAACATTGAAACCACCAATGTTATTTTTACATGCTACTTCACCAAATCAAGATCAAAAAGCTTTCATTGAAGGAGACTAGTTATATTCTGATGGCATTGTTGATTGTTTTCAAAATCTAAAATATCCCATCCCTGATCAGATCATGGTTAATTTTGATTGTAAAAGAAAAGGCCTTTTCATATGAGTGAAAGGCATCCTAAAACATTTATCAGTTGGTAAACCTAACTTTAATCAAGGTCTCAGATCTATACCACCTAGGGGTGACCTCATGACTTTCAATAGTGATTCTTCTGAATTGACTAGTGATGAGACTCCTGGTAATGATGTAATATCCCATTATATTCTTTTTGATGAGCTTATTGACATATACTTATTTGATTTAAATTTTATTATGACCATAACACCCTATTATTCTCTTTGTCTTTATTGTCCCAAATTAATTGATTAGGACTAGTAAAATTTGGTCATATGCATTGATGAATTTTAGAATAAAGAATCTATTGTAGAGTATATGAGCCTCAGAGATAGATTTCCAATTGGTGATCATAAAAAAGGATTTGATTTTTATTTGGATCCTTTTTCCTACTTTAGAGAGCAAACATAGTTTCTTGGTCTTAAAAAATATAAAATATTGAGATCCTCAGGTGAAAACCTCTCTGAGGTGATCATTAGTTAGGGAAATAGTAAATAAAAAGACAAGCCCTTGAGTGAAAAGGTTCTCTTGGATGGGAAAGTTTTCTCATCCCCAAATGATGTACAAGGTCCATTAGGTCTAAGATGTATAGCTAGTACCAGCACCATGTCAGAACAACAAGTCTTTGAGCATCTTGATCTTGACTTTCCTGGTATATTTACTAGTTGGTCATTACCTAAACTAGAAGATTTAGATTCATCACATTATCCAAAGCTTTGGGAGGAAAAACAAGAAATTGTATCAAAAAAATATCATGATCATTTATTGCCTACTATTCTAGAAGATGGTTATACACTCCTTGTATAAAAAGTTTTCCAAGTGAATCTAGGAACATATGATGATCCCAAAATTATTTACCTTGGATATTCTCTCACTAATGAGGAGTGAGATCACATTATATCCATTTTGAAGGATTTTATTGATATTTTTGCATGGGCATATTTTGACATGCCATGCTTAGACCTTGACTTGGTTGTGCATTGGCTTATTATTCATCTAGATGTCAATCTAGTCAAATAAAAATTAAAGAAGATGCATCTATGCATTGTTATTTTGATAAAAATAGAACTAGAGAAATTATTAGGATTAGGCTTCATTAGGCCACTGAACTATTCTAAATGGATATAAAACATAGTTCTAGTAAGCAAAAATCCATAGGGTATACATCTTTGTACTAATTTTAGGGATATCAACAAAGCATGCCCCAAAGATGATTTTCCTTTGCCCAACATTGACATGATTATAGATTCTACTGTTGGGTATGAAATGTTATCCCTTATGGATGTATTTTTTGGATACAATCATATCAAGATAGCCTAAGAAGACCAACACAAAAATACATTCACCACACCATGGGGAACATTCTATTATCAATTCATTCCATTTGGCTTGAATAATGTTGGATCCACTTATCGACATGTTATGACTATCATATTCTATGACATTATGCATGATATTGTTGAAGACTATGTTTATGACATCTTAGCTAAATCAAGAACACGTGTCGGACATCCTAATGTTCTACAAATAATCTTTGAGAGACTATATGAGTATAAGGTCCATCTAAATCCCTAGAAGTGTGTCTTTGGCATCACTTTAGTAAAATTTATAGGGTTTATTATATCATAAAGAGGGATTGAAGTCAAACCTGCTAAGGTCAAGGCCATTTTTGAATTGCCTCCACCTTTAAATCTTAAATAGTTCCTTAGCCTACAAGGAAAGATCTTGTCTATTCACAAGTTTGTTTTATAATTTGTAGATAAGTGCCACCTATTTACAAATATTTTAAAGAAAGGGGTCACATTTTAATGGGATCATGAGTGTTGCATTTGAAAATATCATAACATATTTGGCCAACCCACCAGTTTTGAGACCACCAACACTTGGCTAAACATTGCTTCTTTACATTTTAACAATTGAGCATGTATTGGGGTGAATTTTAGTCCAACATGATGATCAAGGTAAGGAACATGCAATTTGTTATTTGAATCATACACTGGTGGTTTATGAACACAATTATATGCCTATCGAGAAGGCATGTTTAGCTATGGTGTTCACTTCCAAAAATTTATTACACTATATGTTAAACAACAAAACCATTGTTATTACTAAAGTAGACCCTCTCAAATTTTTATTATCTAAACTAGCTCTCATAGGTTGCATGGCTAAATGGGTCATGCTCTTAAGTGAATTTGATGTTGAGTATCAAATTAGAAAGATATTAAGGGGTAGGTTATTGTTGATCAACTTATAGAAGACCTTATTATAGACACTCAACCACTCATATTTGATTTTCTAGATGATTCTATTATGATAATATAAGAATAATTTCATGAACTTGAATAATGAAAGCTATATTTTAATGGTTCTTTCACTTCTCATGGATCTAGAGTTGGAATTTTATTGATTACACTATAAGGGGATTTGATTCCTAAGGCACTTCATATCAATTTTCATTGTACCAATAATACGGCTGAGTATGAGACACTTATTATAGGACTTCATCTTGTAGTATAGTGGGATATCTAGTACTTAATGGTCTATGGAGATTCCTAATTTATTATTAATCAAACCATAGATTAGTATCAAACTAGAGATGACAAACTTGTACCTTACAAGTACATTAGGGATAATCTCAAAGCTTATTTTAAATCCCTACAATTTGAACAAGTACCATGGGCCCATAACAGATCTGATGATGTAATGACAACAATTGGGTCCATGATATAGATTGATAGTAGTGCTAAAGAGTATTAGTTTCTCATTGAAAATCTTTTACAGCCTTCTCATGTCTTTCTAGATTCAAAATGGGTATGTACCATTACTGGTCCCAATCCCCCACTTGAACTACTTTGGTTTCAAGACATTTATAATTGTTTTCATGATCAATTTTTTCTACCTAACCTTTCAAAAAATCATCAAAAAAAATTCCTTCATCACATATCCCATTATACCCTCCTTATAAATATTTTTTATCATAAAGGCTATAATGGAATGCTACTTCATTATTTATCTTTGGGAGAATCCAAGTTGCGCTTAAGGAATTTCATGAAGGAGTGTGTGGGGCCCACACAAATGGTGTATTATTAGCTAAAAATATCCTCAAAACATGTTAATATTATCCTAAAATGGATACAGATGCTTACAATTATGTGAGGAAGTCTATTGTTTGTCAACAACATGGAAATTTGATACATGCACCTTCCTTGCCACTACAGTTGATTACTACACCATGGTCATTTTACTAAGTGGATTGAGGCCATTCCTCTCACTTACATCATTGAGAAGTAGATTTCTAAGTTTATACATTACCATATCATCTATCAATATGGTATCCTAGCCCACATTATATCCAATAATGGCAGATCATTTATAAACTAAGAGGTTAAAGCTCTTTGGGAAAAATACAAAATCAAGCACAAGAAATCCACACCATATAACTTGCAAGGCAATGGATAAGCTAAAGAATCAAATAAAACCATTATTTTCATACTCAATAATATCATCAATGATGTTGGCCATAAATGGCACTTCCAAATTTTTCCTACCTTTTGGACCTATTACGCTAGTCATCGAATGCCTATAGGAAACATTACATACTCCCTTGTTTATGACACAAAATGTTTATCTCGATTGAGATCGAGTTTCCTACATTGTGAATATCCTTGGAAAATATTGAAGATGACAAATATTATAGTATTTCTAGGTTGTAAGAGCTAGAACTTCTTGATGGAAAGCATTTGGCTATCCTAGATAACTTACAAGCCTATCAAAACATATTGTGTAAAAGATATAACAAGTGCATTCTCCCTCAGGAGTTTGAAATTGGTGATATAGTCTTGAAATAGAATATTTTTCCCTCTCATTTTCTTATGTGTCATTTCCCTATCACTTAGAGGAAAATTTGTGTCCTTTGTTCTTATTATGTTGTTGTAAAAAGTAATGCCTCTACTACACATGCACAAATAATATTTTTTTTGTGTTTTCACTAATATCGTGACTAACTCTTGTTTGTGTGTATTTATTTGATTTTTACTGTTGTTTTGATTGCTTCCTTGTCTCCCTATTTTTTTGTTTATTTTATTATTTTCCTTTGTTTTCTACATATGGATGTTTTATTCTTTTGGTCTTTTGTGTTACTATTTTATCTTATTCTTTTGTTTTATTTTCCAAGTATATCTTGATAGTACACATGGATCTTGATTATTCATATCTTGCTTTCATGGTGTTTATTAAGTTATTCTTACTTTTCTTTTGTACATTTTTGTTCCTACTTAAGTTTTGATTATTCATATATTTATTTTAAGTTAGGTTACATTTATTTATTATTTTTATCTTAGTTTTTTTTTAAATGTAAATAATTGTAACTCTAGTTGTGGTAATTTTTATCATTATCCTTAGTTATAAATATTCACTTTTGAACTAACTCATCGTAATCTAAATATAATATCATTATAGGTCACTCATACTTATGATGCATAATTTAATTTTTCTATAGTAAGCACCAAGTGATTTGGATCCCAGGTCAAAAGATCAATGTAGCTCTAAAGATAATTTCTCAATGCACCAATGAAATCAAACACCAATAGATTACACATGAGACTTTATGCAAGACATGCATCTCTTGGAATAACTATGAGTCTACTTGAATAGTGGTCCATTTTTATTCTATTCTTCATTCCTTATTATATTTCTCTTGCTTCTAGGTGAACTGCATTGGCTTGAGGTCCATCTGGACTATGTAGGTAGTGATTAGATACATGATTTATCTTGGGTTAGCTTGGCCACCATCATTCTTTTGTTCATCTCTTTCATCTCTTTGTGCATCCTTGTATGCTTGGTTTTTTGTGGCTATTTCAAAGATTCAACCATCTCATCTATGTCTTCACCCGCTCATATTTAATCTATGTATTAGGTTATATCCTTGAGCTATGATTGCCAATTTTCCCTATAGGGGCACATCATTTAGACCAGTCCTCGATCAAATCATCCCTACTGGGAAAAAATTAATTATCAGTGATAAAAATCAGCCCTACTAAGGAATTATTGCTTTATCAACCAATCGGTTCCAATTTACTAGGGCACATTATTATTTTCATTTGTTTGGAGAAACATTATCCTATTTCTTCTACTTCTAAGATCTGTAGCTTTTTAAAGTATGCAACTTGTCTCTAGATTGATCAGTTCTTAAGTGCATAGCTTGCACCCTCTTTTAGGTGTGTTCTAAGTGTGTTGATGTTATTTTTGGATTGTACCCTTCCCATTCCCCATACCTTAGGAACCATTATATTATATTATATATTGATCATTGAAAATAAATGTGTGCAACCATTAGCTATGGAATTAATCTCATCCATGGGTTAATCTCACTCTTTCTCTCTTTTTGACAGTTTATCCCTCTTTCATCCTTATATGTCCTCTCGAGGGGGCATCATGGATGATTTACTTACAACTTCTTCTTGAAAATTATTTTATTTGAAAAGAAATTGATTGTATTGAATGTCTTTATATGCCTTCTCAAAAAGGGTTAAAATGTAAACATCCAATTCCTAAAACCATTGTGTTGAAATTGTCAATCTTACTTTAAATTCACTCAAACACACAATTTGGGCCAAAATCATTTAAACATGCTAAATGGTTCGATCTTGTCATATACAAGTGACAATTTAGGCTAATGTATCCCTAAATAGGGCAATGCATTTTATGTGATTATTAACTTTTCTCAAATCATTTTCAGTCAAAATGACAAAAATTCAATTTGACGCTCTAAACCACTGAATTCTTCCAATTCAGAAGAACATGACACATGCATGTGTTATTTCATGTTGATAATGTCCTAAATGGGATATTGGTTCATATGAAACTAAGATATTATATAATCAAATTAAACTAGTAACTTGACATTTCAACTAATTTGATTAAATGGGCAACTAATTTTCAAATAATTACATAAAATTTAAATAACCTCACTTAGGCAAATTAATCTAAATCAAGAGCTTAAGTCAAAAGTGCATAATATTTATTGAAGATATATTAATTGGAAATTTATTTCCAATATTTGAATCATCAGGTGACATCATCTATGGGGTGGCATCCATAAGCCATAAATGGAATAAATATCAAGTTTAAGGTCTGTCATGCCTCTTTAATGCCCCTTCTTTCCAAATATTAATGGGGATATTCATAGATTAAGCCCTAAAATTTAAATTAATTCATGGCCACACATCTTGATCTCACTATGGAGGGTCATGGTTGATTCTGATCATTTTTGAAAATCTATAAATAGGAGGGCCAAGAACACCATTTTTAAGCTCTCTTGGTTTAAATTTATTATGTAGAATTCTCTCTATAAGTCTTTTTTTCATAGTATTATTATGCTCAATTTTCAATAGGATAGCTTCACTATAGGCATAACATTTGTCAAATATCATGAGCCTAGTGTCATCAGTGCACTTGAGATGATGGAGGAGCATTGTCATTCATCATTGACAAAGACTTGAGCACCAAATCAAGGGGGGAAATTATGTTTTGAGCCATACTTAGAGGTGAGAAGCTCTTGGGAAGGTTTGATGTATATTCATTATTTTAGTAGATCTTAATTTCCTTTTGTAAACCCTGTTGAGGGAGTTGTCTTAGTTAGTTATGTTCTTTATGCATGTCTTGAGTTTTCTTGGCTAATGCTTCATCTAGCTCACTTTAGATTCTATATTTGCACTTATTGGGCCTAATTAATTGACTATGTGTTTGGATGCCATGAAATATTATATAAAATATTATGATCATATGAACCAACACTTTACAATCCTAAATAAGTATTTTATACCATGATTCAACTCTTTAAAACATTGCAAACCTATAACCCTACTTCACTTAGGTAACTAGGAAACTTACTCTCTCATGTTTGCAGACTAGTTATTTAGAGTGAGTTGCATAAATATGTATAGGTGGATTATTAGTCATATTATGAATTGAGAAGGTGAAATCATTCTTAAACCTTCCCCTATAATGATTGGAAGCTTATCAAATAGCTCTGCACCATGTTATTTTCCTAATTCCTTGAAAAATATTATTTTCTATCAAATCCATATAGTATGCATATAACCTAGTACCAATAATAAGGGTCTCATATGAGTTTAATTTGTGGTTAAAGATTTTATTAGATCATTATAGAGTGTTTGGTTGCCAAAATCTTCACATTTCCCAAGACTCATCTGCAGTAGGGTTTAAGGAGAGTTTTGGAGGTTTCATCTTAATGATTGTTCATAAAGATAAGACCTCCAATCCCAAACTTATGGTAATTAATATTTAATAAATATACCTACCTAAAACCTCTAAAAATATTTTGTTCCCATGCAGCTAGTGTGGAAAGATGTGAACATAAGATTATGGACCTTGAGATCTATGTAAGTTATCTGGACATGTTTGTAGTCTTAACATTTATTCATAAAGATGAGACCTTAAAATTAACTCCATATACCATGGATATTGATTCCATATGGGATCACAACTTCCCGTAAGATCATATGACTTGAGCCCCTTTGACATGAAAGATATGAACATTTAAAGGTACAGTTCAAATTGACATGTGACTGAGTGACTCCAACAGGGTCTTAAGACCAATTTGACTATTTTTATGGTTTACTCTAATATAAAATTATTTAATATGGCTTTAAACATCATCCTATTCTTTATCCTATGTAAAAATTGTTTAGGAGGTTTTAAGTGTACCCCAAGGTGGTGGGGAGGTCTCTAGGCCTAAGATAAGCTTTTAAGTTTAACAGTCATAGACTGAGCATCAAAGGTAAAAGTAGATTTTAGGTCACTTGAGGGAATAAATATCATCATAACACTTTTATTACTAAGCTCAAATCCTCTAATTTTTTTCTCAATTACCTAGGATTTCACCCCTACCCATTGTCTTTGACAATAAGAAGACTCACTATAGGGCTGATGAGGGTGAATGTAGGGCTTATAGGGTAAATGAATAGGGTTGATAGGGATAATGATGGAATAATAATGGATCATGGGGCTGATAATAAGGGATTATATGATATAATTATACCACATATGCACCCAAAATTCATCATTAAGCACATGTATAATGTTAACACATAATATTTTCACACTTTTATTGATTACTGACACATTGTATCATATAAAAACCTACTGAGTCTCAATATCTCTGAGTTCATGCCTTAAAGGATGAATCAAGAAATGGGTGGGCATACCTTTCATGCTTTTTAAGATTTTTTTTTCCTTTTTCCACTTTCTATCTACACTATTTCCTCCTAAAACCTTGAACCCTAAGCTTATTTCTCTTTTTCCTATCTATTCCCACCATTTGTCATGCTTTATCCCTCATTTATTACCTTGTTTTACTTTTGACCTATTTAGTAAGATAGGTTAACCTAGTGGACCTAACTTATTTTGGGGATATTTTTCCTTTCCTTTTTGCCTACATCCCAACTAACCTAGCATAAACTTCAAGCATTAACCCTATAATGTGTTAGGTCAATCTGGTCAACCTAGTAAAGTTGACATGTCCAAAAGTATTTAGGGTGAGATACTACTATATATACAAGGTCATTCCTTACCATTTCATAAGAGAGTTGAATTAAGTGAAGAAGTGTGAATGAACATCTACTTATTGACCATTCTAATTGAGGAATAAAGCTTTAGGGTTCAATACTTTCTTCTAGAGCTCTGATATTGTCTTGTGGAGAAGTATTTCAGATTCTTAGGTAGGTCATGTATCCTAGATATGATTTATCTTGGTTGTCCTTACAATCCACAATAATCTCTTGTAAAGCACCATTAGCCAAGGGAGAGGTTGAGACTTGGTAGGTTCATCTTCAAAGGTAAGTCTTCCTAACTTTATTTCTCCTTTATATGAGTAGATAGATAATGTACTATGTAGTATTCTCTCCCATGTATTAGGATTATATATACATTAATGTGAGTATATGTCTCCTATACATGTTTATTTTAATTATTATTTACTTGTTTTACTCTAACCCCCACTTTGTGTTGCAAGCTTTGGTGAGCATGAGATTAGTTCACTTTTCTTCTTAATAGATTAGTTTACTTTCATGTTTATTATCATAAGTGAATATAGAAACCATAAGACTCTTTTAGGGTTGTTTTCTAATTTTTTTAGACTGTAGGCTTTGAAACCTGCCTAGCATGATGTGTTGTGGCTAATGATACAAGTGATCCTCTAATTGGGTCTAGAAGATCTTCATATTGGTCATGCTCTCACTTAATAAGTGTGTTCCCTAATTAGAAGTGTAGGTGTGATCTATCTTATCCAATATAGGATTTATTCATCTGCACCATGCGATTCCAATTGCATATATCTTGGTGAACCTGACATGAGTTCAAACCCTTATAGGGTTTCTTTGACTTATTTTTATTCATTTTGTCATATTTTATATCATATTTTTTGAATTTTTGGGTCAATCCTATCGACCTAAATATTTTTCTCTATGTGTAGTAATAGGCAAATAGATCAACCAATATGACTTAGCATAGGTTTCCAAAACTTTGCAAACTTTTTGTTTAGCCTGCTAGGTTGACCGGGTTAACCTAGCACAATTTTAGCCACTTTGTAGTAGGTTCTTATTTAGGATTCATAGTGTAGGTTCTAGATTCTAGACTACTAGATTTATAGTCCAATCAACTAGGTTGACTAGCTTGACTTAGGCACATTTCTAAACATCCAATTCAGTCTACTAAGTTGACCAAGTTGACTTAGCACATTTTTTTAGCTTTTGTAGTAGGTTATTGTCTCACTTGGTCGACCAGCTTGACCCAATTGTATAGATTGAACCAATTTTCTCCAAAGTTATAGGTTAGTTACATGTTCTATTTTCATCTCCAAAACACCAAGGTCAATTTATATTTCTCTATTTATACTTTTCTCTATATTTTTCTTTTAGAATTATAATCTATTTATGTATACCAATTGGATTAACCATTGTTAGTTCAATTGACTTTATATTTCATTTCAATATCTACTTTTATAGACTAGCTACAAGCATATCTAGTTTTAGTTTTCATTTTATTAGCAATCCTTTCTCTTTTACTATTTATTATGCTACATCAACTAGCTCAACTCTACACTATCCCAGACCCTATTTTATACCTCTATCCACTACACTAAGTTGACCTAGTCGACCTAGTAGTTTATATAGCTCTTATGCACTACACTAGGTTGATCAGGTCAACCTAGCATAGTTTTCAATCCTTTTTCCCTTTTTTTTAACTTTTGCTCTCTATATTGGGTTGGTTTTGTGGATCCTATCTATCTTTATTCTCCTTATTTTACACTAGGTTGACCAGGTCAACTTAGCTTTGTTTCTATCACTTCTAGATCCTTTATTTTCTCATCTTGATTTCCTTCCTCTTTTATCATGGATTTCTAGTTGGGTGATAACATTGAATCTCAAAAAACAAGCATTATGGAATTCACCAATCCTCATAGGGTTTCCCATAGACAAGGTAGAGTTCCTTTTGTAAATGCTAGTAATGTCCATATTTTAACTTTCACAATGAAATATGGGTTCCCTCATGATACTTCTTTGCAACATAATCCTTATTTTCTCCTAGAGAACCAACCTGAGTTAGAATATACTCTTGAAATGATTTTCTTTATTAACCAATTTCCCCAACATAAAGGGAAAGATCCATCTACCACTTACAATCTCATGATTAGTGGTCAAGACAATGAACCTCATTTACCACATTCTACATTCTTGAATGGATTTGGTAGTATTTATTTATTTTATTCACAACCTCTTTCTTTGATCATGACCTATTCTCATGCTTCTTCTTCTTTCCTTTCTTATAACTCCATGCCTAGTATCTCAACTACTATGGCTGGTTCTACATCTATTAGACCTCTCTTAAGATCCACTATCCTTAATCCTTCCACTAGTTCACTATTTTCTACCCAAGGTACTCATGCTTCTAGTGTTTGTTCCTCTCTTCCATTCACTAGTCCATATTTTACTACACAAGAAAGCTTTGCCAAAAGTGCTTCTCATTCTCATCATTCATCTCAAGCTCTCAACAACACCAATAATGGTACCCAAGCCACTAATACCAACAACAAATCTTCTAATAATGTTAGTCAAACTCACCAACTTCTATTGCAAACTCTCAATCAAATGAATGCTTTCCAATACCATAACATAATTCAAATAATGGGAATGCAAAATCACCTTCTTCATCTTTAAACACAATCATAACCAATGGTTTGGGACACACATAATGAAAGTGTTCCTCCCCCACCTCTTCAAGATTCTCAAGGCAATCTTACTCCTCAACCTCCTTTAATAAATAAAACTATCAGGCATCTACAAAATTAACCTCTTACTACTCAAATTGCTAACATTGATATAGGAGGTATAACACCTACAATATCTTATAATGGATCAACTGATCCTTTTCTTCATCTTAAAAAATTTGGGAATATTTATAAATATTTGGTTAAATTAAACACCTTTGTCTCTACCAAGATCCTTGCTAAGACCCTCATAGGCAATTCCTTAGACTGGTATAATCAACTTATACCTCATTCTATTACTAGTTTGGAAGACTGAGTGAATGCTTTAGTTCAAGATTTCCAAACTAGTGATCTTCCTAAAAACACTTTGGCCCATTTCATCAATTTCAAGCAAAGCAAAAATGAAATTGCCCAAGCATTTTTTTAATGATGGAAGACTTTATCAAACAAATGTGAACACAACATGGCCAATGATAATCTTTTTCATCTCTTTATAAATGTTCTTTATCCCAAATTACAATATCGAGTCTGTACCCTTTCTCCATGCACTTTGGAAGAAGATATTGATCAAGATAAATGATAAGATTTCCTTATGGTGTTTCTGATTCATATGATACCATTCACCATGTTTAAGTTGTTTTTTCTACCCCTTTTTTAAAATCATCTTCATCTTCTCAACAATTTACTAATCCTCTTTTTTCAAAAAATCACGTTAATGTTCGTAAACCTCTTTCCTTATCTAAATTACTTAAACATCTACCTAGGCCTCTTCCTCATGAAATTGACCCTACTCATTCTATGAAAACTTGGTATGATCTTGGCAACTTTTGTGGGTTTCATACTAGTTGGGGTTATTCTCATGAGACCTATAGATAGATTTATAATGTAGCTATGAACTTTCTTCTTAGACCTAATTTTGACTATGATTATAACACACACCAATGTCAACAAGCTTACTAGCATGTGTTCAAAGAATACAAAACTCATGATAAAGCTCAAGCCTTGAATCAAGAAAATGCTCATTTATCTATTTAAAAGGATCCTTTACCTTATCATCAACCAATTCAAGAAAACCAAGGAAATCCCATCTCTTCCACCAATAATGTAGAAAGTCTTGTGGAACCAATTTTTGAAGAGAATATGGTTAGCATGACTAATATGTGAATAATAGTGGCTTTCATTGATTCTCAACCTATATACACCCCATCTCCTTCTCAATAATACTGTGTTATCCAAGATTCTTCTCCAACTCATTTAAATGAGTTGGGGAAAGAAGATCTTATAACCTTTGATGTATATCTAACTTATGATTCTCATTTGGATAACACATCCCATGTTATTTCTACCACTTTTCCATCATCTTCTCCTTCCAATGTTAGCTAACCTTCTATTAACACCTCTTCTACTCTTAAATATCATGTTAAACCTATTATTTCATCATCTCAATATGATTTACAACCTTCATCTAAACCTTCTCATTCTTATAACACAAATTTTAATGTTCTTCAGCTCTTACCTCTGAAGAACTCCTTAACCATTACACACCTCTATCTAACAATATTCTCATGGATTATGATATGTGGGATCACATTATATATCTCACTAATCTCCCTTCTTAAATTAAATTTTTTAAACTCATGAGAACATCTCCCCATCATCGAAACCATATTATGAAACTATTATTTGAGATGAATGTCTGTCGTCCTCCCTTAGTAGGATGAGAGGCATAATTATTTGGTTCCAAGGATATTATATTGCAATAATGTGAAGAGATGTCCATCAATGTTGATAAAACTATTGCCACTTCTCTTTATTTAAAATTTCCCATCACATATATGATTATTGACAAGATTTTTCTTTGTGAAAATGATTATCCCCTATTTTTAGCATCCCAATCAGTGATATCTAAGTTACGCATGCTTTGATTGATGAGGGTTTTAGAACTTGTGTTGCTTCTCTTGATTTCATTAAAACCCTTGGATATTCTAAATATAATCTTAAGTCCATATGTATCACCTGCCAAGGATATGATAAAAGGAATATGCCTCCTCTTGGGTGTGTATGGATTCCCATTACTATCCCACCTATCACTATTCATGTGAAGGTGATGATCTTTAACTTTCCTCTTTCTTATAACATATTTCTTGGTAGGCTATGGACTCATCATATGTGAGCTATCACCTCTTCTACCTAACAATGAATTAAATTCCCTCATAATGGAGACATTTATGGGATTCAAGGATATACTAACCCTTAGAATTTTGAATAATTCCAAGATTGTGGTGTCTTTAAGATTCCTACTCTTGAGCCTATACCTAGCATTCCATTTCATGAGTCACAACATTTAAATTTTCCTATCAACTCAACTAGAGGATATAATGGGCATCCCAAGCTTATTGGTAATATTCCTCCCAACTATTTAGACTCTGATGACAATGATCCTGATGAGATTAATTTCAAGATCAAAACTTCTAATCTCATGCCTCATCTCATCTCACAACTCCCTGCTTCCTTACAACCTCGCTCTCATAAACCTCCTTATGATGACATTCATGTAGCCTTATCCAAGACTCATCATTCTATTCACCATGCTTCTTCTGATGACAAAGTTAATCTAAATTATGTCATTGGTCTTCATTCACCTGATTATGATGATGGCCATTCTTTATATGTTCCTTTATTAGGTGGTCTTGTCCAAGCTCGTGATGCCAAAATTATGCATTATCATTCTTCTTTACTTGAGTCTTTTCATGCATCCTCTCATGTTTTGAATTTTTTAGTTCCTAATTCTTGTATTTTTCCTCTTTATCAAAGAATAGAGCTGACACTAACACCTCTAGTTTTTTAGGAGCCCCATAAGACTATGCTCATGCATCATGCTATGACCATCCCTTACCATTTTTCTAGGTTCCCTGATTCCCATCATTGGTTTACTCTTGAGGTTAGTGTTTCCCTTCTTATACCTTCTATTGATCCTACTCCTCCCATAATTGAACATATGTTAAAACCAATTATTATTTATTCTTTCACTATTGGTGAGCCTACTCTTGCTTCTTTCACTAGTTCTCTTCCTATTAAGACTAGTTATATTCACTCTCCATCATCACCTCTTCCTGGTGATGAGTTACTTCATTTACCTAAGATGGATCCTTTGCCCACAAAATGGGGTGATGATTCATCTCCCTCTTCTTCCACACTTGTTACACCTTCTCCTATGAGTGTTCCTCTTAAACACACTCATAAGTGTATACGTTACTTTCATGGGACAGATACTCATTCTTCTACACATTATCATAAGTTATGATAATATATTTATACCTTGCACCCTTATTCCCCATCCATAGACACTACCACACCTCCTCCCAATATTATTCCTAAATATATACCTAAGTATGGTGAGAGGTATTATATATGGTACTAATGTAGCACACATCATACTAATTGTTGTCATATCCTTTAGAAGCATCTTACAGATCATATTATAGTTATCCCTAGACTAGATACTATTCCTCCCATTAGTTATTCTCATAAGAAGGTTCCCCCTTCTTCTCCCATAGGTATACCTCCTGTAGTTCCTTTTATGCCTCTAACTGTGGTTCTTTCTCCACCCGTGAACCCTCTTTCACATGTGGATCCTTCTCTATTAGTGATTCCTCCTTCTCTCATAGATCCCATTGCCACACATTATTATGATCATCCTTTGCCTAATTTCCCTCCTCAACATGAACCAATGAGTATTCATACTTTTTTAGTTGAGGAGATTAGAAAATAAGTATTTACCTAGTATTCAGTAAAGATTGATGACACATTAGCAGTAATTCATATCCAGCTTCATAGAGATTTATTTGATGCCTTGGCTAATGTGTGTGGATAGATTTACTAGTACTTATGAGGAAATGCATGGTAATTTTATATTTATATTTAGACTAGATGTGTGCTCCATTTTTATTTCTTTTTTTATACCTAATTATATCATTTGACACTGTGTCAAACTCTTGCTTATTTTATGTCATTATCTTCTTTGGTATACTATATTTCTTGTTAATTTTATATTATTTATTTTTTTCATATGTTTATTCTTCCTTATCATGGATTTATATTTATATTTTCTTCTTGTTGCATCCCTTAGATATTTCTTTTGTGAGTTAATTTGTAATATTGTGGATAGGACTAGGTAGATCCTCAAAAAATCACCATATTTAGCTTGTTTTTACCTTATATCTTTAGGATTATTTGTTTTCTTATCCTTGATTTTCATATATAATTGTCATGGTGACTTGGTTGTATTTACCGTATTCCCTTTGGTTGTTGTCTCCTTTTACCATGTGATTAGTTAGAAAATAATCTTTCTCATTACTATTTCCTTTTATTTGTCCACCTTTGGATCTCTCTTTTCCTTTCTTCCTTTTTTTGTAAACTAAGCATATGCACAATTGAGATTTTAGATCACATATTTGTTCATTGTCAAGCCTAAGTGTCCTAGTTAGACTTTTATCTTTAGTTACTTAGCTTCCTTTAGCCTTAGCCTATAGCTCATTCATGTGTATCACTATCTCTCTCATACTTGGTCATTCCAAATCCATATAGAGGAGGAATCTAAAAAAAAATCCTTCAAAATAAAGTTAAAATCCAAATCATTTAAACAAAAGGAAATGATATCAAAAGGAAAAAATATGAAATATTCTTAAAAGTCAAATCACACTTAGTAGCACACTTATCTACCTACAAAGCTTTGTGTCTATATGGAATAGGTTTCCTTTGTACATAGATGACCATTAGTCACTTAGTGTCTTCTCATGTTCTTAGTATGCCTCTTATCATTTAAGGTCTTCTCTTAAGATGCCTAAGTATTTGATTTTTGTACACTCCCTTTTTCATTCCCTTTCCTCATATTTCCTCTTGATAAATATTATCTTACTTTCTGATCGCATCCCTTGGGTTTTTCTTTTGTGAGTTGTAGCATAAGACCACAAATAAGACCAAAAATTCCTCACAAAATTACCATCCCTTTTTCATTTCAATACAACATTATTATTCTACTTGCCAATGTTATTTTAGCATCCTTTTGGGTTTTTCATTTATGAGTGTTTTATCCTATTACCCTTATTCCCTATGTACTTGGTTGTTCATGCTTATTCCACCCCATGTGGTGTTCCCTTTATTGAGTTGTAGTGTAAGACCATGTATAGGACTCGGCCCTCCTCACAAATTTTTCCAACAACCAAGTCACCATCAAATTACATGTGTCAAGTTTGAGATAAGATTTGATTGATTATGAAGTTACACATCATTTGACATACTTCCTAGCTTGAACTAGTATATTTTATGCTTACTTAATATTTATTTCACCTCTTATTTTCTTATTTTCCAAATGCATGTAAGATTTTAACCATCTCTTGAATTTTTTCATAATTCCCAACATGAATTAGTGTGATAAATTTAAGACCAAATTTTCATTGACTTTGCATTTATTTTTCTTACCTTGTGTGACCTTTTATATACCTTCCATTTTATTACTTTGTTTTTCATGTTTCCAAATCTGATATAGTATGACTTTACTTGTTTTAATTTGGTTCAAAAATATTTCATCTTTAGTTTGAAGGCTAATCCCCTTTTTACCATCTTGTTTGCCAATTCTTGGTTCTTTATACTTAGTCATTTTTCATGTTATTGGACATTTCTCAGCTTGAATTAGTGTGTAGTGTATTTTTGATTGATTATATTTTTCCAAGTCTTTTTTCCTATTTATTTTTAACCATGCATGTGTTTTTCATAATTCTATAAAATAAACCACATCACATATATTTCCTATAACATATACAGCAAAACTAAACACATGTGCTAGAAATAAATATATCCAAAGCTTCCACATATACAACTAGAAAAATGATAAAAATACAACCATAGTGACCACATACACAATCACATTATTAAGATAAAATGATACATCATATATATCTCAGGAATTTGATACAACATATAAAACCATAAACAGTACTCTAGCTCTAAGGTTGGGCTCCATCCTATCTATTTCATAGCCTATCCATGGTGCCTGATGAGGCCTCAATCTAACTCCTCTAAAATGTATGTTGTAACAAGGTAGTTCAAGATCTCAATCCTTCTACTTTCACCTATAGATGTGCTATCTACATTTATGCTTGTACCAACTCAATCTAGGTCACTACATATGCCTATGTTAGTTAGGTCTACATCATTATCTATGCCTACATCATCTATGTCACTATCTATAGATACATATCTCTCTCATCAGCTAGGGCTTTTGAAGCCTACTTCTCTCCTACACCCATCTCTACTAGTGTCTATGCCCTATCTACATTCGTATCTACCTCATGGCCTCTCCCACTAGTCTAAACTAGCTTACCTAAACTGGGGTAGATGGCATACTCAAATCCTTCAGTTTCATGGGGTTATATGGCTATAAATTCTCATCTAAGACATCATGGAGTGTTCCCCTAACTAGGTACCCCCATCTCTCCTCCTCATCCCTAGGTACACTTGCAAAATCACACTAGATGGATATTAAATCATTGTCATATATTATAATATCTATCTTTCTATCTTTTAATTCAAATCTTAAGCAATAAATTAATCATACTTTTCTTACCTATCTATGTTTTAGCTACTATAGTGTCACCATCCGCATGATCACCTAGCACAGTCTCCCCATTTGTGCAACCTCCTAGTACCTCTTTTGTAGGTTGCCTCCTTAGCTTGAACTTAATTTTTATGGCTCATATCCATCTCAACCTATGCCTAAGTAGTCTCTCACTCATCTATGTCTCTTCTAGCTACTTTATTGACTCAAAAAGGATGATGATGGTATTTTCTCTCTCCTCCTACCTCCATTGATGTCATATCCTTGGTGGTCATAGCTCATCTCTATATGGAACTGGTGGTGGTACATCTAGTATCACTGCCTCCACCTTCTCCTCTCCTTTTTGTTATCTGGTATCCCTATGGTCACTAGTGATCCTACCATAGGTAGCCTAAGGATGGCATGGGAATCCTCTAATGTGATGTTCACTTTTATCACATCCCCATCCACCTCCCATCTAAAGGTGTTAGTCAGTCATTCCCAACAACCAAGGAACATGACTAACAAGTCTACGTTTAGGGGTATCCTACACATATCTACTATACCTCCTAGACATATGGATATCAATCTAGCCCTATCTTAATCTATCAATCTCTCCAAAAAATTTGGTAGCCAAGAAACATTCAATAATCTCTAGAATTATCATCTCTACAATCAAGAAATAACAAATGATGTATTAATACCTCTATGTCATGTATAATCATAATAAATTATTTATACATTCTATTTTTAATCATAAATAAGTATAATTTATTTATTTTTATCTATTTTATCCTATTTTTGTCCCCCTTACCCTTTTTTGGTCATTTCAAACCATTTTAGCTCTCTTTCAAGTTTCTGCATGCTTTCTCTAGTTCCCTGGTCAACCTAGTTTGACCAAAAAATTGTATTTTTGTCCTATTTTTCTCCAAATTTCTTATTTTCCTTCTTATCCTCTTTTCTCTAGTGTTAAGTTTCCATTTTGACCCTTATAGACCAACCAGATACCCCACACTAAGTTTTTGGTTCCAGAATATGTTAGGTCGACCTATACCCTCTAGGTTGACCACATGGATTTTATCCTAATTTACTCTACTAGGTCGACCTGGTTGACCTAGTAGGTTTTAACATGTCAACCTAGCACATTTTGCTTTTTCCCTAATTCCTTCCAACCCATTTCCCATCTTCCTATTTCCCTCCCTTATAATCTAATTTTGTTCATTTTTATCATATATAAATGATTAAAATTAAATTTTATCAAAATTCATGTAATTCATTTCAAATTTCAAAATCTGTTTTGAGATTCTTAGATGCATACATGTATTGCACCTGTTCTCGCTCTTGGAGATCCCTATCATCTAACATGTCATCCCCTTACCTTTCTAGCTTGTTTTCTCTCCAAAGCTCTTTTTCTCTTCTCTTACAATGCAAATTAACAAAATCAATTCTCTTTTTCATATTAAAACTACCTTTTAGCAACTCAAATTCTTCATTTATTATCCTTTAGATTCCTTCTTTTTCTCATATCTTTGTTTCTATTCATTCATTTTGAAAAATATAAAATGTGTTAGATTCATGATGACATAGAGATTCTTTTCCACTATTATATGCCTATCTTCCAAAAAAATTGATTTTTGGCTATTTTTGCTCTAACTTCTACAGGTTCACCTAGTGTGCTTTACATTAAACACCTTCACTTTCTTCCAGCACTAACATAAGTTAAAGGTATGTGTTTTTTAATTATATCCTTTCATTTATCTTGTTTTTTTCTTATTGCACTTTATTTAGCATCAGCATTATGTGTCATCATGTTCTATCCTGAATCACCATCCCATGTTGCACTTATGTGACATGTGATGAGATTCAGGTAGGGCATATGTATACACATAATATTCTCACACTTTTATTGATTATTGATACTTATTATCTTTAAATAACCTACTAAGACTCAATATTTTTGAGTGCATGCCTTAAAGGGTACACCGAGAAAGGGGTGGGCAGACCTTTCATGCTTCTTAATATTATTATTCCTTTTTCCACTTGTTATCTACACTCTTGCCTCATAAAACCTTAAAACCTAAGATTATTTATCTCTTTCCTATCTATTCCAACCATTTTTCATGCTTTATCCATCATTTCTTACTTTGTTTCCCTTTTGACCTATTCAATAAGCTAGGTCGACTTGGTCAACCTAGCTTATTATGGGGATACTTTGCCTTTCCTTATTGCTTTGCATCCTAGCAAACCTAACATAAACTTCAGGCATTAGCTCAATAATGTGCTAGGTTGACCTAATTAACTTAGAATAAATGACATGTCTAAAATTCTTTAGGGTGAGATTCTACTATATATACAAGGTCATTCCTTACCATTTCATAAGAGAGTTGAATTAAGTGAAGTGTGAATGGACATCTACTTATTGACCATTCTACTTGGGGAATAAAGCTTTAGGGTTTAATACTTTCTTTTGGATATCCAATATTTTATTTTGGAGAATTCTTTTGGATTCTTAGGTAGGTCATGTATCCTATATTTTATTTATCTTGGTTGTCCTTACAAGCCACAACAATCTCTTACAAAGCACCATTGGCCAAGGGAGAGGTTGAGACTCAGAAGGATTGTCTTCAAAGGTAAGTATTCCTAACTTTATTTCCCCTTTGTAAGAGTAGATAGATAATGTATTATGTATTCTTCTCTCCCATTTATTAGGATTCTATATACATTGATGTGAGTATATGTCTCGTATACATGTTTAGTTTAGTTGTTATTTACTTGTTTTGCTCTAACCCCCACTTTGTGCCACAAGTTTTGGTGAGAATTAGATTAGCTTAAATTTCTTGTTATTAGATTAGTTTACTTTCTTTTTTATTATCATAAGTGAATATAGAAACCATAGGAATCTTTTAGGGTTGTTGTGTAATTGTGTTATGCTCTAGGCTTTAGAACCCTACCTAGCATGATGTGTTGTGACAGATGATATAAGTGATCTCCTAATCAGGTCTAGTGGATCCTCATATTGGTCATGCTCTCACTTAATAAGTGTGTGCCCCAATCAAAAGTGTAGGTGTGATCTATCTTATCTAATCTAGGATTGACTCATGTGCACCATGCAATTATAATTACATACATATAACAATGAAACTATGAATAAAAGCCTTTATTACCCTTGAAGTGATGACTTTGTGATGAACTTATAACTACTTGTGAAGGCTCCAAAACTTGAATCTGGTCCCATCAGGCATGCCATAACTATTATCAACCCAATTTTTACCCTTTGAAAGAGGTTGTTCAGGCCTACTTCAAACTTATACTAATATGGGAATGGTCTAAAGCCTGTGGGTGACCTTCTCACTAGACTAGACCTCTAGATTATGGGACTAGCTCCCATGGTACATCACTTATGGCTTAGAATTACTAAAACATATTGATTGGGATGAAAATGGAAATAAGGTGCACAAAATAAACCTAATATAAGGGGTGGTGATGCACCAACATGATGATTCATCCACTCAAATTAAAATCCTAACAACATTAATGGACTAAACAAACAACTAAACAACCATCTTCCAAAGTTCTTATGTAAGAGTCCTTCATGTGGAGGTTGTATTAGATAACTAGAGTGCAAAGGTTGTGATAAGAAGGTATGCTATGAGACTCTTACCAATCACATCACACTTCAAACCCCATCACCAATACTTCTACGCACCACATAACTGTATAAGACATTTTATTGGCATCTAGGTGAGAAAAGACCTAAAAAGGAGAGAAATTCATCAAATATGCAAATTAAAATAATTAAAAACACACTATATGTCTTCATGGAGCTAGATAAATTCATTAATAGTCCAAGAAATCTATAGAGTACAAATTAGGTAAAGTTTCATCATACCCAAGTGAGGGATACAACTCAAGGCCTTAAGGCCTAATAAATAGCATAATGAGGAGAGAAGGATGGGGAGGACAGAATGGGGTTATAGTTTAGATGTTATTAATGGTCATGGTCCACTCCATATAATAATTACATCAATTACAAATAATCCTTCTAACTCCTTCCATGCATTGATTTTTTTAATAACTCCTTCTGGTATTGAGGTGAGGTGGTGGAGAGTGAAA
Organism: Torreya grandis; assembly: GCA_037957365.1. Classification (NCBI taxonomy): domain Eukaryota; kingdom Viridiplantae; phylum Streptophyta; class Pinopsida; order Cupressales; family Taxaceae; genus Torreya; species Torreya grandis. The sequence continues at coordinate 1,858,130 of JARHVA010003579.1, forward strand.
TAGCTTTAGTTATCCTTATATACAACTTGAATACACCCAAAATTTTCCATCATCACTCCAATTATAGTTACAAAGTGTAAATTGGGTGTGATTAGGCCTCTATAAGGCATTGAGTAGCCCTCTCTTTAATATGCATGTTAACTTAGATTTGAAATTGCCTCCATTCCTTCATAATATCTAGGAGTGTATAACACATCCTTATCATCATTTACATGGCATAATTAATGTGTGTTGAACCTCCTATTAGTCCCTTAATGAAATTTTTCATTCTTCTTGGTTGACCAAATAGGTTTATTAGGCCTATTAGGCCTAATTACTTGATTGTGTGTGTTTGGATACCATGAAAGCCTATATCAAACCTTAGGATCATATGAACCATCATGTTACAAGCCTAAGCAATTATTTTACACCATTATTCAACTCTTCAAAACATTGCACACATGTAACCTTGCTTCACTTAGGTAACTATGCCACTTTCTTTCTCATGTTTGTAGATTGGCTATTTAGAGGTGAGTTATAGAGGCATTTATAGGTGGATTATTAGACATCTTATGACTTTAGAATCTAAAACAAGTCTTAAACCTTCCCATCTAATGATTTCAAGATTCTCAAATAGCTTTGCACCTTGTTCTTTTCCCAATTCCTTAAAAAAGTATTATTTTCTATCATATTTGTATAGTGTTTATACAACTTGGTACCATAGGTAGGGTCTCCTCTAAGTTAATTTTGTGTTTTAGGAGTTTATTAGGTCATTATAGAGTGTTTGGTTTCCAAAATATTCACATTTCCCAACACTAGTCTATAATAGGGCTTAAGGAGGGTTTTGGAGGTCTACCATATTAACGATGGTTCATAAAGATGAGACCTCCAATCATAAACTTATGGTCATGGAATTTTACTCCATATACCCCTCTAAGACATTTGACAAGCTTTTGTTCCCATGCAATTGGTGTGTAAAGATATGAATGTAAGATGATTGACCTTGAGTTCTTTATAAGCTATCTGGACATGCATATAGTACTAGCCTTCATTCATAAAGGTGATCCCTTAAAATAAACTCCCTCTATCATGAATATTGAGTCCATAGGGGTGCCCAACTTCCCCTAGGATAATATGACCTAAGCCCCCTAGTCATGAAATATATGAGCATTTAAAGGTACAGTTTGAATTGACTACCTATGATTGAGTGACTTGAGTAGGGTCTTAAGACCAATTTAACCATTTTTGTGCTTTCCTCTATTATAAAATTCCTCCATAGGGTCTAAAACATCATCATATACTTTATCTTAGTGTCAAACTTGTTTAGGAGGTTTTGAGTGTACCCTAAGGTGGTGGTGAGGTTTCTAGGCCTAAGACAAGATTTTAGGCCTAACATGACTAAATTAAGCATCATAAATCAAAGTGGCATGTAGGCCACTTTAGGGGATCAATCTCATCATAACACTTTTACTAGTAATTTTCCATCTTATGAATCTACTCTCAATTACCTGGGCTTTCATCCCTACCCATTCTCTTTGACTATCTAGAATACCACTATTCACTATTAAACCCAAGAATGATTTGAGATGAGTGTTAGGGTCTGAGTACCCTCTTCCACCATTCAATATTAGTGATGTATTTTTCAAATACTATGTAATATACCCCCAAGGGGCTAAAACATGCTTAGGTATCATGTCTCTTATCAACTCAGTATTCTAGGCTCTCATACAATAGTCCTAAGGTTTGAAAGCAGTTGTGTTTGTGTAACCCTAATGATTGAAATAAGTGTGTGTATTGATCATTTGAGACTCTTAGTTTTCTTATAACCTTTTTTAGGCATCTTTTGCCTTTCCATCTGGTACTTTTAAGTTTCCAATAGTCTCAAACAATCTCATGCCCCTAAGTCTGGGTGTTGGTTTGTGTGTGCTAGATTAGGCCTATCTATCCTATTTAGGTAGTTAGGTTATTTTACTAACCTTATATTTCATATATTGTAAAAATTATTCCACTTTTTGACCTTTCCACTTAGGTACCCCAAATCATATGATCTTAACTTTAGCATAAACCCTAATTTTCCATGCCTATTTGAATCATTATGCCTTCATTGCTTGATAGGGTTATGTCAGATCAATGGGAATGCTAAAAATGTCACAAAATAATTAAAATATCCACCTTTTACATTTCAACATCTTACTTCTACCCAAGGCTTCAACATAGTCACACTCTCTTCTACTATGCCTGCAAGTAGCAGACTTGCTCTTTTGACTATGTAAGATAAATGAGTATCCCTTTTTATTAAAGACCTCATACTTACCAACATTCATTATCCCTCAATGGGTTTCTCGGTAATATTTCACCATATTTAATTAAATGCAATGGTGACTCTTTTTCCCAAACTATCTTGTAGGTCACCTTTTCCAATAGTCAGCCTTTAGGTGATCTTATTGGGTTTGTTGACTGTGATAATATCTTATAGTGGGGTTGATGTTCATTGATCTATTGAATTATATTAGTATTTTAATGAAATTTTAATTTTATTTTTATCTCCTTGAGACCTTATTAATTTTATTCAAGGCCTTGTGATCTATTAAGCCCTTCTAAATCTATAGTCACAGCCAATGCTTCCTCAAAACCTAGACTAAGTCACTCCCTTGGGGAGAATTGAAATGATGTGGACCATGCCAACCTACTTTAAATTCATATCCTTCCTCATAGGTTTATATTACTCCTTAAGGCCTATTAATTTCTCTAAGACTCCAATCTCATAGTAATGCCTTATCTCTTAGCCAACACACTAAGCATGACATGATTATGAAAGGTCTATTTTGCATATTAGACTAGAGATAATTAGCTGATCTATGTTGAAGCTTATTCACCCCATATCTCTTGTGTTTATTTATATTTCATAAGACCCTTAAAGTCTTTTTAGTGTCTCTAAGGCTCTTTCAACCTCCCATGTGACTATTGTGTATGTTAGGCCTATTGGTGATAGATGAGAATTTATTTAACTATGTTAATCTATTTGGACTAAGTTGAAGGCATTGATTTTGCTTAGCCTTGATCTCCCATGTTTTAATATCTTATATACCTCTTTTTAATCCTCTTTTAAGTCTCTAACCTCTATATCCCATTCCAATAGTGACTACCATGCCTACACAATCTACTTGAAAGACTTAAAATGACTAAGTGAAATTTCCTCTTATAGAATAGGTTAGGGGTGGATATGGTTAGGGTATAAGGCCATGATGTATATAAGATTTAAAAATAAAGCATGGATTAGAGATGACTCATGTGTATACCTCTTAGACAACCTAAGGATCCTCTATAATAATAATTAAGGAACCTTACATCACATATATAGCAGTTATATTAGAGATAAGACCATGAAGATGTCATTCTGGTCTAAAGGTGACTTAATTGGGTGCTTAAGAGGGCATATATGTTCAATAGGGTGACAATGAACTATTACACAACCAATAACTATCAATAACTTACACTATCAAGCTTTGAATACCCTATAACAAATAAGGAAAACTTATGTGCAAACTACCAAAATGAACAAACATGAAGATTTTTTCACCTTCACACTCCACACATGAAACAAGTGTTCAAAGTGTCAAATATGGTGTATGAGGATCTGTATAACACATAACAAATGTTAGTTTTTTATAAAATTCTAAAAAAAAACACCAAAACCATTGTACTTTTAAACCCTACACAGATGGAGTTCACAAGAGTACCCAAATTGTTAGTGATTATTTATGAATATATAACAATGACCCTATATAAAAATGACATGGACAATAAGGTCAATGGACCCTTTTTCTATTCCCAAGAGACCATCTCTTGATCTTCTCTCTCATGCCTACCAAAGAATTAGGTGGATAGATAAGGTTAGTTTTGAGATTATTCTACCTTATTTAACCCTAAAACTTCTTATAGACATCTGACATAATATGATCCTTAATATATGTTACCCCTCTATATAGACTAACCATATAATTCTATACAATCTATAGAAAACACTTGAAAACACCATTTTTCCTACATTTTTTGATCTTTGACATACCATTAAATATTAAAAGAGGGAAAACATAAGTTAAATGATAATTAAAACTAATGGTACAATAAGGGGAGTTGAAAGTACTACCTTTTTCCCATGTGTGGGGTCTACTTGGCTAGTGGGAGGTGAATATGAGCTCTAAAAGTTGCCTTTTATGGCATGAAATGCCTAGTTATGACCATATGGGGATAATGGGACCTCTTTCAAGACCTTAATAATGTAATTTTATCAAAATAATTTTCCCCTATCAAATTTTTATAATTTATAAAGGCTCATGTAGCATTTTGAGGACCATTTGGCACTATGAAAGGTCTGATCAAAGTTTGAGACAAACTTGAGCAAATATACCAGGGAGAATGACCTTATCAAATAATGTTCAAACCACTCATTAGACTTCATAAGATATCTGGACACTCTCTTTTTTCACTTTAGGGCCATCATGAGGACTAACACATCACCAATAGACCTATAAATAGATGTGACATATGAAATTCACAAATAGACTCTATGTTAATCAATGTTAGAAGACCTCCAAGAGACATTCATGAGATCATAGCAAGCTTGGACACTGTAGATGAGCTTAAGGGGGTATTATGCAAGTTTTTAATGGTAGGGGTTGAAATTTGGATAGTAAGGCCAAAATTTCAACATTTTTTATGACTCTTGGGGGTGACTAGCCTATTGGTCAAGAGAACCCACTGACTTTCATGGTAATGATGGCTCATACATGGTTCATGACTCAAAAAACCACCTTGATGGACTATCAAACTAATAGTAATTTAATGAGACCTCTTAAACTTTAGAAATAACTAAAACACACATAAGGACAACCCAAGAAAACACAAGTAACACCTAAGAGTCAAACAATAAAGACAACAAAATGATAAGGTAATAGACTAAAAAATTGAGCATGACACAATTATTGAAACATTGTGATAAACTATTAGAAATAATAAACTATAACACACTTCATTTCTCCTTAAGGATCAAAAGGGAAACTCCTTTGATTAATTTGTATCCATAAGGTTATATTACCACATGATTTAAGTTAAATTAGGTATTATCTATTGAATAAAGACTCCAACTTATATTTGAAGACATTAACATGCTCACGGCCTTTTAAGAGAGTCACTGGACCTTTTGTTTCCATCCCTAGGTGCATGGGTTGGCTAGGTGAGTCAAACACCCAATCATACTCATTATAAATGTATCTTCCTTTCATCAATAATATGATTTGTACCTTAGTCATGGGCTACTTCTGATCATGTTCAACAACTTGTAGGGACCTTTGTGTTATGACTACAAGGTTGGCCTCTAAGGGAGTTACATCTTATTTCATGACTTCTTGAGTACACTTAAGTTTAGTTCCACCCTCCAAGAGTGAAGAGGCATAAGAATGTGTAAGAATGATATGGAAACCTTGTTTGAAAACATCAAACAAGTCATATCCACATATGATAACTTCTTGGAGTGGCATGTTTGAAGGGTTGTCCCCTTATTGTTTGATGACATTGCCTTCTTCAAATTAGACCAGATAATATCATTTTTCAAGGATAGAGTATCATGCCTCTATGATGTCAAAAAAATCACTTGATTTATCCTTTCCTAGCTGAAGTGTAATAAGACTCTCTTCAAGTTGGATAGTAAGAGATACAGGAATAGGCATATCATAGTTTGAGATGTCACATTATTGATCTTGCAATTCATCTTCTATCACCTCTAATTTATCCTTTGAAGTTACTTCATCCTAAGTAACCACTTGATAATTTTTCAAGATCTCAGATTTGCCTTGTTCTATATTCTCATTGGTTGGTCTATTTTTGTCTTTTATAACTAATTCAAGTTATTAAGGACTACCATGATTAAGGGTAGTTGTTATGTCATCAAGGAGGTCTTGTAAGTCATATTCATATTTTCTAATCAAAACATCTTTCTCTTATGACTCATCTTGTTCTTGATGCCCATCCTCTTCTACATCTTTAAAGGCCAAGTTGTGTTCCTTCTTTCCAAGGGGTGTCCTAATGACAAGCTCCTCTTTAAGCTCACTCAAACCATCATCGTCAGCTACCAATTCAATCTAAATTTGTTTACTCGCCTCTTTAAGAATAGGATCTCTCTCAAGTAGTGGCATGGGAGATTATTTGAATGAATTAGGAGAGATGACATGTATGCCTCATTTTTTTCATTCCACTGCTTATTCCCAACAACCATAATTTCCTCCTTTTACACATTTATCTAAGTGGATTTATATGAGGGAAATTCCTTAGAATATTGAAGAGGGAGGGGTGGGGATTTAATGATGTTAGGATTATTCTCCACCTTGAGATTTGGGCTTATGCTGGACTTCTCTTCTCTTCCCCTTAATTGATACATTTGTTTCCAATTTAGAAACGTAGGTTTAAGAGCCTCTTGCATTGTGTGTACTACATATTGGGGCCTAAATAGAGGTGTAGTTATCTAAGATTGTGTTACTTTTTTAGATACCACTAACTGATATAGGTGTTTGTCTACAACCTTAATTCTTTTAGTAATGTAAGCTTCAAAATCAAGCCTTGACTAATCAAGAATCTACTCATGATGACTATTTCTTTCAATGCATCCTTTTTCCTCCTCTTTTACTTTATCTTGGATAGATTTCCATTATGGAAACATTGAAAAGGATTGTGAGGAAATTTGGGGACTTTGACACTCGTTTACTTGGGGCTTTTGAGGGGTGATGGGTATCTCAACATAAGATTGCTATGGGATGGAGGAAGGGATAAAACATTGATCATGGTGAACCTATTGCTCCTCATGTACTTCCAACCTCTCCTCAATCTTTGAAATTAGAAGCTTTATATTCAACATGTCACTATTTACTCTTGAATGACCCTCTCTCATGAAAAATTCCCACTCTCATTTATCCTACTAAAATTAAGTTATAATGTTCTAAATCACATGCTTGGGGATTTCCTTTCCATACACTTTCAATGTGTCAATGCTCACCATGTGTCTTTCATAGTCCAATAGGGTATGTTTAAGGCTTGATATGGACTGACTTGGGGCTTTTAAGGGAGGATGGGAAAGAACATCAAGATTATTCCATGATTGATCAAATTGATAATTAGATTGCCTAGGAGGTATATGATGCTCACAATGGGGTTGGTAGTCTTGGCAATAAGGAGACTCATTAGAGGACTGACAAGGGTGAATATAGGGCTAATAGGGGTTAGAATAGGGTTGATAGGGATCATGATGGAATTGGAATAGATCATGGGGATACTCATAAGGGAGTGTATGATAGAATTATACCCCATATGCAACCATAATTCATCACTAACCACATGTATAATAATGAAACTATGAACAATAGCCTTTCTTACCCTTAAAGTGATGAATTTGTGACAAACTTCTGATTACAATAGGTATGTGAGTGCTTGAAACTACTTGTGAAGACTAGGATGTTATTTTCAAGGCTCCAACACTTGAATTTGTCCCATTGGGCATTCCAAAATTGTTAGTAACCCAAGTTATACCCTTTGAATGAGGTTGTTTAGTCTTAATTCAAAATTTTACTAACAAGGGAATGGTCTAAACGTTATGGGTGACCTTCTCACTAGACCAAACCTATAGATTATGGGGATAGCTCCCATGGTACATAACTTATGGCTCAAAATAATTAGAACCTATTGATTGGGATGAAAAGGGAAAGAATGTGCATAAAATAAACCTCATATAAGTGATGGTGATGCACCAATATGACAGTTCATCCACTCAAATTAAACTCATAGAAACACTAATGGCTAAACAAACAACTAAATAACCATCTTCCAAAATTTTTATGCAAGATTGCTTCATGTGGAAGTTTTATTAGGTAACTATAGTACACAAGTCATGACAAGAAGGTCTACTATGTGACTCTTACTAGTCAAATCACACTTCAAACCCCATCACCAATACTTATACACACTACATAACTACATAAGACATTTTATTGACATCTAGGTGAACAAGGACCTATAAAGGAGAGAAATTCATCACATATGCAAATTATAACAATTAAAAAGACACTATATGTCTTCATTAAGGAGATGAACGAATTCATTAATAGTCTAAGAGGTCTATAGAGTATAAATTAGGTAGAGTTTCCTCATACCCAAGTGAGGGATACAACTCAAGGCCTTAAGGCTTGAATAAATAGTAGAATGAAGAGAGAAATATGGGGAGGATGGCATGGAGTTAAACATGAGAGGTCATTAATGATCATTGTCCATTACATATATTAATTACATTAGTTACAATTAGTCCTAACTCCCTACATGCATTGATGCTTTCAATGACTCCTTTTGGCATTGAGGTGAGGTAAGGGAGAGTGAAATGGATTTAGTTTACTCATCTAAGGCTTTAACACACCCAACATGGTCCATCATTCCTCAAATTATAGTTAAAAAGTGAAAATTGGGTGTGATTAGGCCTCTAAAAGGCATTGAGCATCCTTCTCTTCAATATGCATGTTGACTTGGATTTGAAATAGACTCCATTACTTCATAATGTCCATAAGGAGTGTATATCTCACCCTTATAATTATTTACATGTCACAATGAATGTGTTTTGACCCTCTTAGAAGTTCTTTAATGCCATCTTTCATTCCTCTTAGTTGACCAAGTAGGTCTATTAGGCTTTTTAGGCCTAATTACTTGACTATGTGTCTTTGGATTCCATGAAATCCTATATCAAAACTTAGGATCATATGAAGTAGCATGTTAAAGGCCTAAAAAGGTGTTTTATACCATTATTCAACTCTTCAAAACATTTCACACCTACAACCCTGCCTCACATAGGTAACTATGCCACTTTCTTTCTCATGTTTGTAGATTAGCTTTTTAGAGGTGAGTTACAAAGGCATTTCCAAGTGGATTATTGGACATATTATGACTTGAGAAGGTGAAATGTGTCTTAAAAATTTCCATCCAATCATTAGAATCTTCTTAAATATATCTAAACCTAGTTCTTTACCCAATTCCTTAAAAATGTACTATTTTATATCAAATTTGTATAGTGTCTATACAACCTGGTACCATAGTCAAGGTCTTCTCTTAGTGTACTTTAAAATTTAGGAGTTTATCAAGTCATTATAGAGTGTTTAGTTGCCAAAATATTCACATTTCTTAAGACTAGTTTGTAGTAGGGATTAAGGAGGGTTTTGGAAGTCTACCATATTAGATGGTTCATAAAAATGAGACCTCCACTATTAAACTTATGGTCATGTATGTTTATTCCATATACCCCCCTAAAACCTTGAACAATATTTGGTTCCCATGTAGCTAGTGTGGAAAGATATGAACATAAGATGATGGACCTTGAGTTTTATGTAAGTTATCTAGACATTCTTATAGTATTAGCCTTCATTCATAAATATGAGACCTTAAAATCAGCTCCATATACCATGTATATTGATTCCATATGGGTTCCCAACCTCCCCTAGGATCATCTAACTTGAGACCCCTTGCCATGAAAGATATGAACATTTGAAGGTATAGTTTGAATTGGTTGCCTATGAATGAGTGTTTTAAGCATGGTGTTAAGACTAATTTGACCATTTTTGTGCTTTATTATATTTTAAAATTCCTCCATATGTCTTAAAACATAATTCTATACTTTATCCTAGTGTCAAACATGTTTAGGAGGTTCTGATTGTACCCCAAGGTAGTGGTGAGGTTTCTTGGCCTAAGATAGGCTTTTAGGCCTAACAAGCCTAGATTGAGCATCAGAAGTCAAAGTGGAATGTAGGTAACTTTAGGGGATAAATATCATAATAAAAAAATTATTAATAATTTCCCATCCTCTAAATCTAATCTCATGTACTTGTGCTTTCACCCCTGTCCATTCTCTTTGACTGTCTAGAATACCATTGTTCATTGTTAAACCCAAGAATGCTTTAGCAAGAGTGTTAGGGTCTAAGTACCCTATTCCATAATTAAATATTAGTTATGGATTTTTAAAATACTATTAAAAATAATCACAAGGTGATAAAACATGATTGGGGATCATGTCTCTCATCAACACAGTCTTTTGTAGGCTCTCATACAATAGTCTTTGGGTTTGTAAGCAGTCATGTTTGTGGAACCTTGATGATTAAATTGAGTGTGTATATTGCTCATTTAATAATATTATTCTTCTTATAACCCTTTTTATTCTTATTTTTCCTTTACATTTGGTATTTTAATGTTTCCAATAGTCCCAAACAAGCTCATTCCCCTAAGTCTAGGTGTTGGTTTTTGTGTGTTGAATTAGGCCTATCTAGCCTAGTTAGGTAATTAGGTTATTTTACCAACCTAGAGTTTCATATATTATAAAAAATATTTTGTATTTTTACATTTACACTTATGTGACCCCAACTTATATTATCTCAACTTTATCATAATCCCTAATCTGATATACATATGCATATTTAGGCCTAATTAGGCTTAATAGGCCTCTTTGAATCACTATGCCTTCACTGCTTGCTAGGGTTAGGCCATATCAATGGGGATGATAAAAATGTAAAAAAATAATTATAAGATACACATTTTTCATTTTAACATCTTAATTTTACCCTAGGCTTCAGCACAATCACACTCTCTTTTACTTTGCTTGTAGGTAGTAGACTTGCTCTTTTGATTATGCAAGATAGTTGAGTTTCCCTTTTGCTTAAAGACTTCATGCTTACTTAAAAACATTAATTATCCCTCAATGGGTTTTTCAATAATATTTCAGTTTATGTAATTAAAAAAATGGTGACTCTTTTACCCAAAATGCCCTATAGTCACATTTTCCAATAGTCAGTATATAGGTGATCTTCTTAGGTCTGTTGATTATGATAATATCTCATAGGGGGTTGATGTTCATTGATATACTAAATTATCTTAGTTTGTTAATTAATTTTTAATTTTATTTATATCTCCTTCATACCTTATGAATTTTCTTTAAGACCTTATAATCTATTAGGCCCTTCTAAACTTGTAGTCATAGCCAATGCTTCCTCAAAACCTAGACTAAGTCACTCCCTTGGGGAGAATTGAAATGATGTTGACCATACCCACCTGATTTCAATTTATATCCTTCTTAATAGTTTTATATTAATCCTTATTTCCTCTTAATGTCTTTAAGACTCTAATCTAATAGTAATGCCTTATCTCTTAGCCAACACATTAAGTATGACATGATTGTGAAAGGTTTATCTTGCTTATTAGAGTGGAGATAATTGGTTGATCTATGTTGAATATTATTCAACTTATCAATCTTGTTCCTATATATATGTCACAATACCCTTGAAGGCTTGTCATTTTCTCTAAGGCTCTGTCAACCTCCCATGTGACTAGTCTATATGATAGGCCTATTAGTGATGGATGGGATTTTATTTGACAATGTTAACCTCTTTGGATTGAATTGAAGGAATTGATTTTTCTTAACCTTGATATAATATTTTGTCATATTTTATGTACCTCTTTTTATTAATATTTTAAGTCTCTCACCTCTATATCTCATTCCAATAGTGACCACCTTACCTACACAATCTCCTTAAAAGACTTAAAATGACTAAGTGAAAGTTCCTATTATAGAATAGGTTGGGGGTGGAGATGGTTATGGTATATAACCATGATGAATATAATACATAAAAACAAAGTATGTATTAAATATGGCTCATGTATATACCTCTCAGATAACCTAAGTATCCTTTGTAGGAATAATCAAGGAACTTTACACCACATATACAATAGGCATATTAGAGATAAGACCATGAAGAGGTCATTTCAAGATGAAGGTGACTCATTTGGGTGTTTTAGATGGCATATAGGTTCAAGAGGGTGACAATGAACTATTACAAAACCCATAAACATCAATAAATTACACTATCAATCTTTGAATACCCTATGATATAAGGAAAACCTATGTACAGACTACAAAAATGAAGAAACGTGAAGATTTTCTTATCTTCACACTCCACATGTGTGAACCAGGTGTGTAGGGTGTTGGATATGGTGTATGAGGATCTATATAACACACAAAAAATGTTGTTTTTTCATAAACTTCTCAAAAAAGCACCAAAACCATTGTACTTTAAAACCCTACATAGATGGAGTTTATAGGAGTGCCCAAGTTATTAGTGATTATTCATAAATATTTATTTATGAACCTACAAAAAAATGATATGGATGATAATTTTAATGGAACCCCTTTCTATTCCCAAGATACTAGATCTTGATCTTCTCTCTCATGCCCATACTATCCATAAACTTGAAGGGTTATATGGACTGCCAAGGAATTATGTGGAGAGATAAGGTTGGTTTTGATCTTGTTATGCCCTTTTTGACCTTGAAACTTCTTATAGGCATTTTACATAATCTTATTCTAAATATTTAATCCCCCTTTTTATGGATTGATTGTACAATTTTTTACAATCTATAGAAAACACTTGAAAACACCATTTTTCCTACATTTTTCCATTTTATGATCTTTGACCCACCATTAAAGGATGAAAGGATGAAAAACATAAGTTAAATTATAATTCAAACTAATTATACAATAATTTGAGTGGAAAGGACACCTTTTTCCAATGTGTGGGGTCCACTTGGCTAGTGAGAGGTGATTATGAGCTCTAAAATGGGCCTTTTATGGCATGAAATGCCTAGTTATGACCATATGGGAGTAATGGGATCTCTTTCAAGACTTTAATGATGTAATTTTATCAAAATACTTTCCCCTTATCAAATTTTTATAAGGTATAAAGGCTCATTTATCATGTTGAGGACCATTTAACACTATGAAAGGGATGATCAAAGTTTGAGACAAGCTTAAACAAATATACCAAGGAGAATGACCTTATCAAATAATGTTCAAACCACTCATTAGACTTCATAAGACATCTGTACACTCTCCTTTTTCACTCAAATACCAACATGAGGACTAACACATCACCAATAGACCTCCAAACAACTATGACATATGAAACTCACAAATAAACTCTATGACATTCTTAATTAATGCTAGAAGACCTCCAGGAGACATTCATGAGATCATAGCAAGATTTGACACTAAAAATAATCTTAGGGGGAGTCTTATGTAATTTTTTTATGTTATGGGTTAACATTTGGCCAATGAGGCCAAAATTTCAATAGGAACCACTCAAGAAGGTTGTATACCTATTCAAGAATAAGACACATTTAATTAAGACTAAGACCTAAAACCCATACATTAAAAATTAATTTTCTAAGAACTAAAATACAAGACTAAACTTGATCAAACTCTATGGAATGTATTATTTTTTGCTTCTCTTTGTTTCAATAAAATAATATTTTCTATTCATGGCACCTACCACGTGAAGGTGGAAGTTCATCTGGTGCCACTAACCTACATTAAAATTATTAGTAAAAAATATAAATAGAAATAAATACTTAATGATAAAATAATTCAAAATTAAAATACAATAAATCAAATAATTTAACTATAATAAATTTAAATGCAAAATTAATTGTTCATGTGAATCTTACCATGTCAAGACAATGTACCTTCAAGATCAGCTCTATTTTTAAGTTTTTCAAAAATCGCTTCATGCTCTCTAATTCACAAACTATTCACAAACTTTTTTTTTGAGGATTTCCACAATACTTGATCATTTGAATATTTGTGGCAATAACTAGATTTGAATATTGAAGAACCACCATGTGTGTTTTGAATTCCTCAAATAATAACTATGAAGCCAAGTTTTTGTAACCACTATGGATCTAATGGGATAAACTAGGTCTTCTCCATCCTTGACATTTGTATTTTTTTTCCTCTACACAATGACACAAGTAGTAGTTTTTTCTCTCATCATTTTCATCAATTGTAATGACTATAAAAACATGCCTTGCATTTAAAGTATAATCAATTTATAAGTACATATAAGATAAAATATATATATCACTATTGACCAAATTTTGAACCCAAGTCAAAATACATAACCTCCTCTATGTTGAAACCTCATAGGGTTGTCTCTCAAGTGGTCTTAAATAATCCCATATGGTCATATTTGTCCTTGACTAACATTGTCCAAGTTCTAGTCTTAGGTTAACTTATCTAGGCCTATGGTCAATCATTAGATCTTAGAATGGTAAAACATGGTTAAAGGTTTAATATAGTCTATGGTAATTATAAAATGTTATTTTAAGTGTTATTAATGTCATATTATCATTCTCTAACTTTTATTTAACTCTAATTTGCAAAATTCATAATTTGGCACCTTTTGGCCCATTTGAAAGAGTTGGGCATAACAACTAAAGGAAAGAACATTTAAAGAAGATTAAAAAAATCTATGGTGTTATAAAAAGGTTACATAAGGTTTAGGAATAGTCATATTCTAATAGAAACTACATTTGAATGCCTAATCTTGGCAAAGGGACACTTTACAAGGACGTGTACAGCCTTACAAGATCACTTTTTAGTTAAAAAAGATTTACAAGTGTCTCTTGGGATCTCTTAGATAATTTTCCATATTGTGACCAAATTTTAGGTTGAAATGACACTCTAGACACCTTTTTTCCTCCATTTATGTCTTCATAAGCTTAGGAAGGCAAATTTAAACTAAATGGTATGGCCGAGAGAGAGAGAGAGAGAGAGAGAGAGAGAGAGAGAGAGAGAGAGAGAGAGAGAGAGAGAGAGAGAGAGAGAGAGAGAGAGAGAGAGAACTTTGGCCATTGTTATGGGTCCTAGTAAGATTGAAATTATTGGCATTGGTTTCTATAATTATGTCTTATTATTTATGAATAATCACTAAGAGTAATAGCAAGTCACTATGTCCTATCCATCTGAGAGGGGTATGCTCTTGCACTTGTTTCTCCACTTCATAAATTGATGGATAGGAATATTTTTTAGTGTGGCTTTTAGATATCTTGTATCTCTTTTTCATGGTGGTTTCATTAGTCAAATCATCTCCATGAAGTGCTTTCATTTGAAGGAAGAATGTCTTGGTGTATAAGTTATTTCAGTGGATTCTGCTATAAGTATCTAATTTGTCTTCATGGTGGTCACTCTCAGAGGTTTATAATTCTTCATAACTCATGGAATATCCCTAATTTGCATGGATTTCATGTGATATTGTCTAAGATGTGTATTTGGTCCATATATTCAAGTGTGATGCTCTTTAGCAACATGTTTATGTTTGAAAAATATACTAGAGGTTTGATTGCCATTATGTCCCAAATAATAGGAATATACCATAGTGTGAAGTTCTTGATATCACATTACACTATTAAAATAATGAGTAAATGAAGATGGTAATCTATGTACACTTTCTAATGAAGATCACATGTGTATTTTCTCAAACAAACTTGTACAGACTATAGGAATAGTTTGAAGATTCACATTACTCATGAAAGGACCTAATAGATCTCCCCATGTATTAATATTCCTTAAAATTAAATACTGCCATCATCAAGAGATTAAAACTATCTCTATTCTCTATTCTCTACACATAGACCCTCTATATGAGCTAATAGGCACTTGTAGGTATATACAAACCTGTAGGGTAAGCTGAAGGTGACATAAACTTTTTTAAAGACTCTATAAGGCCTTGAAATAATAACAAGAAGGTGAGTGGTGTATTCATATTGTTAAGAAGATAAGGACTTGATGAAATATCCTGGTAGCACTAAACTATTAAAAGGAGACCTACAGGCCTCAAGCCTATAGGTCCACCTTTTTAGACTAAGATCAACACCCAATCAACATAAAACTAACAAAAAAGTGATCCAAATAGGATCCTTGACTACATATAATATGAAATAGAACATAATCAGGATGAAAAGCACCTAGATGTGTTTAACAGTCAAAGATGGCTAAGATATTGAGGTGACCATCTTAAGACACCTACAGATCCATATAGTATTGTCTAAAAATAAGCAAGGACAAGTGGTTTAAAGTGTTGGTAGAGGTGTATAAGAAATATTTGAAAAATAATTGATATATCAATCAAATAAAATTCCATTGAAGGAGATCATAAGCTGAGGGTAAGGTCTAAACACTTTATGCACAGTTAACACCCTAGAGATAAGCTATAGACCTATTTAAGGGATCAACACAAGTTTCAAACCTAAGGAAAAGAAAAAGATTAGTGTTGAAAGGATCTTGAATCTAATCAAGACTCTAACCAATTTCATGAGATATAAGAGGATCAGTGATGAGGATATGAGGAGTAAGTTTCATAGTATCATGTCATGATACTTGATTGCAACCTACAGGTTGTTAATGTCATACACTGCCAAGAAGACCTAAGTAAAGAGACAAAGGTCTTGAGAGATGTTATGAGCCTAAAATTGAGATGTCAACTAAGCTAAATATATTTTATGATATCAATGGTATAAAGGAGAGACCTAAAACACAAGAGAGTGTATTCATGATCCTTAAAGACACCTATATACTGAAAGACATTGACAATGTGGTTTTAAGCCTAGGAGAGGAACAAAATATTTGAAAGGGATTAGAGGTCTACCTAGAAAAAACAAATAGGCCATAGGGTAATTTCTAAACCAAATATAAATGAAAGGAATATGAACTAAACTAAGTTTCAAAACCTCATACACAGTCAAGAGATTAACTTACATGTCTACTTATTTTTTCAAGGCTTTGCTTGGATAAAAAGAGAGTGAGTAATTTGAATATATTTGAAAGAGTGAGTTTAATTTGATAATGGTTTCAATAATTAATCAACACCTTATTTTAACCACTCAGACCTGATTATAAAGGTGAAATGGTCAAAACACAATCTAGACCTATTGAAGCCTAAGAAACCCTACAATTATAGTCATCACCTACAACCAGTCATGAGGTAAGATTGAGTTTTGAGGGTCCTATAGGTATGATCATGATTTTAAAATTGGTATATAAAATTTTTATTAGTTTAAAAAGGAATTCATTATCCCTTCAATTCCATACTAATAGTGAACATAGTCACTATTTTGTCTCAAACTTGGCCCACTCCTTTGGCAAGGGGTAGTCATGAGACTAAGACATATTTTTGGTCTCAAATAACAAAACAAGCATTATATACCTTATGAATTGGCCTTTATTAAATAAATAGACATTAAAATTATCTCAATACACTCTCAAATGATACCTAAGTTTATGTTTCCATCCAAATGCCCTTGAGGGTAAGCAAGAAGGTGACAAACTCATAATCCCAAACACCCTAACCAGTACACCATGAGCATACAGTGGGGTAAAAATGACTATAAAAGTATGTATAATCATGGTAATGACTTTTGGGACCCAAAACTCAAACTTGACCTCTCTCTAGCCTCAAGAGAGCTAAGCATGCCACCTGAGGAGCAACTTTAGATACTCATACCATAACTCAAATTTTGAAATTTTAGGAGGTTATTGAAGAATTTTTTCCAATTTTAATGAGGTAAATTAATTATTTTTATTTATGAATAATCGTTAAGACCCCAAACAAGTCATAAACCCCTATAAAACCCTGATAGTGACTAGTCAAGGGGAAAAGACCTTAAAAGCACATCTAATGCCACATTTTGATCATGAAACATATTTTATGTTGTTTATGAATCAAAGGAGGTTATCAAAATGTATTTTTATGTTGATTTAACTTGTAATGACATCCAAAAATACCTTATTTATATATGTTTTCAATATTTTACTAGTATTTTGAGAATGGGAGAACTTACCAATCATTGGATGAGGTACTTTGAGATGTGGTATATTTATTAAAGTCAATAAATTTTCATATGATATTTTGAGGTGATAAAAATAGGCCCATTTTCCAAGATAGTCTCAAATAGGCTCAAAATGAGACTAGGTAACAAGGTGATTTCATGGTTTGCATACTTTTAAAGGGTCTCAAGACCCCAAAATTGACATGGAGGTTTTGTGATGGAATATATAAATTTAATAAAATGATTTTGGGTGATTTCACACATGTTTCATCAGAGACCTGGAGCAATAAAACAAGGTCCTAAGCAAGGAGGCTTAATTCAAGATAGAGAAAGGTAAAAAAATGTGTTTCCACTTAGAGTCTAAAGATTAAATTTGACATGGGACTATAATTACATAATGGGTCATATAATATTCCCTCATTTTTCAATATAATCCATATAAATCCCTACACAAATAGGTTTACAAGTTTTTAGGGCTATAGGGAAATTAAGCATAGTGAGGGCTTAAGGAGCAAAATAAATTCTTGATAGTTATTCCATGAACCAAAATGGTGTTTTTAAGACCTGATAAAATATTTTAATATAATTCATGGTTATATTATTACCTTAAGAATATTCACTTGAGTTTTGGGCCACTTGGACCAAGCTAGGCATGGGAAATGAAGAGTTTCAAGACATCTATGCCTAAGAATGATTGAATGTCAGATCATAGGAGTTTATTAAGGCATGGTATATGTATAATTAATTTAATGTGATTATTAAATATAAAATTCATGATTTTAAGACACATTTTTCACTCCTTTCATGCAAAGAAGGGTAGTTTTCAAGAAGCTAGTCAAGGTGTCAAGCCAATTTATAACTCTTGCACCACATGGAGGGTCAAAACATATTCAAGATTGAGACACATGGCCTTATAGGTATATTTTTACTATCTCATAACTCATTTTCTTATTTTAACTCTCATGTACACTTGTCAATCCTTCTCTACTATGCCCCCCTCTCTCTCTCTTTACACTTATCTATATAAGCAACCACTTTTGGCTAAGATTATAGAATCCACATATATTATGGAAAATTAATACTATTTTGAATACTATTTTTACCTTTGAATAAATATTCAAAAATACTTTTGATTTTTAATCTTTCTTATCTAAGTGTGTGAAGTAGTGCATAGTTGAATGATAAGTGATAATCATTTATCCTTGTGTTCACTTTACTCTTTCATGTTTTTAAAAATAATTCTAATCTCTAATAGGTCACATGAAGTTTATTTAGTATCTTTTTCTATCTCTAATATTAATTAAAATAATTAGTTTCTACAACAATATCTATTGTGCATCCACCTTGAGAAGTGCATAGCATATCACCTTCATGTTTGAAATACTTATGTTAGATAAATCTCGATGTTGAATTCAGACTTGTGAATCAAATTTCATAGTGAATGTTCATATTAGTCTAGTGGAGATTAACTTTGTGTATCACCTCATTATATTAGGTTTATTCCATGTGCTCTCTATCTCTTTTCAACCTGAAACAAGCTAGTAGTATAGGTGATGAGCTTCAATAGACAAATCAAGGGAACTAGCCCTTTAATATATAGCTTTACCCATAAAATAGACAAATCACATCACTAGGGGTAATCTAATTTTCCACTCAATTTGGAAAAGGCTTGAACTACCTCTCCAAGGATGCAAAATTGAGTGACAATAGTTTTGGCATTCTTAATGGGACCATTGTCTCAAACACTTCTTGTCAAGGTGAATGATGGTCGTGATAACATAAAATTTGCATAAGTGTTCCTCACTTATAATTTGGTGACTCCACTGAAGGTATAGCATTTGTTTACAAACTAATTTATTATTTATTTTATTTATGCTTCATGGTCCTTACTATATCAGCTTCTAGTAGAGGTAATTATCTTATAAATCCACTCCCTCATCCCGAACTTCCTCTTGAAGTTCAATATCCTGAGTCTATCTTAACACTTGAAGGGACTAAATAATAAGAATACTTTGAAATTCAATAAAATTAAGAAAGTGAAGAAGAGTTTGAAGTAAGCATGACTAGGTAACATGTGTTCCCAACCTTCAATACTAAAAATCCTATAAACATGAATGCCTATGATGGTATCCCTCCCAATGCCACCAAGATTGTTCCAACTTTCAATGGGTAAGGTCCTATTACCCCAAGTGAGCATATTAGAGACATATCCAACTTCTATAATTTCCATAATGTTACAAAAGTTAACATAACAATTATATTACTTGCCATGTCTCTTAGGGGAAAATCCCTTGATTGGTATAGAACATTACCAAGAAGATGTATCACTACATGGGATGATTTTAGAGAGTTATTGAATACAAGATTTGAGAATGAGAGTGATCATACATCACTCATACATTAGTTTAATGTCATTAAAAAAGGGCCCATGAAAACCATGCATGATTTCAATGAGATGTTTCAAAAGACATGGAATAGGCTGCCACCTCTCATGAGACCCCCTACAAGTTTTGTTTTCCCAACTTACCTAAGAGCTATTGGGAATGATATAGATGTCATGTTGTAGTCCATGGGTGGATATAATTTACCTGAGCCCTATGATATAGCCATTAGATCTGAGAATGGTTTAATTCAAGCTATCAAAGTCCCTCCAAAGGTATCTATGCCCATCTTTACTAACATGTCTACTACTACTTCATTTACAAATCTGAGAAATAAGGCCAAAGTTACTCCAAAGAAATCAGATAATGCCATTGATTGGGAAGTAATATATTAGGCCTTATAATTTTAAACTAGGTAACCAAATCAATACTTTGGAGCTCACCAAAACCCATACTATTAACCTCCTCAAGAAAATATATTTACACCTCAGTATAATGGTTAAGGGAGGGGACAAGGTCAACCTAATTTTAATAGGCCACCCAATACCTACATTCCAAATTCTACTCCCAACACAAGATCTATGGTTCTAATCCATTCTAACTTGGTTCAAGGAGAAGAATGGAATCCTCAAGGATAATACATGAATGATAATTAAGGTTAAGGTTACGCTTTGTTTTCTCAAGTAGTGCCTACTACTCACTTGATAACAGAAGATGAGATCTTCATGCAAGCAAAATTCAATAAAGAGTGTGGCAGCCAAGGCATGAGCTTGGCAAACTTTCAAGTGGAAAATAGACTTGTCCTAAATCAAATCACCTTAGTTATAATGAACACACGGTCAAAGAGAAGAGATTTTGGAGATGTTTAATATGTGGATATAAATCTAAATAATCTTACTTCAAGGCAACAAGGTGCGAATGCAAATGTGGTATCCTTTACAAGTCTTACACCTCTTCAAAATCAGAACTTGGGAAGGGTGATTCAATATTCATTGCCTTAAGTTCAAGGTAATTCATTTCCTTAAATAATTAAATAAATTATTAATATCTCTCATTTTAATATCATTAACTCTTTGAAAAACATAAAGACTAGCATATCTTTTTGGGAAGTACTTCACATGCCCAATCAAAAGGAATTACTTCAAGAGCAGATATCCTAAATCTATATCAAGCATCAATACATGGTGGTGTATCCCTCACAAATTCACCTACTCATATTTTTGAACCCTCCACCAAGTTTGAAAATCCCCTACCTTTCTATATTACCTTCATTGTGGGAGGTAAGCTAGTTCATAATTACATTGTGGATAGTGGGTCAAGCACTTTAGTTATGCCCAAACTAGTTGTAGACAATTTGGGATTGAAATATGAGCCATATAGTAAAAGATTTTTTTAGCTTCATGGGACACCATCCAAGTCAATAAGGCTCATCAAAGGTTTAAAGGTAATCTTGCATGACTATCCAAGCTTTCCAATCTTATAAGACATAGAGGTGGTAGATCTCCCTGCACATTTTGCTATTTGTCTATCAAGATACGTCACTACCAAGATAGGAGGGTATGTTTCTACTAATTGGTCTTTATTGAATTTTATGACAAGGTATATAACTAAGGTGACAATATGAACATAGCCATTAGTTAAGTTCTACATTGAACCACATGTGGAATCTAGTTCTAACTTGAATTCTACTATCCATGAGGAATAAGAGCATGTCATATATGATGGAGTATTTTCCAAAATTGAGGGTATTTTTGATCTTTGTTGATGCATGTGAATGTATCATAGTAGGGTTCTAATAGTGTTGAAAACACTTATCATTTCAAGATTCAAAGAATCTTTTGCATGAGTTGTTAGTTGTGATCTTTCTGAGATTTGTGGTGGAGTAATGGCCAATCTATTTGACTATTTCACAAAATGATTATGTAAATGGTTGTTGGAAACAATCGTGGTCATAAATAATGTGAAGATGAAAACTATATGAGCTAAGTCTAGTGAATAATGATCAAAATCTAAAATCTAAAGTCTAATCTAGCATGAATATTTACAATGAAAAACTAAAATACAATGACTTAATCAAGAAATGGGAAAATAATTAAGATAGAGAAAAAAGAGAGATATTTTTATTCTTCAGCTTAAACATCTTGACAAAGATTTCATTTCATCAAAGACATGCATCTTCAAACTATCATATGATATGAAATTACAAATAGTATAGATCAAAACTTCCTCCTTTGTTACAATGAAAATACCCCCTTTTATAAATTTAAATAGCAACCCATGAGGTATGTAGGTTAGTCATTCTCAAATAATAACTAAACAATTGTCAAGGACAGGTGTCCTTTTACAAATATTCTAAAACTGATGACACTTTTCAAATGTGACTAACCTATAAGCCATGTGTGTTACATGTTGCACATGTTTTCACAAAATAAAATATTCTTTTTTAAATGATTTACATGTTTTTATAAAAAATAATATTCCAAGTCAACTCAATTGACTTTGAGATTCCCCTACATCTATAGCCTTTTCCTTTGTGCCAAAGTCTTCATGGATTTGTCATATTATTCATCAATCAATCTGATATTGATGATAGGCTCCATAAATAGCTCCTCTATTTACCCTGTTAGATCTTTGAATATTTCATATATCCTTTCTATGGCTTATTTAATACTCATATCATTACTAATATTTTCATTTACAGACAAGATCATGTCCAAGATATGTTTCTTGTCAGCCCCTATGGTTCCCTTGCTTCTATCTTTGACCTGCTTGATGAACTCAGTGGCTCTCTACTAGAATTATCCATCACTTATTAGGCCTGTTAGATTTGGGATGGTTGGATCCTTAATAAAACCTCCTAATATCTATATCATTCTACCTTCTAATTACTTGAAATCTTCTAAGAGACCTTCCATACTCTTAGGCTATTTATTCATGTCCTTGATTTTCTCCATCAATATTATCATAGCCATATTCAATTGAGAGGTTGACTATTTTGAATTCAAGAATCTAGTATTCCATCAATATCTTGATCAATTCCTTTACTTTCTTATCTAAACCTTGCCATTGATTGATTTAGTTCATATACATGGTATGTTGTTTGCTCATTATGTCCAATTTGGACCTTGTTGCCTTCAAAGAGTTGAATGTATCATATATAGTTGTCTCAAAATTATTGACAATATCTACTAGAACTAACAAAATGGATTTCTCTTCCACATTCTTCTTCTCTTATTTTAACCCTTTGATTGTTGCTTATAACCCATCTGCCTAAGATTGTGCTAGCTCTAGAACATTTTCTTCAAATATAGGGTCTTCCCCTTATTTTTGTTCTCTTCTAGGTTAAGTGAACCAAAGGTTTAACATTTTGATGTATAACCTCTTGACCTTCTTCCATGACCATTATCTCAGTCACTCTTTATAGGCCTATAGTAATTGGATCATATCTAACTCCAACTGAAGACTAGCCTATATATTTAATTGGCACCTCTAATTGTATGTCAATTGATTGACTTGGAGAATTTGGTTTACTTTCTTCTTCATTTTTCAATGCTATGATCCAAGGCTTCAACTCATGTTGCATAGGGATGTTTCTAGTCTTTACTAGAGCCCATGGATGATAAACAGTAGGTAACTTCTCCATTCTTAGTTCATATATCAACCATTCAGGTATAGATGGTCCATATATTGGGTTCTCATCACTAAACAAGTTGATATCCTTCAAAGGTGGTGTGATATCCACTTTAGCTTTCTTTGCCCTTGAGATAATTGCAGTCTCAGCCTTCCTCTTAGGAGGATCAATGACTATTAAGTCTAATGCCTTTTATTTTCATTTTTCCTACTTGGCCTCCTCAACCTTTTCCTCTTTTGCATTATTTTATGTCTCATATGTCATGGAAATCATTTTCAATGCATCTTCAACAGACACCTATGGATTCAAGGCTATCATGTGAATTTCCTCTTGCTAAGAGAAATCTAGTTATGTTGTTCTAGAAGAATTAGGGATTGAATAACTTGAAGCAATTTCACTTAGCCTCCTATATTTAATTTTATGCTCTATCTATACATTTTTTTGTGGAAACCTAAAAGGGTCAAAACCTACCAGATGATATTATCTTGGACCAAGCTGCCATATATCTTATATTTTTTGATCTCTCTACAATTTGGATTAAGGATTTATATTATGCTCCTTTAGTCTTCAATCCAATTCATGATAAGTGGTTGCCTTAGTGTATACAAAGTCAAATGCACTAGGTTCATTTTCATAAGGCACAACCAAAATACCTTTGCTCTTAAAGTGTTCATTTACTCTACCATAAGGATCCCACTGTCTTTGTTCATCTATTTACAAATTGAAAGAAAGTCTATATTTTGAAGTAGATTCAATTTGGTCCCATTGTCTAAAATTGGTTCTGCCAATAGTCATGGGAAATCCATGGAGAAGTCCTTTTCTCTTAGTTTTTTATATGTCATCAATCACATTGAACAATTGATATACAACTTCTTATTCTGCCAACTTATTTGGTACATGTACTAGTAGTTCTAGGGGGGAACTTTGGGTTCCTCCTAGCATAAATCTCAAATTAATAACTCTATATAAACATATATAGATATAAAATTCATAAATTCAATTCAAATCTAAACATCAAAATAGATACTTGAGGAAGCAGCCATAATAATAAATAAACAAATAAAAATGAGAAATCTTCACAAAATTCTCTTGCTTGTATTTATTGCTCCAGAATTTATAAAATAGTTTTTCTCTCAAAAATTCCTCCTTTGTTACAATTAAAATATCCTCCTTTTATAAATTTAAATACAAACCCATGAGGTATGTAGGTTAGTCATTCTCAAATAAGAATCAGACAAGTGTCAAGGAGAGGTGTCATTTTATAAATATTCTGGAACCAATGACACTTTTCAAATGTGACTAACCTATAAACCATGTGTGTTACATGTTGCACATGTTTTTAAAAAATAAAATATTAATTTTTAGATGATTTACATGGTTCTTATAAAAAATAATATTCTAAGTCAACTTAATTAACTTCGAGATGCCCCTGCAGTTGTAGCCTTTTGCTTTTGTGCCAAAGTCTTCATTGACTTGTCATATTGTTCATCAATCAATCTGAGATTGATGATAGGCTACATGAATAGCTCCTCTATTTTCCCTTTTATATCTTTAAATATTTTATCTATCCTTTCCATGTCTTTTTTATTACTCCTACCATTACCAATATTTTCATTTATAGACAAGATCATGTCCAAGATATGTTTCTTATCAACCTATGTGGTGCCCTTGCTTCTATCTTTGACCTACTTGATGAACTCGGTGGCTCTCTACTAGAATTATCTATAACTTATTAGGCCTATTGGATTTGGGTTGGTTGGATCCTTGATCAAACCTCCTAATATCTGCATCATTCTAACTTCTAATTGCTTGAAATCTTCTGAGAGACCTTCCATGCTTTTAGACTATTTATTCATGTTCTTGATTTTATCCATCAAGATTATCATAGCCATATTCAAGTTTGATAGGCTGACTATTTTCAATTCAATAATCTAATCTTCCATCAATATCTTGATCAATTCCTTTAATTTTTTATTTGAACCTTGCCACTGATTGATTTGGTTCATAACCATGGTATGTTGTTTGCTCACTATGTCTAATTTAGACCTTGTTGACTTCAAAGAGTTGAATTTATCATAGATATTTGTCTCAAAATTATTGACAATATCTACTAAAACTAATAAAATGGATTATTCTTTCATATTCTTTTTTTCTTATTTTAACCCTTTAATTGTAGCTTGTAACCTTTCTATTTGGGATTGTGCTAGATCTAGAACATATTCTTCAAATATAAGGTCCTCCCCTTGTCTTTGTTCTCTCTTCTCAGTTAAGTGAACCAAAGGTTCAACCTTTTGATGTATAAGCTCTTGACCTTCTTCCATGACCATTGTCTCAGTCACTCTTTATAGGCCTATAGTAATTGGATCATATCTAACCCCAACTAAAGAATGGACTATATGTTTAATTGGCACCTTTGTTTTTATGTCATCTAATTGACTTAGATTAATTGGTTTACTTTCTTCCTCATTTTACAATGCTATGATCCAAGGCTTAAACTGTTATTGCATAGGGATGTTTTTAGTCTTTACTAGATCCCATGGATGATAAATAGTGGGTAACTTCTCCATTCTTGGTTCATATATGAACCATTGAGGTATATATGGTCCATATATTAGGTTATCCTCACTAAAAAATTTTATATCCTTCAAAGGTGGGGTGATATCCACTTCAGATTTCTTTGCCCTTGAGACAATTTTAGACTCAGCCTTCCTCTTGGGAGGATCAATGACTACTAAGTCCAATGCCTTTTATTTTCCTTTTTCCTACTTGGCCTCCTCAACCTTTTCATCTTCTACATGATTTTATGTCTCATATTTCATAGAAATCCTTTTCAATGAATCTTCAACATACTCTTATGGATCTAAGGCTATCATGTGAATTTCCTCTTGCTAAGGCAAATCTAGTTCTATTGTTCTAGAAGACTCAGGGAATAAATAACTTGAATCAATTTCACTTGGCATCCTTTATTTAAGTCTATGCTCTATTTTAAAATATGTTTGTGAAAGCCTATAAGGGTCAAAACCTAAAATATGATACTATATTAGACCAAGCTACCATATATCTTCCATTTTTTGATCTCTCTACAATCTAGATTTAGGCTTTATATTATGCTCCTTTAGTCTTCAAGCCACTTCATGATAAGTGGTTGTCTTAGTGTATACAAATTCAAATGCACTAGGTTCATGTTCATAAGGTACAACCAAAATACCTTTGATCTTCAAGTGTTCATTTACTCTACCATAAGAATCCCATTATCTTTGGTCATCTATTGGCAAATTGAAAGAAAGTCTGTATTTTCAAGTAGATTCAATTTGGTCCATTGTCTAAAAATGGATCTATCAATATTCATGGGAAATCCAAGGATAATTCCTTCCCTCTTAGTTTTGTAGATGCCATCAATCCCATTGAATAATTGATATGCAACTTCTTATTTTACCAACTTATCTAGCACATGCACTATTAATTTAAGGGGGTGATTTTGGGTTTGTCCTAGCATAGAGCTTAGATTTATAACTCCATATTAACATATGCATATATAGAATTCATAAAATCAATTCAAATTTAACATCAAAATAAATACTTGAAGAAGTAGCCATGATAAAAAAATAAACAAACAAAAAATGAGATAATCTTCATAGAATTCTCTTGCTTGTATTTATTGCTCCAAAATTTACAAAATGTTTTTTCTCTCAAAACTTCCTCCTTTGTTAAAATTATAATACCCCCTTTTATAGATTGAAATATCAACCCATGATGTATGTAGGTTATTCATTGTCAAATAAGAATCAAACAAGTGTCAAGGACAAGTGTCCTTTTACAAATATTTTAGAACTAATGACACTTTTCAAATGTGACTAACCTATAAGCCATGTGGATTACATGTTGCACATGTTTTTAAAAAATAACATATTTTTTTTAAATGATGTACATGGTTTTTATAAAAGATAATATTCTAAGTCAACTCAATTGACTTTGAGATACCCCTACAGCTATATATTTTTCCTTTTGTGCCAAATTCTTCATGGACTTGTCATATTATTCATCAATCAATCTGAGATTGATGATAAGCTCCATGAATAGCTCCTCTATTTTCCTATTATATCTTTGAAGACTTCATTTGTCCTTTCCATGGTTTATTTAATACTCATGTCATTACCAATATTTTAATTTATAGACAAGATCATGTCCAAGATACATTTCTTGTTAGCATCTATGGTGTCGTTACTTCTATCGTTAACCTGCTTGATGAACTCAGTGGCTCTTTGTTGGAATTATCTATCACTTGTTAGGCCTATTGGATTTGGGATGGTTGGATCTTTGATCAAACATCCTAATATTTGCATCATTATGCCTTCTAATTGCTTGAAATCTTCTGAGAGACCTTTCATGCTTTTAGACTATTTATTCATGTCCTTGATTTTCTCCATCAAGATTATCATTACCATATTCAAGTGTGATAGGTTAACTATTTTGAATTTATGAATCTGGTCTTCCATTAATATCTTAATAATTCCTTTACTTTCTTATCTAAACCTTGCCATTGATCAATTTGGTTCATAGCCATGGTATGTTTTTTGCTCACTATGTCCAATTTCAACCTTGTTGCCTTCAAAGAGTTGAATGTATCATTGATATTTGTCTCAAAATTATTGACAATATCTATTAGAACTGACAAAATGGATTTCTCTTCCATATTCTTCTTCTCTTATTTTAACCCTTTGATTATAGCTTATAACCTTTTTGCCTGGGATTGTGATAGCTCTAGAACATCTTCTTTAAATATAGGGTCCTCCCCTTCTCTTTGTTCTCTCTTCTAGGTTAAGTGAACCAAAGGTTCAACCTTTTGATGTATAACCTCTTGACCTTCTTCCATGACCATTGTCTTAGTCACTCTTTATAGTCCTATAGTAATTAGATCATATCTAACTCTAACCAAAGACTATCCTATATTTTTAATTGACACCTCTAATTGTATTTCAATTGATTAAATTGGAGTACTTAGTTTACTTTTTTCTTTATTTTACAATGATAGGGTCTAGGGCTTCAACTCATGTTGCATATGGATGTTTGTAGTCTTGAGTAGAGCCCATAGATGATAAAAAATAGGTAACTTCTCCATTATTGGTTCATATATGAACCATTCAAGTATATAAGGCCCATATATTTGGTTTTCCTCACTAAACAAGTTGATATCCTTCAAAGGTGGTGTAATAGCCACTTTAGCTTTCTTTTCCCTTAAGACAATTGCAGTCTCAACCTTCCTCTTGGGAGGATCAATGACTACTAAGTCCAATGCATTTTCTTTTCCTTTTTCCTACTTATCCTCCTCAAACTTTTCCTCTTTTGCATTAGTGTATGTCTCATATTCCATGGAAATCATTTTCAATGCATCTTCAATAGATTCCTATGGATCTAAGGCTATCATCTAAATTTCCTCTTACTGAGGCAAATCTAGTTTTGTTGTTCTAGAAGACTCGATGACTGAAGAACTTGAAGGAATTTCACTTGGCATCCTTTCTTCAAGTCTATGCTCTATATGTATGTCTATTAGTGGAAGCCTAAAAGGGTCAAAACCTACTAGATGATATTATCTTGGACCAAGCTATCATTTATCTTCCATTTTCTGATCTCTCTACAATTTGGATTCAAGCTTTATATTATGTTCCTTTAGTCTTCAATCCACTTCATGATAAGTGGTTTCCTTAGTGTATAAAAATTCAAATGTACTAGGTTCATATTAATAAGGCATAGCCAAAATACCTTTTCTCTTCAAGTGTTCATTTACTCTACCATAAGGATGAAAGTTTGAGTTTTAAAGCAGATTAAATTTGGTCCCATTGTCTAAAAATGGTTCTTCCAATAGTCATGGTAAAGCCATGGATAATTCCTTTCCTCTTAGTTTTAGAGATGCCATCAATCCCATTGAATAATTTATATGCAACTTATTATTCTACCAACTTATCTAGCACGTGCAATGGTAGTCTGAGGGGGGCACTTTGGGTTCCTCCTAGCATAAAACTCAAATTAACAACTTTGTATTAACATATGCACATATAAAATTCATAAAATCAATTAAAATATAAACATTAAAATATATACTTGAGGAAGTATCCATGATAACAAATAAACAAACAAAAATGAGATAATATTCATAGAATTCTCTTGTTTGTATTTATTGCTCCAAAATTTACAAAATAGTTTTTCTCTCAAAACTTCCTCTTTTATTATAATTACAATACCCCCTTTTATATATTGAAATAGAAACCCATGAGGTATGTAGGTTAGTCATTATCAATTAAGAATTAGACAAGTGTAAAGGATAATGTCCTTTTACAAGTATTATAGAACCAATGACACTTTTCAAATGTGACTAACCTATAAGCCATGTACATTACATGTTGCACATGTTTTCAAAAAATAACATATTATTTTTTAAATTATGTACATGGTTTTTATAATAAATAATATTCTAAGTCAACTCAATTGACTTTGAGATGCCCCTGCAACTGTAATCTTTTGATTTTATGCCAAAGTCTTCATGGACTTGTCATATTGCTCATTAATCAATCTAAGATTGATGATAGGCTCCATGAATAGCTCCTCTATTTTCCCTATTATATTTTTTAATATTTCATATATCCTTTTCATGGATTCTTTAATACTCCTATCATTACCAATCTTGTTATTTACAGATAAGATCATATCCAAGATACATTTTTTGTCAGCCCCTATGGTGTCATTACTTCTATCTTTGACCTACTTGATGAACACAGTGGCTCTCTATTGGAATTCTCCATCACTTATTAGGCATGTTGGATTTGGGATGGTTGGATCCTTGATCAAACCTCCTAATATCTACATCATTTTGTCTTTCAATTGATTGAAATCTTCTAAGAGACCTTCCATACTTTTAGACCATTTATTCATGTCCTTGATTTTCTCCATCAATATTATCATAGCCATATTCAAGTGTGATAGGTTGAATGTTTTTAATTAAATAATATGGTCTTCAATTAATATCTTGATCAATTCCTTTACTTTCTTATTTGAACCTTGCCATTGATTGATTTGGTTCATATACATGGTATGTTGTTCGCTCACTATGTCCAATTTGGACCTTGCCGCCTTCAAAGCACTGAATGTATCATAGATATTTATCTCAAAATTATTGACAATATCTACCATAACTGATAGAATGGATTGCTCTTTCATATTTTTCTTCTCTTATTTTAACCCTTTGATTGTAGCTTATAACCTCTCTACCTAGGATTGTGCTAGATCTAGAACATCTTCTTTAAATATAGGGTTCTCCCCTTATCTTTGTTTTCTCTTCTAGGTTAAGTGAACCAAAGGTTCAACATTTTGATGTGTAACCTCTTGACCTTCTTCCATGCCCATTATCTCAGTCACTCTTTATAGGCTTGTAGTAAATGGATCATATCTAACTCCAATTTAAGATTGGCCTATATGTTTAATTGGCACTGTTACATGTATATCATCTGATTAAATTAGACTAGTTGGTTTACTTTCTTCTACATTTTTCAATGTTAGGATCCAATGCTTTAACTCTTGTTGTATAGGGGTGTATGTAGTATTTAGTAGAGCCCATGGATGATAAATAGTAGGTAACTTCTCCATTATTGGTTCATATATGAACCATTTAGGTATAGATGGTCCATATATTGAGTTCTCCTAAACAAGTTGATATCCTTCAAAGGTGGTGTGATATCCACTTTAGATTTCTTTTCCCTTGAGACAATTACACTCTCAGCCTTCCTCTTAGAAGGATCAAAGACTAATAAGTCCAATGCTTTTTATTTTCCTTTTTCCTACTTGGCCTCATCAGCCTTTTCCTCTTCTACATTAGTGTATGTCTCATATGTCATGGAAAGCATTTTCAATACATATTCAATAGACTCCTATGGATCCAAGGCTATCATGTGAATTTCCTCTTACTAAGGCAAATCTTGTTTTGCTATTCTAGAAGACTTAGGGACTGAAGAACTTGAAGCAATTTCACTTGGCCTCCTTTCTTCAAGTATATGCTCTATCTTTACATCTACTGGTAGAATCCTAGAAGGGTCAAAACCTACAAGATTATATTATCTTAGACCAAGCTACCATCTATCTTCCATTTTTTGATCTCTCTATAATCTAGATTTAGGATTTATACTATGATCCTTTAGTCTTTCAGCCACTTCATGATAATTGGTTGCCTTAGTGTATACAAATTCAAATACACTAGGTTCATGTTCATAAGGAATAGCCAAAATACCTTTGCTCTTCAAGTGTTCATTTACTTTACCATAGGGATCCCACTATATTTGGTCATTTATTTACAAATTAAAATAAAGTCTGTGTGTTGAAGTAGATTCAATTTGGTCCCATTATCTAAAAATGGTTCTACTAATAGTCATAGGAAATCCATGGAGAATTCATTTCCTCTTATTTTTTTAGATGCCATTAATCCCATTGAATAATTGATATGCAACTTCTTATTCTACCAACTTATCTAGCACATGCATTGGTAGTTTGAGGGGGCCACTTTGGGTTCCTCCTAGTGTAAAGCTAAAATTAACAAATTTGTATTAACATATGCACATATAGAATTCATAAACATAATTAAAATATAAACATCAAAATGTATACTTGAGGAAGTAGCCATAGTAACAAACAAACAAACAAAAATGAGACAATCTTCATAGAATTCTATTGCTTGTATTTATTGTTACAAAATTTAAAAAATAGTTTTTCTCTCAAAACTTCTTCCTTTGTTACAATGACAATACCCCATTTTATAGATTGAAAGAGTAACCCATGAGGTATGTAGGTTAGTCATTATCAAATTAGAATCAGACAAGTGTCAAGGATAGGTGTCCTTTTACAAATATTCTAGAACCAATGACACTTTTCAAATGCGACTAACCTATAAGCCATGTGCATTACATGTTGCACATGTTTTTACAAAATATCATATTATTTTTTGAATGATGTACATGTTTTTTATACAAACTAATATTCTAAGTCAACTTAATTGACTTTGAGATGCCCCTACATCTGTGTCCTTTTGCTTTTATGCCAAAGTCTTCATGGACTTATCATACTATTCTTCAATCTATCTGAGATTGATGATAGCCTCCATGAATAGCTCCTCTATTTTCCCTATGAGATCTTTGAATATTTCATTTGTCCTTTCCATGGCTTGTTTAACACTCCTATCATTACCAATCTTTTCATTTCCAGATAAGATCATGTCCAAGATACATTTCTTGTCAGCGCCTGTGGTGCCCTTGCTTTTATCTTTGACCTACTTGATGAACTCAGTGGCTCTCAACTGGAATTATCCATCACTTATTAGGCATGTTAGATTTGGGATGGTTGGATCCTTGATCAAACCTCCTAATATCTGCACCATTCTACCTTCTAATTGCTTGAAATATTTTGAGAGACCTTCCATACTTTTAGACCATTTATTCTTGTCCTTGATTTTCTCCATAAAGATTATCATAGCCTTATTCAAGTGTGATAGGTTGACTATTTTGAATTTAGGAATCTGGTCTTTCATTAATATCTTGATCAATTCCTTTACTTTCTTGTCTGAACCTTACCACTAATTGATTTGGTTTATAGCCATGATATGTTGTTTGCTCACTATGTCCAATTTAGACCTTGTTACCTTCAAAGAGTTAAATGTATCATAGATAGTTGTCTCAAAATTATTGACAATATCTACTAGAACTGACATAATGGATTGTTCTTCTATATTCTTCTTCTCTTATTTTAAACCTTTGATTGTAGCTTGTAACCTCTCTTCCTAAAATTGTGCTAGCTCTAGAACATCTTCTTTAAATATAGGTTCCTCCCCTTGTCTTTATTCTCTCTTCTAGTTTAATTGAACCAAAGGTTCAACCTTTTAATGTATAACCTCTTGACCTTATTCCATGACCATTGTCTCAGTCACTCTTTGTAGGCCTAGAGTAATTGGATCATATCTAACTCTAACTAAAGACTGACCTATGTGTTTAATTGGCACCTCTACTTGTATGTTAACTAATTGACTTGGAGTAGTTGGTTTACTTTCTTCTTCATTTTATAATGATAGGATCCAAGGCTTCAATTCCTATTGCATAAGGATGTTCATTGTCTTTACTAGAGCCCTGGATGATAAATTATAGGTAAATTCTCCATTCTTAATTCATATATGAACCATTCAAGTGTATATGGTCCATATATTGGGTTCTCCTCACTAAACAAGTTGATATCCTTCAAAGGAGGTGTGATAGCCACTTTAGCTTTCTTTTCCCTTAAGACAATTTTAGTCTTAGCCTTCCTCTTGGGAGGATCAATGACTGATAAGTCCAATGCCTTTTATTTTCCTTTTTCCTACTTGGCCTCCTCAACATTTTCATCTTATGCATTAGTGTATGTCTCATATGTCATGGAAATAATTTTCAATGCATCTTCAATAGACTCCTATGGATCCAAGGCTATCATGTGAATTTCTTCTTGCTGAGGAAAATGTAGTTCTATTGTTCTAGAAGACTCAAGAACTGAGGAACTTGAAGCAATTTCACTTGGCCTCCTTTCTTCAAGTCTATGCTCTATATATATATCTAATGGTGGAATCCTATAAGGGTCGAAACCTACCAGATGATATTATATTAGACCAAGCAACCATCTATCTTCCATTTTTTGATCTCTCTATAATCTGGATTTAGGCTATATATTATATTCATTTAGTCTTCAATCCACTTCATGATATGTGGTTGCCTTAGTGTATACAAAGTAAAATGCATTAGGTTCATGTTCATACGGCAAAACCAAAATACCTTTATTCTTCAAGTGTTCATTTACTCTACCATAAGGATCCCACTATCTTTGGTCATCTATTTACAAATTGAAATAAAGTCTATGTTTTGAAGTAGATTTAATTTGGTCCCATTGTCTAAAAATAGTTCTACCAATAGTCATGGGAAATCCATGGAGAATTCCTTTCCTCTTAGTTTTGTATATGCCATCAATCCCATTGAATAATTGATATACAACTTCTTACTCTACCAACTAATCTAGCATATGCATTAGTAGTTTGAGGGGGGCACTTTAGGTTCCCTCTATTATGATAATAGTGCAATCAGGGTATAGCCATATATCA
This sequence comes from Torreya grandis, assembly GCA_037957365.1. NCBI lineage: Eukaryota > Viridiplantae > Streptophyta > Pinopsida > Cupressales > Taxaceae > Torreya > Torreya grandis. The sequence goes on from JARHVA010003579.1 coordinate 1,893,003, forward strand.
CCCATTGTCTCAATGGAATTCTTGATTATAGGAGTTATCCTCATCATAGGCATATCATTGATGGCTTGGCTCAAGGCAAGATATACACAGTCATAAATGAATTGGATATGGTCCCTATATTTATAGATATGTAATTTAGAGTAATATTGGGACATAGTTTGGGTACCTTTTGGAGACCATTATCTTTGGTTGGTAATTTTTGTTGTGGCACACAAGGCATATAATAAGTATGAAATCATGAATAAGTCATTTCTCTTCTTTGTTTTAATCCTATTAATCTATCTGTTCAAATAAATGTTGATGATCTCACTTAAAAGAGGTACTACCATTTCCTTAATAATGAAATGCACTACAAACACCCATATTGGTTCCACATGTGCAGTATGTACAAACCCATACAACTTGTTCAACATGGTCATGACCATTCTAACTCTTGGTTTGAATTGGCTTAAAAGGATTTTCTTATTTGGGTCAACAATGACCTTATTACTAGCTTCTAACCATTTAGTTATGATGTCCATCAAGGTATGTTTTTGGCCCCATGCATTAATGGAGGCAAGGTTTATTTGAGGCTTATGTAAATCATAGTAATATTCAAAGGAAATAGGGGATATGTATGATATTTTCCTCAAACTAGGTTCATGAATGAGCATACCCTTATCAATTTTAGCATCTTCAAAAATAAGACTCAGGACATCAATATAGCATAATAACTCTGGCTTGGTAGTAGCATAATAGAGTCTAGTTAATTGAATTGCCATAATGTCATCATATAGTCTCTTCATTGGGAGAAGCTTCTCCTCTTCCTTGGTTATAACTCCTTAGTTCTCTGTAGTCCAGAACAAGCTCAAGCAATTATTATCTCTTGTATTTAGTGAAAAATCCACAAACTATGTTTCCTTGAATATTTTGCCCTCAGAGTCTGATAATAAGTATAATTTGATCTATTTCTTTGAATTAGGTCCATAGGTCACCATTTCTATTATTCTAATTTAATTTCCCACTTATGAATGATAATTTTACCTTTTTGGTTATTTGGTTCGGCTCTATAAATAACTTTGATTATCAAGTTATCTCTTTGGCTCAAAATAGTTTGTGCGGGAATATTTTTAGGGATTTTAATATGTTTAAGGTCTTTTGGATGGTTTAATTGATCTTTAATGGTGGCATACAATTTTTAATTATTTACTTTCATAACTTAGCTCATATTTTGCTCTCGTATTTATACCTTCACATGCTTGGGTCCAAAAAATCTTTTGATTTGATATGTATGCCTATGTGGCATCTCCTTTTCATGCTGCTTATTTAATTTCAAAACATGATAATTATTACTTTGGACACATGTCATTATCTCATGCCCCCTAGAATCTTGATCAAATTTTTTACATCATTCTCCTCGAGAGTCTCTCAACCTTAACTTCGATGTTGGTCATTGATCTTCAATCTAGGCTTTATATTGTGACACTTAGTAGTCCTAAATTTCTTATGTGTACTCCTCTATTATTTTCCCTTTGGTTAATTATTTTAAGCCACATGGTGGCCTGACATACAATCTGGGCTCTTTGAATTCTTGACTCAATTCACACTATTGATCTCCATCTACATAGTTGAATGTGAGTCATATATCTTTAGTTTATTTGATCAAACACACACCATTGATTTTTTGAGAAAATGATCAAATATGGGCCATTGATATGTTACCTCTTCACTGATATTGACTTCATGTCACTCTTGTATTCCTTCTCAAGATCCTTTGACATATTGACTTCATGCCCATCATTATATTTCTAGATGCATGATTGAATGCATGTCATAGATATTCTATCTTGACTTATTGACCCCAACCTTTAACATGGATTGTTGATCATAAATTATATGTAAGGATGTGCACTGTCGATCTTGATTCAAGGGACTTTTGACTTATTAACTTCAGGTGATCACCCACATGCCATTGATCTTTGATCTGATTGAGTGAGGTTTTGACACTTGGCATCCTCACATTCAATTTGTATCGATGAATATTAAAATCAAAGGATAAGTGTTAAAGATATATGAATACTTAAGATAAATTTTAGACTAAGGTTTTAATAAATTAATAAATTCGATCAAACTTAGGCTAAAATTAAACTAAGACTAGGATAGAATAAAGTGACATATCAACAATATGAATATGTTTTAATAAGAATTTAGGATAAATTAATTTAGACTAAGGTTTTTGAACATTATTTAAACTCAAATTCAATTAATCAATTAAGGACCAAAGGTTAACATAATGGGTCAAATTAACATTGAAGCATAAATCCATGAACATTTGTTCATTCTAATGAAGATCCAATGATTTTGTAAGATGGAAACATATGGACAAATGTTAGCAACATTAGATAAAATCAAATAAATCTTATATGCTAGCATGTAAATGTAATCTAGATCAAACATGATTTTCAATAATGCACTGATCAAGTTGAATGCCTAATTTATAGCATAATTTGAAAAATTTGAACAAGGGTCCTTATTTTTGAAAAATGGGTGTATGTTAACCTCAAAAATATCTTCCTAGATGAATATAGTGATAACACATATGAATATGATCCCTATAATTTCATGGAATAAATAGGCCTTAGCACATACATCATTCAAGATGAGGGTGATGACCATTCTGAGGTGAGTCTCGATGGTCTTTTTTAATGAGCTCCAGAAGGTAACTATCTTATTCACTTATATGATGATGATAAGCCTCCAATTCTAATAGAAAATGACAATGAGGAAGATAATGCATTTATGCCTACTTAAGGTGAAGGAGTTCATAAGTTTGGTAGTCATGAAGAAGAAGATGATCTATGGTAGCAGTTCCATGCCATAGTTCAATATTTTGAACAGATAAGTAAGACAAATATCCTTCCTAAAGAACATGAGCTTAAAATTGAGGTCATTTATGGACCTAAGAAGTATGAAGATAATTATCCAATCACTATCAAGCAAGCTACAGTCATGAAGGATTTCAATTAGGCCAAGGTAGAAAGTTATGTGGTCAAAGAATAACCTAGGTAATAGTTTGATATTGGATTACTTGCAGACATGTTTGAGTAACAAGAAGAAAATTTTTAAGGCCCTATACATGAAGCACATCATTTTCTAGATGAAGGTGAAATTCAGACAACTCCCATGACTCCCAAGAATTAAAATGAAGAACACCAAATGATCATGAAGGAGATAAAGCAAGTTGTACTATCAAGTAGACTTAAAAAGGAACTATAAGTTTCATTCAATGGAGTTTCAAATGGTCAACTTGTAGCTAGCAGAGGTCATATGAGTGTTAATTCTTTAAATCACCTTCACAAGCAATTTTTTTTGATAAAAAACCCATCCTATGGTGACTTACTCTCATGGAGCAATTATGACTCAATAAACATTCTTTTTGATCCTGGTTAAATCAAGAGAAAGTGTTTTATCACCTCAAACATGTTTTGAGGTATGTATATAGTAGGTTAGGTGTGTTGTTTGAAAATTTGTTGTGTGTTTTCCATAAATGCTTTGAATCATAGCATGTGTTTCCTTCTTATGGTGTGTTTTTTATGAGTTTGAAATCTTTAGAATCCATATCAGTTTAGATTGTAGCATAAGAATTAATCCATATCCCAATGGAAGAAGAAGGCTACCGATCTATTAGCATTGCAGGCATGCTACCCTTATGAATCACCAAATATGTTGAAAAAAATTTGACCCCAATTTAAAATTGGTCACCCCCTCTAGGTTTAAACATCATAGGGTTGTCAAATGTTTGTCATGGTCTCAAGTGGTCTTAAATAATCCTATATAGTCATATTTGTCCTTGTTTAGCATTATCCAAGTTCTAGTCTTAGGTTCACTTGTTTAGTCCTATGGTCAATCACAAGGTCTTGGAATGGTTAAACATGGTAAAATGTTTAATATAGTCTAGGGTCGTTATAAAATGATATTTGAAGTGTTATTAATGTCATATTATCATGCTCTAACTTTTATTTGACTCTCATTTGCAAAAATCACAATTTGGCCATATTTTGGCCTATTTGGAAGAGTTGGACATACCATTTCAAGGAAATAACATTTAAATAAGATTCCAAACATCCTTGGTGTCATAAAAAGGTCATATAAGGTTTAAGAATAGTTAGAGTCTAACATAATCTGCATTTCAATGCTTAATCTAAGCAAAAAAACACTTTACAAGCATGTGTATAGTCTTTCAAGATAAAGTTTCAGTTACAAATAGTTTATAAGTATCTTTTGGGATCCCATATATCATTTTCTATATTTGGACCAAGTTTTATGTCAAATTGACACTCCAGACACTTTTTCTCCTCCATCACTACCTTCACAAGCTCAAGAAGGCAAATTTAAACTGAATGGTATAGCTAGGAGAGAGAGAGAGAAAGAAAGAGAGTTAGGAACTAAAAATTTGGACATTGATGAGAGTCAAAGTAAACTTAAAATCAGTGGAATTGGTTTTCTTAATTATTACTTCTTATTTATGAACAATCTCTAAGAGTGACAGTAGATCATTATGGCCTATCTATCTGAGAGGGGTTTGTTCTTGCACATGTTTATACACTTAATAAATCAATGGAGAGGAATGGTTTTGAGGGTGGTTTTTATAGGTCTTTTATCTCTTTTAATGGTGTTTTAATTATTCAACTCATCTCATTTAAGTGTTTTCACTTAGAGGAAGAATATCTTGGAATATAAGCTATTTCAATGGATTCTAATGCAAGTATCTATTTTTTATTCATGGTGGTCACTCTTATAGGTTTATAATTCTTAATAACTCATTTAATATCCCTATTTTTAATTAATTTCATGTTATTTTTTATGATATATATATTTTGTCCATGTCTTCAAGTGTGATGCTCTTAAGGAACATGGTTTGTGTTTGAACAGTCTAATGGAGGTTTGACTGCAATTTTGACACAAATACTAGTAATATATCATAGTGTGAAGTTTATAAGATCACATTTCACTATTAAAATCATGAGGAAATGAATATGGTAATCTATGCACACTTTCTAATGAAGATCACATGTGTATTTTCTTAAACAGACTTGTATGAATTGTAGGAATAGTTTGAAGATGCTCGTTGCTCATGAAAGGACTTAATACATCTCCCCATGTATTCATATTCTTATGAATACCATAATACCATAATTAAGAGATTAAAATTATCTATATTCTTCATTCTCTACACATAGACCCTGTATATGAGCTAATAAGCACCTATAGGTCTGTACAAACTTGTACAATAAGTTAAAGTTGACATAAGACTTTTTTAGAGACTTTATAAGGCCTTAAAATAGTGATAAAAATGTTATTGGTGTCTTGAAATTGTTAATATTCTAAGGACTTGATGAAGTAACTTGGTAGCCCTAAATATTCAAAAGGAGACCTATAGGCCTCAAGATTGTAGGTCCACATTTTGGACTAAGATCAACACCCAATCAACATCAAACCAACAAAAAATTGATCCAAATAGGATCCTTGAATACCTACAAGATGAGATAGAACATAATAAATATGAATAGCACCTAGGTGTGTTTGACAATCAAAGATGGTCAAGAAATTGAGTTGACAGTCTTAAGACATCTATAGGTCTATATAGTCTTGTGTAAAAATAAGCAAGGATAAGTTGTTTGAAGTGTTGGCAGAGGTGTATAAGATATATTTGAAACCTAATTGATATCTCTATAAAATATAATTTCATTTAATGATATCATAAGCTAAGGGTAAGGGATAAACACTTTATGCACAGTCAATACCCTAGAGGTAAGCTATAGGCCTATTTGAGGGATCAACACAAGTTTTAAACCTAAGGAAAATAATAAGAGTAGTTTTGAAAGGATATTTAATATAACCAATTTAATGAGATATAATAGGATCAATGATGAAGAGATGAGGACTAAGTTTCATAGTATGCAGTCATGATGCTTGATTGCCACCTACAGGTTGCTAGTTTCATACACTGCCAAGCATACCTAAACAAAGAGACATAGGTGTTGAGAGATGTTATGAGCCTAAAATTGAGACCTAAAATAATTTTAAGATATTTTAGTATATTAATTTTATGAAGGAAAGACTTAAAACACAATAAATTGCATTCATGATCCCTAGAGACACCTGCAGGTTGTAAGACAATAACAAGGTGGTTCTAAGCCTAAGAGAGTAACAAGATGTTTAAAATGGATCTGAGGTATAAATAAGACAAAAAAATAGTCCATAGGTTAATTTTTAATCCAAAGAGAAACAAAGGTAATATGAACTAAACTAAGTTTTAAAACCTCATACACAGTCAAGAGATTAACCTATAGGTATGCTTGTTCTTTGAAAACTTTACTTGGATAGAAGGAGAGTGAGGACTATGAATATGTCTGAGAGAGTGAAGGTAATTTGAGAATGGTTTCCAAAATTAACCAACACCTTATTAGAACAAACAAAACTTGATTATAAAATTAAAATGGTCAAAAATATAGTTTATACCTATTGAAGCCTAAGAAACCCTGTAGTCACAATCATCACCTTCAGCTAGTCATGAGGTAAGATTGAGTTTTGAGGGTCCTATAGGTATGATAATGATTTAAAAATTAGTATATAAAATTTTTATTAGTTTAAAAATTAATTAATTATCCCTTAAATTCCATAATAATAGTGTATATAATCATTGTTTTGTCTCAGACTTGGCCCACTCCTTTGGCAAGGGGCAGTCATGAGACTAAGACATCTTTTTGGTCTCAAAACATAAAACAAGCATTAAAAAAATTATGAATGGACATTTAGGAAATTTAAATACATTATAATGGTCTTAATAAACTCTCAATATGACACCCAAATTTGGGTTTCCATCCAAATTCCCTTGTGGGCTAGCAAGAAGGTGGCAGACTCATAATCCCAAACACCCTAACCAATACACTATGATCATATAGTGGGGTAATAAGGAATACGATAGAATATATAATAATGGAGAGGATTTTTTATATATTTATTAACCTATCCAAGTATTGGGGATGACTTTTGAGACCTAAAACTCAAACTTGACCTCTTTCTACCCTTAAGAGAGCCAGCATGTCACTTGAGGAACAACTTCAAATGCTCATACCATAGCTCACACTTTGAATGGGAAATAATAAATTTTGAATAGTTTATTATGTTATTTAATAATGTTTTACAAGTGGAAGGATGTATATTTATGATTTATTTTTTTATGAACAGTTGTTAAGACCTCAAACATGTCTTAAACCCTTCTAAAACCCTGATAGTAACCAGTCAAGGGAAAAAACCTAAAATGCACATATAATGCCATATTTTTCTCCTAAAACATATTTTATTTTATTTAATACCATAAATAGGAGCCCTATATGTATTTTTATGCTGATGTCACTTGTATAAACTTCCACAAATATCCTATTTTTGCATATTTTTAGTGTTTTGTAAGTATTCAGAGAAGGGGAGAACTTCCAAATAATTATATGAAGTCATTTAAGATGTTTTATAACTATTAAAGTCAAAATAAATTGCACATGAGATTTTGGAGATGATCAAACTAGGCCTATTTTCCAAGGCAACATCAAACAGGGTCAAACTGAGACTAGGTAACAAGGTGATTTCATGGTTTGCATACTTTTACAGGGTCTCAATTTCTAAAAATTGACATGTATGTTAGTGATTGAATATTTAAATTGAATCATATTATTTTGGGTGATTTTACATATGTGTCAGAAGTCTAGATCAATAAAATAGGGTCCTTAATAAAGAGGCCTAATTCAAGAGAGAGAAAGGTAGAAAAATGGGTTTCCACTCAGAGTCTGAAGATGAAATTTGACATGGAGATATAAGGACATAATAGGTCCTAAAATTTTCCTAAAATTTTTCAAGTAATCTATAAAAATATCTACATAAAGAGGTTTACAAGTGTTTAGGGCTATAAGAAAAATAGGCCTAGTGAGGGATTAAGGAGAAAAACAAATTCTTGAGAGTTATTTCAAGAACCAAAATGGTATGTTTCAGACTTGATAACATATTTTAAAACTAATAATTGAGATAGGAATACTTGAAAAATATTCACTTAAGTTTTGAGCCACTTGGACGAAGCTAGAAATGGGAAATGAAGAGTTTCAAGACAGCTATGCACAAAAATGATAGAATGTCATAACATAAAAGTTTTTTAAGACATGTAAAATGTATAATGATTTTATTATGGTCAGTTAATGAACAATTAATTATTGGAAGGCATATTTATCACTCCTTTCATGCAAAGAAAGGCAATTTTCAAGAAGTTAGTCAAGGTGTCAAGCCAATTTATAACTCCTACACCACATGGAGGGTCAAAGCATCTTCAAGAGTGAGACATGTGGCCTTAGATGTCTATTGGGACTATCTCATAACTCTATTTCTTGTTGAAAATCTCATGGACACTTGTCAATCCTTCTCTATTATGCCCCTCTCTCTCTTTCTTCACACTTTCCTATATAATCAACCACTTTTGGCTAAGATTGTAGAATCCACATCTAGTATGGAGAAGTCTTGCTAGTTTGAATATTATTTGTGTCTTTGAATAAATATTTCAAATTGATTTTGAGTTTTCAATTTTCTTGTCTGAGTGTGTGTAGTGTATAACTGAATGACAAGTGATAATCATATATCCTTGTGTTCATTTTACTCTTTCATGTTTTGTGAGATATATTTACTCTCTAATAGGTCACATGAAATGTAGTTAGTGTCTTTTTATATCTCTAATTGTAAGGAAAAGCATTAGTGTCTACAATTAGATCTCTTATTCATCCACCTTGAGAAGTGCATTGCATATAACTTTAATATTTGAAATCCTTATGTTAGAGCAATCTTGATGTTGAAGTCAGTCTTGTGAATAATCTTTCATAGTGCATATTCATAGTAATCTAGTGGAGATTGTTAGGTTGTGGAGATAAAAGCTTCACTAATGCAGACATGGGAGGAGGTTGTTGAGTGTCATGGTCACCGGCGTCGGTCAGGCCAACCGACGTCAGTCAGGGGTAGACAGAAAGCAACCGGCATCGACAAGAATCAGTGGATGTTGGTCACCTCCAGACAGACAGGGACCGACGTCGGTCGCCTGTGCAGTTTGGAAGTGTGAGTGTTACGGACAGTTTGTTAACGAACTAGTTGTTTGCATGATAAAAGCTAATTTTAGTCTTGGAGCTGCGGATCTAATTATTATAATTAAGAAAGTCTAATTATTGTATGCATGAGATCTATATAATAGACTCATGGGCTGTATTGTAAAGTGTGATAGAAAGCCATTGTGCTTGTAGAGAGAGCAAGAGTAGCTCCTCCTAGTTCCAAAGGGGTGCCGAGTGTGTATGATTAGGGAGAGTTGCAGGTTGTGCAAGTTCTGGTAGAAGATCCACCAAGGTACTAGTTTGGAGAATCATAAGGACTTGGTGAGGCAAGGATAAGGGTTCTTCAGGGTGTAGAGACATCTACGTGGTAACTAAGGTCTAGTGATTTGTAGGTTGATGCAAGGGCAGGGAGATCTACTTGGAGTATGGTTGTGTACTTGGTGTACTGGCAGTGGTGTTACTGACTGGTAGAGGTGAACAACAACTCTGTGTTTGAGTTGATTGTTGTGACCGTAATTGAGAGAGTGAACTATTGAAGGAGAATTACTGGTGAACCCTAGAAGTGTGGGAGCTCTAGAGGTGTGGGAAGAAGAAGTGTGGCATCTTCTTTATTGTATTTTCTTCTGAATGAGTATTAATACAATTGGGTATTGTCTCTTATATTTTGTGTTGTTTCATATTTCTAGTTACTTATCATTCTGGTTAAATTCCGTGTTTAGTTGCTAATATAAAGGTAATCAAGTGTGCCCTTAGTGGGCAGTAGGATCTTGACAGTTGGTATCAGAGCTTTTGGTTGGGTTACTAACAGGTTGTATCAGATTTGGTTAGTGTTTATTGATTACAAGTCACTCTCATGGGTTTCAAATTGAGTGGGAGTATAGCAATGGTAGAAGAAAGTAAGCTATGAATGGAGAAATTGAATAGCATGAATGGTCAGATTGATGGAAAGAAAGAGCAGGTAAAGAAAGATTGTTGGTTGGTAGCAGATCAGCATGAAGAAGCAGATGTTGCAGGTGTTGTTGCATAGGTTACTCTGGATAAAGTAGAATATTGGATTATAGATTATGTTGCCTCTTTCCATGCAGCCTGAAATAGAGCATCTTTTCATGGGTATGTCCAGGGAGACTTTGGAAAGATTTATTTAGGGGTTGGTGAGCCTTGTCAGATTGTTGGTGAAGGGGAAGTGAAGCTGAAATTGCAGACGGGTAACACACGGGTGTTGAAGGAGGTCATGCAGGTCCTAATCTTGGAGATGAGTCTAATTTCTTCAAAAAAGTTGGGTGATGAGAGATGCACAGTAACTCTCACTGTAGATGCACTTGAATTAGATGGTGGTAAGAAAATAGGTATCCTTTATCTATCTACTTATATTACTGATTCACCTCCTATTGCAGAGATGTGGCTTTGTAGGCTTGGTCACATGTGTAAGAAGGGAATGCATGTTCTTAAGCGGAAGATAGATATTTTTGATAAACTTAAGAATTGGAAAGCCTTGGTGTTCATGGAGGAGATGACAGACAGAGATCAGCTAAGGGGACTAGATTATTCTGAGCAGTGATGTGTTAATTTGGACAGGGTTTTGATCCAAGGTGAGCTCGTGGGTAAAAAGTCATCACTCACAGGAAAACACAGTTACCAGCATCAGTCAGGGGGAATCAATGTCAAACAGAAAGTTACCGACGTCAGTCATGTGCAAACTAGCAGAGTTGATGGTGTTGGGCAGCTGGAGACTGACGTTGGTCAGTGGGAACCAATGTCGGCAGTCAGGGTCAGTCGCAGGGAACCGACGTTAGTCAGGTGTAGATTGGAAGATGGCTGAGATCAGTCACTAGAATGGATGTTGGACGGATAGCAAGCTGTCAAGGAGTCTCAAACGCTCATGTGGAGGACTGAAAGTGTAAGTGAGCCTCATATTCATTGTTCACCTTATTTATATTACTTGTTGCTTATTGATGGTCAAGAACCAGGAAGATGTGAAGAGGCAATGCAGGTAGAATCTAGGAAACAGTGGGAGCATGGCATGAATTCTTCAGAAGAGAACCAAGCAGGAAATTTGGTAGAGTTGCTAGCAGGGATAAAAGCACTGATAGACGAATGGATTCCCAGGTTAGGGAAGAGGGTGGATGGACACGTGAGACAGAAGGCCAAGGTATATGGTCTTGAGGAAGCTGCAGGATAGTGGTACAAGTTTTGACGGGTGGATGACAAAGCAGGGCTTTAGTCAATGTCAGTGTAACTATTGTGTTTAACTTTATCGGGTTGGATGATGATTGCAACATTATCCTGTTACTATTGTGTGGTTGTTTGTTGCAGAGTTACATGTGCAGGGAGTTTCTGAGCTAAAGGTAAAGTTAGTTCAGAGGTATGTCATGAAGAATTTGGGAGTAACAAAATTCTTTGGCATAAGAGACATGAAAGATCACAGGTTGATTTTGTCTCCAGTGGGAGTTGATGTGAAGAAGGTGTTGGTGGGGTTCAATTTGCAGGATGCAGAATCGGTAAGCACACCAAGGGTTGGACAGCTTAGAACAGTGTTCATAATCACATGAGGTCTGGTGTAGACCTAAGTTTTCCCAAGCAGTGGGAGTTGTTAGAGAGTTTGGAGCCAATTCTAGGAAGGTGGATTCTCAGGTATCTAAGAGGGACTAGTAGCAGGTTAACATGTTATGTAGGGTCAAGGTCTTCACTACATGGAGTTGTAGGTTTGAATGTGGCAGGTTACTTGGATGACAGGTGTTGCACCACTGGATGTGTGGTGGTTGGTCTTCAGGGTTGAGCTTGAAGAGGGATATAAGCCAGAAAACAAATTAGACGGTGTACAAGTATAGGTATAGTGCAGCTGTTTATCTCCAAGTGTACAATTAGATCTCTTATTCATCCACCTTGAGAAGTGCATTGCATATAACTTTAATATTTGAAATCCTTATGTTAGAGCAATCTTGATGTTGAAGTCAGTCTTGTGAATAATATTTCATAGTGCATATTCATAGTAATCTAGTGGAGATTATCTTGGTGTATCACCTCATTAGGTTAGGCTTATTTCATGTTCTCTCTATCTTTTTTCAACCCTGAATAAGCTAGTAGTATATGTGATGAATTTCAATAGACAAATCAAGGGAGCTATCCCTTCAATCTAGAGGTTTACCCTTACAATAGACAACCCACATGTCTAGGGGCAATCTAATGTTCTACTCAATTTGGAGAAGGCTTGAACTACCTCTTTGAGGGTGCAAAATTGAGTGACAATAATCACTAATAGAATTAAGACTACATCTAAATTAGAAATAATTTGTACCTAATTGTACAAAATATAAGATGTAGTTAAAGTCAATCAATGATATCATTTCATAATCTGTTAATTATTAGAGTGAATATTTACTCTCTATAAGTGTTATTGGTCTATAATACCATTTGTCAATGTATTATTTTGACTCCCATTCATTCTAATTAAATTCCATACATCCTAAATAAAAGCATGATAAATCCCTAGTATAAATAGTCTATGAACTAGAATTTGAACTTTGAATAGAGTGGAAGATACTCGATCCAAGTAATTTATTGAAATATTTGTATATTGCCTTATATTTTTTCTCCATTAACCAGAAGAATATTCACACATGAGAATATTTATCTAATCCATGACAAAAGAAATTATTACACCAAGTTATAATACTTGTATCAATCAAATTAGCACTATCCTTAGACTTTCTCTACTATTTTTTAAGGGATTTTTTTATACATGCACTTGCACCATCATGTTCCCCTTTGCCATGCCTAGCCTCAAAGAAGATCCAAAATCTCAAACCCCATTCTTTTTATGCATTATGTTTAACCAATAAAACATTTAATAATTCTTAAACTGTTACGCATAATTATCTAATCAAATGTATTATGTATTGAACATGATTTATGTTGCATTCATATTTATATAAAATATCTCAAAAAAACCTTAGAAAAACTTTGGAGAATATGATTTGTCATCACTCATATAAAAGTAGTACTCCTTCAAAATATTTTTATTGTCATTTGTGATATTAGGTGCATGTCTGAATGTAATATACATGAAAATTCTAATTTGAATTGAATTATAGTATTGAGATTATACCTCATTATTTGGTTGTATTGTGTAGTTCTCAACAAAGTCCACAACTAAAACAATGGTGCAAACTGGGAAGTTGTCCATGCACAGCTTGAATTGATTATTAAACCATTTTGATTTATGTGTGTCTTACATATTGGTAGATAATATTATTCCTGAATTCAAACATGAAATCAAATGCAAAAACTTTATTCATAACAAACTCATATTTTGATGACTCTTTTTCATCTTTTAACACCTACTTTATAGAATTATACTTCTTATAATCAATTAGTTGCTTTCCAAATTCATGTGAAATTTTTTCATGTATATAGTTGGTCAAATTTGACAAACTACCATAATAGTTACATGTTCCATATAAATATTGTTTGGCAAAAAAACAGTTGTTCGGGTTCTTGACATAAAATAATTTGGATTAATTCTCTGATGTTTTAGGTGGAAAAGCCACCATACATTCTTACATAATATCATCAGTATGTAAAGTACAATGAATATGACTTAAAACATCAAAATACATTGTAAATTCAACATGTACTCTACAATAACATGTGGTACGGGCTTGGTTGATTTTAATATAGAAAGACTTGCACGTCTCAAATGACCTTTGGATAATTATCAATTGACCATTAATTTTTTTAATAATTTTTTTATAAAAAATTATTTGGATCATGTTTAAGAAATATTTTACATGTGGATCATGATTTTTTGAACCTTTTCTTCTTTTAACATCTTTTATATTAGATGAGATCCTTGTGTTCTCTTACGAAAAAAATTCAATCAAATATCTTATTCCTTCAACTAATACTTTATCTTTTCATGGGAGTCTACCACTAAACGTTCAATAATCTGTGAGTAAAGGGTCATCAAGTTTTGCTCTTATTTTTACAGTATTTACTAAATTTTTCTATTCAAATTCAAAGATTTACATGTTTCACTAAGAATTCAAGCTTTAGATATTTGCTTACTCACTACAGATTATTTTATTACTTGGCTTGTCACATTATTATATTTTTTCAATTTTTATTGCCTATTGTTGTATTAAATAAATTCTTTACTATTGTAGTATTTATTCCATCCATATTGGTTGTTTTAAAACCTAAATTATGCATCATAGGGTGTATTTTTTATATTTTCATTAATTGAATAAATAATTAACATCATTTTATATGACTTTTATTATGAAATGCATAGTCTCATACATAATGAACATGATGTAGAAGTGATATTTTGACATTTTACCTTCCATCAGTTCTATTATTTCCTCATCTATTTCAACCAAATACCTTGGTGTTCATCACATTATCTTTGGTGGTGTGGGTGTATGAGATATGTTTTCTATTATATTAGGTAGTGTTACCATTTCAATCATACAGGGGATATTACAGGGTAGGATATGTACATTAGATCCTATAGGTGAAATGAATTGCTCTTTATTAGGGGAGACATAAAGCGAGGTCATTACTTGATGTTGATTATCATCATGCTCAAAAAATCTATTATAGATGGAAGTTTTATTATATTGTGTTTCTTCATATATTTCATCATTCATTACAAATTCATTACTTATATGTTCTACATTTTAAATTTTATAATTCAACAAGGATTGATTGAATTCTTTTATTTCATGTGAAGACATATCTAAATTAATTTACATAGAACTAAACATGTTAGTTTTATTTGAAATATTATCTGGTGTGAATAAAGTACCTTCACCTTGCCTAAAAGCTCTTATAGATGCTTTCCTATCTGCTTGCCTTTTTCTCCTTTCTCTTCAATTTCTTCATTTTTTATTTTTTTAATTGATCTTTTGCAATGATTTCTTGACCATATTATTTATTTTTACTCAAATAAGTCAATTTTAAAATAAAATTTAAAGAATTTATAGTGATCGAAACAAAGTGAATGTAGAATTTGTAGAATTTACATAGTTACAATAATAAAAATCAATTTGAAGTCTATAATAAAATAAAATAAATAATAAATTTTTGTGGGAATTAAGAAAAATCTATGAATCATAAAAGGCATGCATACTTCTAAAAAATAAAAATGTCCTTCGTGGTTCACAGATCAAATAGGTAGAATATTAATTGCAGGGATAGTTGGTTCTAAAAGGGTGTATGCCCTTGGTAGCCCTTTGTGTTTCATGGATTAAACAGATAGAACATTAATTGTTGGGATACTTGGTTCCAAAAGGGCGTACACCCTTTGTTAGTTTTACAAAAAAACTACCCCTTTCCCTCTAAATTTGGTTTGATTTTAGGCTTGAGGGTCTGAACTTAGTCCAAACCCTGTCATGAACTAGTCCATTTGATTTTATACAAAATTGTGTGTTTTTTCATCTTTCATGACCCATTTGATCACACACACACACACACACACACACACACACACACACACACACACACACACACACACATATATATAGAGAGAGAGAGAGAGGAAAACATAATTTTTTTTTTTTCAAAGCTAAATTATTAGTTGTAATTATTACTTAATTTATAGACAACATACCTCATTATGGACTATATACATATCGCTATAAATACATTTATATATTTTTAAATATTAATCGAACATTTATAAAACTTATATTTCAACTATCTACACATTATAACCCATGTTTTAAAAACAAAAAAAAAATCATAAAATTAAAAAAATAGTGTTTGTACACTTGCAGTTTCAATTTTATAATTATATATATGTATATATAATTTTACAAATCAAAACAATTAGAAAATTGAAACTGCAAGTGTACGAACAATATTTTTTTAATTTTGTGATTTTTTTTTTGTTTCTAAAACATGGTTTATAATGTGTATTATAAAATTAATAAAAAAATATCTACACATTATCAACCCTGCTTTTAAAAAATAAATCATAAAATTAAAAAAATAGCATTCATACACTTGCAGTTTCAATTTTTTAATTGTTTCAATTTGTGTGTGTGTGTGTGTGTGTGTGTGTATATATATATATATAATATTCTCAACAATCTTTGACATTCCACTTATCTATATATGAAATTTCATACAAAAATTCATTCGTTTACTCAAAAAAATGTGTTCGTACATATGCAATCTCTTTATCTTTTTACTAAAAATGATCAACATATTATCATAAATGCATCTATTTCACACTTTTATCATCTGGGTATTGAAAAAAAAACATATATAAAAATTATATTCAAAATACCACAATTTATGTTCTTATGTCATTGTTAAATTATTTTTCAAAGTATTTCTAACATTCTCTCCAAATTCAACTATTGTTATTTTAAGGGAAAAAATATCAAGCTTTTATTTTGAAATGAGATGAATGAACCATAATGATTCAATAAATCTATAAATACAAGTCTCACACCCCTCATTTTATAAGCTCTATTAAAATAAACTTACTATACAAAAATCATATTAAAGCTTCATATTACTTCAACATTGATGTTAAGCGAAAGCCAAATCATGTGCGAACAAGGAGAGATGTTACTCACACGAAGATTCAAACATTGACAAAGAATTCCACATCTACAAGTTGAATTGAGTGACTTTAAACCGGTTTTCAAACGAATCTTCAAAGGAAGTAAAAAACATGAATATTTATTTTTAAATTTATATTTCTTATTTGTAATCTATAACTCAATTTACAAATGAAACTTGAAATTTGTCTTTAAATTGTTTTAGATTTTGATTCACTAAGAATCCAATGACCTCTCTTAAATTCTTGATCTACATTATAAAGTTAGTTGCACATATATATTAAATTTTTGATATATAAATTTTTGAAAGCATTAATTACATCATCTACGTAAATGATCTAGCCCATTACAATAGCATTAAAACCCTACACAAATGAAATAAATAGAATAATTTTATTTAATATAAAAGGGTGTATATAATGTGAAAAAAAGTATATTAAAAATATGCATATTTCATAAAATCCGATTTTGAAATACTTAAGACACAAAGTTAGAAGCGGGGGAAAAAAACAGAGCGTTAAAAGTGTAATTGACAATTCACAAACATCTTAAAATCAATGTGAATGGGTCGCCTTTGAAGAAGCAGTATTAATATATTATTAATATTAAAGTCCTTACCTAGGGGAAACAGCTTTCCCAAGGGGCGATATTTTCAGAGGTGAGGTGAGGTGAGGTGAGGTGAGGTTGGGGTGGGGTGGCTATCAATATTATAAAAAGTAAAGTAGAAAGAAAGGAGTGGTATGCAATACATCATATATATAATATATATATATATATATGGATTGGTGGACAAAAGTCAAATTCATTTTCATTATTTTCCTTGCTCTTGCTCTTGCTCCAGCTCCAGCTCCAAGGAGACAAGGTTCCCACCACATTGGACTTCACGCCGTCCAATGATGATTTTAAAAACAGACGCGTTGGCATTGCAAATGAAATAGAACCCAAAATGGCACCACCCCTATCGATGACGGAAGAGAGTCGGCGGTGCAATTTCACAAGGAAACGGGGTTTCGATGATGGAAGCGGAAGCGGAACTGCTACTGCTACTGCTCACCCCAAAACATCCCTTCAACTTGGATCTTCTCCCCCATTCCCAAATGAATTAAAAGATTTCCTCAATTATCTCCTCTCCTCCTTTCCCCACGATAATTTACTACCCTTGGAAAGTTATCAAGGTAGCGGCTCGGTTATGACGGAAGAAAATGATTCTAAGTTTAAGTGGTATGGCCCTACAGCCATGAAAAGGAAGGCTTGGGTGCCCTCGGTGGAGAGTGAAAAGCCCGTGAGCTTTTATTTGATTAAGGGTACTGAAGACCCGAAGAAAGGCAAGGCGGAGGCGGAGGCGGAGGAGGAGGAGACGGAGGCGGAGCAGGAGCAGGTGTTGCGATTGTATCACAAGAAGCCTCAGTTCCGTGACCATATCTGGGCATACGCTCAAATGTTTAGAGCTGAGAGCTGCATGAACGGGGATTTTGAGGGCGAGCTGGAACTTCACAGCAATAATAATAATAATAATAATAATAATAATAATAATAAAGGGGTTGAGTTGGAGCCAAAGGAAGGAGTAGAGCTGGTTCAGCTGCTCTTCGCGTGCGCGGAGGCGGTGGCGTGCAGGGATGCCAGGCAGGCATCTGGGATTATTAACGATCTCGCCTACCTGGTGTCTCCATACGGCACCTCCCTGCAGCGCGTGGCCACATGCTTTATCCAGGGGCTAGTTGTGAGGTTGGCCGTGCTGCTGAATCCTAATAATAACAACACTGCGCAGGCGCCTCTGCATCTGCCTCTGCCGCTGCCGCTGAATAATATTAAGGAGCCGAGCGACAGGGACAAAGAGGAGGCGCTACGGCTGGTGTACGAGCTGTGCCCATACATTCCGTTGGGGCATTTCGCTGCCAACGTTGCGATATTGGAAGCCTTTGAGGGAGAGGATTACGTCCACGTGGTGGACCTCGGGATGACCTCAGGTCTCTCGCAGGGACTCCAGTGGTGTAGTTTGATTGACAACCTTGTGGAGCGGCGCGGCGGAGGGCCGCGTCTGCTGCGCATCACGGGGATTGGGTCCTCCGCCGCCCGCATGGCGGAGATAGGGGCCCACATCAAGGCCCACGCGGAGGCGGCGGGCGTGGCGTTGGAATTCCAGGGTGTGGAATCGGCACTGGAGAAGGTTGGGGTGGGGGCGTCGATGGTGGACATAAGGGGTGGGGAGGCGCTGGCGGTGAACAGCGTCATGGAGCTGCACTGTGTGGTGAAGGAGAGCAGGGGGTCGCTGAACGCGGTGCTGCAGGCGATACACAAACTCCGGCCGAGGGTGCTAACACTGGTGGAGCAGGATGCGAGTCACAACGGGCCCTTCTTCCTCGGTCGCTTCATGGAGGCGCTCTATTATTATTCCGCCGTCTTCGACTCCCTGGACGCCATCCTGCCCAGGCCCAGCACCCAGAGGGTGAAGATGGAGCAGTACTATTTCGGTGAGGAGATCAAGAACATCGTCAGCTGCGAGGGCCCCGCCAGAGTCGAACGCCACGAGAGGGTGGACCAGTGGAGGCGCCGCATGAGCCGCGCCGGCTTCCAGTCCACTCCCCTCAAAATCATCGCTCAGGCTAAAGCCTGGCTTGCACACCACTTCCCATGCGATGGATATACGCTTACTGAGGAGAAAGGCTGCCTCGTGCTCGGCTGGAGAGGAAAGCCCATCATCGCCGCTTCTTGCTGGAAATGCTAGACCGTCTCCGCCTCCGCCTATATATATATGTATTGTCCTCCTCTTCAATAAAAGGTGTATGAATAAGTCTCTCGCCTGTGTGCCCGCCCGAGCTTCATACAAAGTGTTTGCAACCGGATTTCAACTTTGGTCTTTGCTGGTTGAGATTCATTAAATTAGCTTTCACTTATTCTAAATAAAATAACGTTTTTCAAACATCCACAAGCAATTAAATTAATGTAGAGAAACTGTGTATTATATCCCAATCCCATACACAAAATTGTCAATTGTCTTTAAAACGACTTGGATCCAACAAAGGCTTACAAGTCTGAAATGAAATGAAATGAAATGACTTTTAATGACGTCTACGAGATCAAATAGTCTATGGGACCAAGTGTCAAGATCATTAGAGATTCTTTATATTCTTTTCAAAGTCATCTCGCCTCCTATGAATCTTTACCAACAGTGATGGTGTGTTGTGTAGCCTTTCCTCCTCAAATAATTCACTAAAGTTGTCTAATAACCCCCATCAGTAGTAAAGTTGTTTGAAATACCAATACTAGCTTTACGATTAATAAATACACTCGGCAATGCTATATGACACTCGTAGCTTTTGGGTTTATAATACACTCGGCAATGTTATTTGAGGGGAATATGACATGTGAAAATAACGCATTTGGGTCCTTCATCCTCACACCGTTAAGTTGTACTTTCATTTCAGATCTTGGTTTACATATTTTTAATATTGTAAAATGTTTTCATTGTTTGTTCAAAACATAATAATAATAATAATAATAATAATAATAATAATAATAATAATAATAATAATAAGATGATAATAGATTGCAAGGATAAGATAGTAGTAAATTTGTTCAATTATCAAATAGATAAACCTAACTTCAATATTTTAAAAAAAAAGGTTTAGGTTTCTCTATCACTTCTTCAAATATCTTTAAAGAGGATTTCATTGTAGGTATTGATAGTATTTAAAAAAGTCTTCCTTGAAAATTTGCGGAAGAAGTTAGGAAAGACTATGCAATGGATTTGTGTCATGCCCAATCTTCATCAAGGAACATCTCTAAAGAAAAATGAGGGGCTCTTAAGTATTTATACAATAACAAATATATTGTGATCTTCAAGGTAGACAAGGGTAATGCAATTGTGATTATGAGCCCTAAAGATTATGACTCGAAAATGGAAGACCACCTCAATAATAGTGGTAGCTACATGAAGCTTGGGCATAACTATGTTTCTCACATTTTAAAGAATGTGACAAATGTTATCAAATCTTCTTCTTTGGACATTTTGACCAAGAATTTTGATTCCCAACAAATAGGTTACCCTCAGGTATACAAAGGTAAACATTTAAGGCCTATTGTCAACACCACTGAATTTCCTACCTATGATCTTGTAGCATTCTTGGCAAATAGATTGAAACCTCTAGTCGGCAAGACTTTTTCTTTTATCCACGACTCGGGTGATTTCATAAAATTTGGTACGGACAAGAAGGTTGAAAATAATGAGTTGTTAGTCAGCTTTGATGTGGTGTCCTTCTTTACAAAATTTCTTATTGAAGAAGCGATAAAAGTGGGTATTGAATCTTACATATGAGCAAACGACTACAATGGTAGCCTTACATTTGAATTTCACCTTTTTCTCCTTTTAAGGTGTTATCTATTAACAATGTGAAAGTATGGCGATGAGTTCATGTCTTTTCCTTATCGTAGCGAAGATAGAGTCCTACACTCCTTTCCTCCTAAACCAAAATGGTGGAAGATGTATTTTGATGACACTAATTTATGCTAACAACATGGCAAGGACAATCAAGAAGACTTTCACTCTCACCTTAATAGTTTAATGCCTATCATTAAATTCACCAAATAAATTGAGGGGGAAAGGAACCTACCTTTCTTAGATGTCCTCATTTCCAAGAAAGGGGATAACACTCTAACTAGAAATGTCTACAGAATAGACACCCACATAGGGGTAGATGCACAAAGTTGGGGGACAAAAAACATAACACAATGAAAAATACAAAGCATTTTCTGTAAAGGGCGTACACCTTTTTAAAAAAAAACCCAATGCAGAAAAAGAAAGGGTTGGTCTCGATCCTAAAGGGCGTATACCCTTTGCAAAGGGCATATGCCCTTTAGACTACATTTTTTTTTGAATTGCAATTTATTTTGGATTGCAATTATTTTTTCCATGTTTTGCAAGGATATATTTAGTATAATAAATGTTAAGTATTCTTATACTTTAAATTTATTTTACTAAATATAACAAATTAGGGCCATTCATCATCTTCTAAAATTGATTACAGAATTGTAAGAGTTACCATTTAGAAGTTAGTTTTTCAAATTTCATTCCAATCAATACTTAGTTTTTATAATTTTAGGATCAGAAGATAGAATAAGAAACAAGGTTAAAAATCATGTTACGTATGTAATAGATCTATACCATTGAGGATTACATGCCTACTTTACCTACTCAAGTATTCCCTATCTACTTTATCTACTTGAGTATACTCTATCTGATTAAATAACTGAGCCATAGCTTGATCTCAAGGAGTAGGCCCTACCTTAATATACAAGCTATATCTTGATATTTACTATTCCCTACTAGTGTCAAATTAAGTGCTCCACTTACTTAACCTGATCTACTTCAAAGTCCTCTAGAAACTTGCTTGCAATTAGGTCTCTTCCTAACTATAATTTATCTCTTGGTCTATCACAAAAGGTCTTATGAGTTTTGGTATTGAAAGACTAATGAACTTATTCTTTAGTATTATCTCTTGAATTCTTAGCCTCTATATTCAAATCAAAAGACACTTTCAATGACTTAAAATAGGGTACTTAGTCCCAAGATTGTAATCTACCTTCAAGAAAAACCCTTCTTTGACTCCTAAAGCACTCAATTGTACATCCTCACTTATTTGAAAAATACTATGAGGGTTTTACCAATTATTTGAATCAAGCTTGTTAGTACATGAATAACTTCAACTCAAAACTTAGATGACAATAACTCTACCCTTTATAGACCTATTAAGCCAAATTCTACCTCTTAAGGACTCGATACAAAGAGGTATACAACTACCTTGTTTTTTAGAGTCATTCAATTCAAAAACTCAATGAAAATATCAATACAATGATACAAGACTCATAGGTGTCTTTACACAAGCTCAAAATACCAATTAAATCACCAAAGTGCGTAAAAAGTCGACTAAGTCCTAAGCACTATTACAATATTATGTATAGACGTGCTTAGTCTTGAAAAGGTGTTACTAATCTAATCTCATCAAAGGATTCTTATAAATATTTATTAAGATGTTTGGAGATTATATCTGAGGATAAGAAACCAATTTCCTTTATTGCTTTCTTAAGAATTAGAATTCAATGGAAACTCTAATCTTTAGGTCTGAATGGCCTAATCTTCTTACTTGGAAGGATATTGACTTGGATTAACTATCAAATGCTTTGAATTTATTTAATTTTAAGTATTATATAATGTTTACATAATAAAAATAGACCTTCATAAGAGGTTTATACTCAATCAACAAAGTTAGAGATGTACTATACTTGGAGTTTGCTATCTTTGCCTTGGAATCTTCTTAACAACCTCATCCTCAACTTAGAAAATGAATTTTAATTAATGAGTCTATCAATATGTATAAATGAATAGCCTAAAAAATTCAACCTATATCACATATATTGTAATGATACAATCATTCATACATTACATCTACCACATATATGGTACTACATGTAGGTATTCAGTCACTCATACATGACATCTTCCTGTGGCCATGATATGGTCACTCATATTAGACACAAATGTAGCTAATAACCCTAGTGCACTCCATTTCCACATAAACCATTAACCCCTAACCCTAAACATTAAACCTTGAACCTTAAACATTGAAACCTAAACCCTAAGCCATAAACCTTGAACTATGAACACTAAATAATATACCTAAAACCTAAACCCTAATCCCTAAAACTTGAATCCTTAAAACTAATACATTAGCCCTGAACCAAAAAC
The DNA here is from genome assembly GCA_037957365.1 of Torreya grandis. NCBI lineage: Eukaryota > Viridiplantae > Streptophyta > Pinopsida > Cupressales > Taxaceae > Torreya > Torreya grandis. Next base: position 1,916,432 of record JARHVA010003579.1, read on the forward strand.
AATAATCCATAAACCCTACACTATAGACCCTAAAAATAGAAACTTAAAACATTAAACCCTATACTTTACAGAACCTAAATGTAAGCCCTTAACCCTAAACCTAAAATCATAAATCCTAAACCCTAAAATATAAATGTAAGACCTTAACCCTAAACCACAAGCCTAAAACCATAAACCTTAAACATTAACTCCTAAACCAAAAATTCTATACCCAAATCAAAAACCAAAAACCCAAAACCTTAAACACTAAACTTAAATCCCTAAACCCTAAACCTAAAACACTAAACCCCAAGCCATAAACTCTAAACCATGAACACTAAACCCCAAATCCTAAACCCTAATCCCTAATCCTTAAACACTAAATCCTAAACCCTAAATACTAAACACTAAGTTTCAAATCTGAAACTCTCAACCAAACCCCTAAGATCAAAACCCTAAACCTTACACCCTAAACCCTAAGTGTGAAACTGTAAACCTAAAACCATAACCTAAAACACCAAGCCCCAAACGATAAATTCCAAACCTTTAAGCATAAAATATAAATTATAAGCCCTAAATCCTAATATGTAATCCATAACACTAAAACTTAAACTCTAAATGCTAATCCCTATACATAAACCCTAATTTGTGAATCTTGAACCATCAACCATAAACCTTAAAACCGAAAGTTATAAATCCTAAACCTCTAGACATAAACCATAATCTTGAGTTATCACCTATATAGAGAAAGGAGAAGGGGCATTGGCTAAGCCATATCTTAAAAGGATAGGGGTCATCTTAACCTATATATAGAGAGGAGTGACTAGGGATATTTGTGTAAAAATCTTGAAGGTGGATTCAAGATGAATTCCTAAATAATTTATCAGTTTTTTAATCAATAGGTCTATCAATATGCATAAATTGTTAGCCTGTAGCATTCAACCTATAAAATACATATAATAATGATACAGTCATTCATACATTACATTTACAACATATTTAGTACTACATGTAGGTATGTTATCACTTATACATGACATATTCCTATATTCATGATACAATCACTCATACCAGACATAAATGTAGTTAATCACCCTAGTACACTCCATTAACGCCTAAACCATTATCTGTTAAACCCAAACACCAAACCCTAAACACCTTAAACCTAAACCATAGACACCATAAACCTTAAACACTTAACCTTAATACATTATCCCTAAACCCAAAAAATAATACCTAAACTCCAAAACCTAGACCCTAAACATAAAACCTTAAAACCTTAAACCCTAGACTTTATACCCTAGACCCTAAGCCCTAAAACCTAAACTTTAAGCCGTTAATCCTAAAGCCCAAACCATAAACCTAAAATCTTAAATCCTAAACACTAAACCATAAAACCTTAACTCTATACCCTTAATATAAACACTAAACCCTAAACACAAAATTCAAAATCATGAACCTTAAACCCTAAACACCAAACCCCAAACCCTAGACCCAAAATTTTAACCCCTAAAATCTTAACACTAAACCCTAATCCTAAAACCCTACAAACTAAACACTAAACCTTGAAATTTTAACCTTAAACCACAAACCCAGAACCATAAAACTCAAACCCAAAACCATAGACCCTAAGTCCTAAAACTACATAAACCTTAAAACCTAAATGCCAAAACCCAAACAATTAACCCCAAACACTAAACTATAAACTTTGAACCCTAAACCCTAAACCTAAAACCCTAAAAATGAAACCTAAATGACAAACACTAAACATACATTGTGGAGACCACACCATAGAGTAATGATGCAAGCACCGGTAGTTGAGTTCAACCCCCTCTCCACTTTCCTATCATAATTCCTACACAAGCACAAAGATTTCAATGCAAGGAGGAAACAAGCCATAACAAAGTCAGTGGCATAAATGCTAATAATTTATACTCATGACCCACATCATTATTTGAGAATAAATCACAAACATGAGAAGATCCAAAATACTTTGGCCTTCTGCTCAATGATTTGGAAATAACTGTGTCTAGAAGAAGGATCTCACCTCATAGGAATAAAGCACAAAGAGGTAATTTTTGATCTATCATAATATTTCATCATCCCTCATCGTTAAAAATAATTTTTTTCCATGTAAGTGCAAATATTATATTATATTATTTCTACCATGTAAATAATTCAAAAATCTCCCTAGAGTAATCCATCATGACCATATCTAATATACTAGACATGAATGAGAATAATCACCCTAGTACACCCCAATCAAAACAAAAGGAATTGAAACACCACTCAAGATTCATCTAAAAAAGATATTATTTAATTTGAAACAAATTTATACTGAATACTAGATTGGAACACACTCTACTAGATGAGGGAGTGACTAAGGATGATTAGGTATGATGAGGAACAATGAGGGAATGGTTAAGGACAATAAGGGATGAGGACAAATGAGGAAGGGTGATTAGGGATGATTAAGGATGATTAGGGCTGATGAGGAAGTGATTAGGGATGATAAGGGATAATGAAAGATGATGAAGGATTTCCTAGGGATAATAATAAATGATGATGGTTAATGAGGGAGTTATTAGGGATGATGAGGGATGATGAGAGTGTGACTAAGGATGATGAGGGAGTGATTAGGTATGATTAGGGTTGATGAGGTTTGATGAGGGAGTGTTTATGGATGATCAATGACAATGAGGGATGATGAGAGAGTGACTAGGGATGATGAGGGTTGATGAGGGAGTGATTAGAAATAATGAAGGATGATGATAGCCAATGAGGGAGTGATTAGGGATAATGAGGGAAAATTAGAACTAATGAGGGAATGAATAGGGATGATAAGTGAATATGAGGGTCAATAAGGGAGTTATTAGGGATGATGAGGGTCAATGATGGAGTATCTTATGTGAATTTGGAGTGTTAGAATATGACTTTATTCTATATGACTTTGGAATAATGCATGAGATTGGAATTGAAGAATGCATGGATTGGCCATCTATCTAACATTTATTTTGGAGTGAATGATATATTTTTAGAATTAATTTGAATAGTGTTTTGATTTATTATATTTTAAATGGAGTCTATTAGGGTGATTAGATACATTCGTGTCTAGTATAAGTTATCATATCATGACTACAGGTAGATGTCATATATGAGTGAATGCATACATTTATGTAATAGGTATGTGATAAATGTCATGTATGAGTGAATGTATCATGACTATCTGTATGTTACAAGTTAAATGATACAAGGTAGTCATTTATTCATATTTATAGATCCATTGATTGAAAAACCCAAAAATTATTTAAGAATCCACCTTCAAGCTTAAGTATTTAATCGAATAGGGCATACTCAAGTAGGTAAAGTAGGTAGGGCATACTCAATTAGGTAAAATATGGAGCATAATCAATGGTATAGATCTATTACATAGGTAACATAATTTTTAACTTCTTTTCTCATTTTATCTTTTGATCCTAAAATTTTAAAAACTAAGTATTGATTGGAATGAAATTTGAAAAACTAACGTCTAAATGGTAACTCCTACAACTCTGTAATCAATTTCAAAAGAGGTTGAGTGGCCCTAATTTGCTATATTTAGTAAAATAAATTTAAATTATAAATTTAAATTTAATTTTATATTACATTTTAACATTTATTTTACTAAATATATCCTTACAAAACACCAAACATGGAAAAAAATATTGCAGTCCAAAGTGCTTAACAACTACCTCTAATTGTAAATATATGTGTGTATGTGTGTGTGTATGTATAGATATATTAAAAAATTAATATATATATATATATATATATATATTCTAAAACTATACTTTGTCCTCTAAAAATCCATATATATATTTTTTAAATAATAAAATGTCTGATCAGATGTGTTGACAAAGATGAAAAAGACTCCTAAATTTCCTAGAAACTAAGTGGGTTGCTCCATGACTAGTTTCAAGCTAGGTTAGGACCTCCCCAAGCTTGTACCCAAGGCAAATTTGGAGGGAAAACACAAAAAAATATTGAGAGAGAGAGGGAATGTGGAGGAAGTCCATCATGACTGTTATCTATCATGAAAATAGTTACAATGCCAAGAGAAGGTGAATAAAGAGTCCTATTATTCATCCTCAACATATGTTGGATTTGATTGATGATGTCCTCATGAGAGGTGGCATAGAATTGAATATTTATTTCCTACGACTCATATTTCTTCATTTGAAACTGCCCTTTCTTGGATGTAGGAGTTACAAGTTATTATCTTGGCACATGGATTACTTGACCTCTTTAACATATTTCTACACCATTATAGGCTATTTCAATGTATATCTCATCTTGATGAGAATGAAACTTGAAAATTATACCTCCTCATACTATGATCCTTATCATTAGGAAACTTCATGTCAAATTTTGTTTGATCCAAATAATGTGATGAAGACAAGCCTATCTCTCATACAAGATCTATTCTTTGCTTGAGAGTTGTCATAAAAATATTGTCAATTCAATGTAGGTATTTTATAATATCATTTCATCTCTATATAATATTATCAACCATATTCAAAAGAGTATTCACAACATACTAGTAAGAGGTTTAGAGAGGGTTGTAAATGTTCATGTTATAGAAGCTCCATGTAGATTTGAGGATAGTATTGAGACCTTGTCTATGTTCCATGATTTCAACATTGAGGTTTCAATTTTTTTAGGCCTCTTATTTGTCTCTAATATAATTTTCAAATTTTGGTAAACTTAAAGACTTTATATAACTTGTATGCTTCTTTAAGTGTCTTCAACAACATGCCTAATGAATTTCCTATGAACAAGCCCTTCCATTATACCTATATCCATTGGGATTGATTTATTTGTGAACTATAGAATCCTATAGTGACTACATTATATGGATACATGAGTTTATTTAAGTTTATTTTTGTCATCTGAGACCTTAGAAAGATCTTCCAATTCAACCTCTCAATGCAAGTAGGGAAAGTCTTCATTTTGGCTTGTATTAGAGACTTGAAACTTGTTATATCATGATGAGATTCTATAGAATGGATTTTAGGAGATAATTATACCTATAACCATTTCTAGGAGGTATATAAAAATGATAAAAAATACCTCATTCATTCCAAAACTTGTAAACATGCTTGAAAAGGTAGTTTCTAGGCCATTTTCCTATACTTTCACTCCACTCATGCCAATATTTTTGACCCAATAGGTGACCATGAGGTGTGAAAAAATAATCAAGGTGATTTCAAGGAATTTTAAGTGAATTTGAATCATTCAAGTCTATTTATAAGTTATATAATATTTATATATTATTTACAAAAGTTTTAACCTCCTCAAAATTCTTGAAACCTATTTAAGCCAATGTCAAGGGTTTGTAGGCATTGTGACTGTTCTAGCCCTAATGGATTACTTTTGGTGATTTATATTCATTAAAAATAATCCAATAACTTTATAAACTTACCTCATGTTCTCTCATATATATCATGAGCATTAAAAACTCAAACTCAACTCAAAATGTGCATCTTTATTCTCATACTAGTGTGTAGACTATGTCTTGTTGTAGATGTTCTTTCTAGTTAATTGGCTATTTACAATTCTATGCATTTTCCTATAAAGGATGGTCATATCAGTTTTTAAATTTTTTTTATGATCTATTGAGATTTTATAGGTCATTTAAAATAATAATAAACCATTCCCTTATTGGTTTCTTAAATATTTAATCTCAAAGACAAAGTTGCTCTTTCTAGGTCTCAATGGGCCTAATATACCTCCTCCAAGAGATCCCGGCTCAATATGATGGTTTATCCTCATGTAAAGGAGTATAAACATTATTTTAATATTATCCAATTTCCTCCAAACCCTTATTGACCTTTCAAACCTCATACTCAATACAAAATTTTCATCTTTTTGTTCATTCTAGTGTGCAGACCTATAAGTGTTCATTCTAGGCTCCAAACTCAGTTCAAACATGTTGATTGAATGAAATTTATTACTTATTATGAAATTGGAGTATCTTAGGTAAAAATTTTATATTTTTTAAATTATTTTATAAATTTCCTAAGGAGAAAACACACAAATTTTTCCAATAACCTTTTATTTTCTTCATGTAAACTTGACATAATCTACTTGTGTATGCATGAAGACATTGCTATCTTGTCATATTTATCACTTACATGATTAGAAAAAGTTTGAGTTTAGATGAATTAGGTGGATAATTTAAATTAGTTATTATATACCTCATATTTTTTTACATACTTATTCTTTGTTCCTTTGACCCTTGACCTTATTTAAGAACACTTAGGCCAATGACTTACATAGATTACTACCTGTAGCTTCCCATCAAAATAGATCATGGAGGATATACAAATTGGATTAATGTTAATTTAGTGACATATATAATTATAAATTAATGTTTAAAACTTTTATTCAAGATGTATCACTCCTCAAACATCAATTTTTCTTGCCTACAGGACTGTATTTCTCCCATTTGAAGACTGTGTGCTTGAACTGATATAATAAATAAACTTGGGAGATGAATGTAAGTTAGTTGATAATGAAATGGATAGTGAGGGAATAGAAAAAATGAATATAAAATTATTTATCTTATTTAATAAGCCCAAAAACCTTAAAGTAGTTCTAAATAGACTCAAACCTACACTCTCTCAACCTTGCAAACATGTAGCTTCACATTTGGCTCATTCATGTATTCAATGCTTGCTTGAAGATTGTGTAGAAGGGTTTATTTGGTTTTTATGAAGTTGAAACTATAAGAAAAAAAATTAAACTATTTCCATGCATCAAACAATCTTAGACATGCCATATCAATAGGAAACCCATGAGAGTTGATCCGGGCACCAATTCAGGTGACGGGTCCATCCTAATTGATGACAGAACTTCTGGGAGCCATAAATTTTTCACTGTAGCTCCAATTGACTCAAAATTTGAACTATTGGAAAGATAAGAATGAGGAGAAAGTGGTGAGATGGAATTGATCTCTACTCAATGAAGTTTTACCCCATAAAACCCAATAGGAGTGCCATAATTTTCAATGTTAGTAGTGCAGTCTAAAAATAGTAAGTTTCTAAAAATAGTAATTCCTAAAATTATGTATTGTTTTAAATCGTGGAAGTCAAACCACTTAATATCCCTCAAGATTGGTGACCTTAGACATCCTCCTCACACCTTCAAAACATGTATAAATGAAGATGTAACCTGAAATGGAAATCAGACATCTCTTTTCAGAGATAGGCATATGTTTGGGTCTGCAAATTTGATCAATAAAACATCTCTTCTCAGAGATAGCATTATTTGAATTGTGTTTTTTTCTTGTTTCTTGAATTATATTTCAACCAAAAATTTTGAGTTTTGGATCAAGAGTGGGGTTTAAAAGGGTTTTAGAGAGGTTTAACTTCTTAACAATGATTAATAAACCTCTGCCCCCTAATACCAAAACTATTGCCATGGATTTTAAGGGAATATGGGTTTTAAACATCCCCTAAGATAATTTGGTCTGAAATGTCTCCTCCTTTATGAACCAACATTATGAAATTGAGCCTTCTTCTCTTGTAAGCAACCTGATGGGAAACTTGAATTTTTTTTTTACCGTATTTAGACCTAAAACTTCTTCCTCTATATGATTTTGATATTGAGGAGGTTAGATAAAATTTTTGGGAGCTTATAACACCATAATAAATTTTAAAATATCTTCAATGAGACTTCCTGATCAAGCTTGAGGTTGCATATTCACCTCTAAACCTATCTTCATCAAGAAAACTTACCATATTATGCCAAAATACCCTATGAGAGTTGTGAACTAGATTTCCATGGAGTTCTTCTTTGCTTTTAGAGTGGTGATGTAATTTACAAATCATATTTTCATCTTATTTTCCTTGCCATTTATTCATTATATAATGTTGGGATGTTAGAATAATGAGCAAAGCAATTTGCAAGGTGAGTTATAAGTTAGATATAAAGCATTTTGACACTTTGACCAAGTGTACAAGAATAAATACATATAATATAATATTTAAATTTTTTAAATGACTCAAAATACCCATATTTAACCTCTATGCATGGTTGTATACCTTCACACTTGATGTTTCCCAAGGTGGTTACATTACAACACTTCAATAAGTAATAGAAGACAAAATAATAAAAACCTTAAAAACTCTTAAAGTACCTTAAACTCTCCAAAGAATTGAAAATGCAATGTATACATCCTACCAACTTTGTTTATAACTCCATAATTCATTATGGAACATTATTATTCTTGGATGATCACCACCTCATTGTCTCCCTCTATGGATCTCTTATACCTTGAATTTCCCAACTTATCCTTAATCTTTCCAATGTTACCTTAAACTTTGTTAAACTACATTGCAAAAGACC